>VZTH01009597.1:0-131823 GCA_013397815.1 Aleadryas rufinucha
ATTAGAATAATACAGAAGATCCTTTTGGGGCCTTTTGGGCCAAAAGGCCCCTTTGGGAGGGCCTTTTGCCCACCCTAACTAAGGGAGAGAGCCCAGGCTCCTCCCTCCAAGGGGCTGTTGTGGTTCCTGTGCCCTCAGCCTCCACACTGGACCCCATTTTTCACAAAAACATTAACAAAAACTGAAAAATACCTCACTCTTTGAGTTGTCATATTGTCTGCTACTCTGAGAAAGCCAAGGAACTTAATTCCAACTACGCATCTTTACAGTCTACAACAGGAAAAGACCCATAAAGCATATTTTTAGGATGAAAGGCAAACAGAAACCAAAAGCGCAGTGATGTTTCTTGCTGTTAATATAGTTATGTATTCTTCAAAATTAATGTTCAGAGACCATCTATTTTGCTCTGTGAGACACTCATGTTTTCAGTTTCTTAGTTTTCCTAATTTAACCAATTCTGAAGCAAAATGCATTAATCCTCTTGGATGCACTTGGTGCCCTTTTTCACCTGAACAACATGAGATTATAGGTAATGGGTTCCACACTGCAGCCTCGAAGACCACATCACATTATAGCACACAAACTGTTTTGGATAGTGGATATACTGGATGGCACAGATGGCTAATTGCAACATAACAATGTATGTGGAAATTACACTTAAGAGTGAAGCCACATCCAAGAACTTTCACAATGTAATTGTATAACAACATTATAAAAAGTAGCAGAAATATTTCTGCTTGGATTTGGGACAAAAAAGATAGACATTTTAATTTACAGACCACATCCTCTTTTTTCACATTATTTGGCATAAATACTATGGGACAGAATTTTTATCATCATTACAGAGACAGAATTATGAAACACAAGCCAGTCTGAAATGCAGCTGCATTACTGATGTATCAGTGAAGAGCATGGTGTCTCTTTGTCAAGAGCAGTAAGGAAAACCATGCATTGCACAGTAACATAGGAAGTTCTCTGTGTTATAGAAGGTTACTAACTTCAGCAGTTTAACTTCTGCTAATGTCAGCTACTTGCAATTTCCTTTTCTGCCTGTCAGACAACAGCAGAAAATGTCTAGGTGCAGGGAAATGGACGGGTGCATCTTGACACTTAAGACAAACCCATCACCTCAGTGTTTCACATAACTATTGCATGCAGCATCTGTCTTTAAAAAGAGTCTCTGACACACAAGGTACATATGATGCTCTGGCTGCACCTAGTGAATAATGTTTTTTTCTTACCGAACTAAATAATTTATTTTTCTATTCAAACATTAACATCTCTTAATTCATTGTTGTTTGAAAACAGTTAGTTAACAAGGCAAATAAGTATGGATTTTGTGAAGGACAGCATTTGACAAAGTTTTCCACAATTTTACTTCAGTGCTTTGACCTAATTTATTTTCCTGAATATGTCAGAGGTTCCCTTTACAACTGATTCTGAAATCATCTTTTCATGAGTATCAAAACACGTAAGAAATAAATTTTATTTGCACATAAAGCCCCAAGAGGGGCACTAATGCCAACTTCTTCATGTTGACCTCCTCACTAATGATTGTTGCCACTGACAAACATCCTTTTGCTTCATAGCAGTGGTCAGTATAATTTTTAAAGGAAGTTAGCTGACAACATTTCCTGCCATAATATTGCCATTTTATTTGCCCTTTTAGGGAAGGGAGCATTCAGCTGCACATCTTGTGTATGGAGCTACAGTTTATTAGATGGAATGTGCAACTCAGACTGTTTTGTAGGTGAATACAAAGTCCAGGAGACACCAGGACAAAAGGTACCTATTTGTAGGCTCTTTGTACACAATACAAACAACACATTGTTCTTCTCTGAGTTTTTAATGGTGCCTATCTTTAAGTATGCATACTTTCTTGTGCTTTTGGCAGGGGAAGCCTTGTTTCTCTTTCTGGGGTTACTCTATAGTAACAAAGTTAGCAAAACTACATGCACAAATCAGTTCTATTAATGATACAGTGGGTTTTTTTCCCAGTATAACTGAGATTTCCTCTTGGATTTCTTATGCCTTTTCTGTAAGAATCCTTCTGTATTTTTGATTGACAGCTTTGCTGGCAGAAAGCGCTAATAGAAGGCCAGGCTGAAGTTAACAGAGCTGTATATTTAGTAGAGCAGGACTACAATTAGGTTTTGGTCTGTGCCGTAAGTCTGGACAATCTACCTCCCAGATTTCCACACCAATTGTCTTCTAAAGATGTTTATTCAAGAATATAGCAGCAAGGCATACCAGCCTGGACTCCAGCCCTGGAGTCTCCGTCCTGGAATATCTCCTTGACAGTCCTACTTCACAGCACCGAATCTGAGAAAATAACCTTATTTGAGCCTGGGGACCACAGAGGTCTGCAGGTCTTTGCAAAAGCTTTGAATCTAAGAAATTATGAACAGCTATGATCCTCCAATCTTGCACAGGTTCTTCCATCCAGGATAAACAGCCTTGCCATCCTAACAGCAAGTTTGGTGAAAGTTTATTGGAGTTTCCAGATCTTCGCAATAAACATGTGCCGTGGGCCAGGAACTGTGAACATTGGAAACAATGAAACACCTGACTTCAGAGCATTCTGCAAGGCAGGTGTGATCACAGTGACCGCTGGTAGTCTTTGTACACAAAGGTTCCCAGAAGTCTGGACTTTGAGAAGAGTATTTGAACCTAAGCTGTTTCTGTAGAAAAAGAAGCAACACAATCTAACAGAAATCTGTTTTGCTAAAAAATTTCCAACCACCTTTATTCCTTACTTCTGCTTCTTCCCTGGGTAGAAAGAAAATTCATACTCTCAGCTTTTTTCCAGAATATTTCATATTGCTTCTTCCATGTCAGTTACTTTTCTGGCCCAAAAAGCTTAAAAGTGTGAGTAAATTTTAACTTCCTGCTTAGCTAGGTGAGATCTCTAAGCTCTTACAACACTTCACACCCTCTTCCTACAAGCAGATCACTGAGAAATCACAAAATAGGAAATTTTGAATTTGCTACTGTATTTTCACATTGAGACTCATGGTGCCCAGAGATGACAACCCAGATGGTGAATGATAGGATAGAACTGCCTGGTCAGGTCCAAATCACACAAAATTAGAAATACATTGTTTGTGTTCTGTGTTTGAAGGAGGACAAACCCAGGTGTGAGAGATGTGATAGCTCATGCACTGAGTGCAAGGGACCTGGTCCTCGCAACTGCACAGTCTGTCCAGCCAGCATGCAGCTCTTCCTGGAGGAAAGCCGCTGCCTGCCCTGCTGCAGCGACACTGACCCAGCAGAAACCCCAGAGTGCTGTGACTGCCGTGAAACACAAGGTAGGACCATGCTGAAGAGCTTCAATAGTGCTGAAATGTTTTATGGTTGATTATGCCAACATTATGCTGCCTCAAAAGTGGATTAGAGAGAAAATGTGTTCTTGGTAAACAGTGTGTTTCTACTGCTGCATCAAAAATAGGAAAGATTTTACTCAAATAATAACCATTATGTCTGGTGCTGGAGATGGCAACTTCTTGCACTCACAACTATAATGTTAAATGGTCTGGCATTTCATAAACTGACTGGTTTATGAATTAGCTTACTTCAATGAAGAATCATTGCATTCATGCGCCTGCTAAGCAAAAAGCTTTTCTGCTTCTTTTCCATTATTTCAAATCAAATAATGAAGAATAGATATCCCAACAACCTAACTGACATCCTTACAGCATAAGAACAACAAAAACACTGTTGTGGTACCAGAAAAGTTATGTATTTTGTTGGCTGCTATTAAAAATATAAATAGTCCTAAACACTGTACTGGACTTTTTAAGACACAGACACAAATACAAGCTCATTTAATCCATTTTTTTGTTGTTCTTTTGTTTTTAATTGCTGTTGTAGATGACTGTGTATTACACACAACTCTACCCCCCGGGAGAAAAAGCAAAACTACTTTCTTTGTTATCACTTGCATCCTGCTTCTGCTTGTCATCGGAGCCATCATATTCATCTGGAGAAAGGCACGAACCAAAACGCAGCCTGTCAGTAAAGGACGGTATGAGAAGCTGTCAAATCACTCCAAAACCTTTTCTTCCGTTGTGAGCAACTACCACAAGAATCCCAGTTACTATGAGGATCAAGTGATTGAATACAGAGATAGAGATTATGAAGATGATGATGATGAAGATGACATTGTATACATGGGCAAGGATGGCACAATTTATCACAAATTTAAATATGGACTTTTGGAGGATGATGAGGAAGATGAGCTAGAATATGACGATGAAAGTTATTCATTCAAATAACTTTTTGCTAATTTACTAATAGTAAATTAGTCCTACCCTACTGTTTTTCCTATGAAATTACAGCTATTTAGTTAATATGTTTAGTTACTTGATAGCATCCTGACCTCGAAATTTTTTGCTGTTTGTTATTGTGAGAGCAGAAAAATTTCTAGAAACTTTTTTCTAAATATTTTCTAGGCTTTTAAGTAGCACTCCGGATATAATCTTAAGAGATTAAGTTTCTATGCATTTGTGTGGAGAATAAATCCTTTCCCAATATGTATTTGTGTAACTAACACAAACTTTTCTTCAAACCTTTATGGAAAACCTTGCCAATCACTACTAGAAATGTGATAAGCAAGATGGGTGTATCTACTTAATGAATGCCATGGGAGAGGGTGCCAGTAGTTTACTACTTTGCGATTAGTTGCTCAGTAATTCATAATAGAATAGGCAACTTGGAGGAGTTTACTTAGATTTTCTTCATTATCACCTGGTGTTCCCTAAAGCAAACACATTCCACTCTATCATCTTTACAGTGTACTTTCCTGTGAATTCATGTATCTATGACATAATATTTTAAGACTTATGATTGTGACTACTTCTCACAACTATATTTTATTCACAGTTTGTATGAAATAGAACAAAAATATTTTGTATATCAGCCTCCAATTAATCTTTACTGCAGCGTTTGTCAAAAAATCTTGCATTTTACAGATGAATTGGTCCGTTTACAATGAAGGGCAGTATTGTCTATAAGCATAGCACACACACCCCCATCCCGCACCACAAACAGGTGGTGTTTATATTGTAAATGGCTCAGGATGTTCAGACAATGGCAAAGGGGATATTTAACACTATTCTTGGAATTTTTATTATTATTACAGAAATAAAAATTTATAATTCTAAAGAAAATATGGATGTTTGTTGTGAAGAATAAATTCTTTAACCATCTTAAAAATGCTGTTATTGATTAAATTTCATTCACTCTCAGAGTTTTTCTACGTTTCCAGTAAGGAGCTGCTCTAAAAACTATAAGGTTATATATATAAATTTAGTGTTTACAAGCTCTGCTCTGTGAGCTGGCACATTCCTGGGGTTTTCTGAATTGTCAAGAAGCCTGCCCTCATGCACTGGGCTTCTCTGGACAGTCTGTTGCACAAGATGTGTGTGTTGTAAGGTTTTTTTCCTATTTGTTCTTCCATTTCAGAGAGTATCACAAATGGCACTTTTGTAAATCTAACATCAGTGAGTCTTAAAAGCTCATCTCTTCAAAGAAAGCACTGTTCCCAGAAATGACAAAATACAATCTTCTTCACATTTTAAACATTCAGTCATTAAAAAAAAGCACACACAAAACCACATCCAGTTCACCGTAATTTTATTTTATTCTGTCTTGGACAATGTACTGTTCTGTCCAGACCTCCGGAAAGTGATGAAATTACTTTATTCTTTTTTCTCTTGAACAAAGTTTCACATGGATATAAATACTTTCTCTAATTATGCAGCCCATTTATCTTATTTAAGTAATTTCAACTGTACCTGAACTCATTTTAATAAGAATTACAATGGCATGTGCTACAGGGTTCAAAGATTTTTTAATTCCACCTTGTAAGTTGGTTATGAAATGAGTGTGTAGCCATCACAAAATACGTGTTCTTTTTCTGTTTATTGTTACTGGCTTACTGCTACTACTGAGCATTCAATAACAGATTCCAGAAAATATTTTACGTCTGAAGTATAATGTCCTTCTGAACTGGTACTATAGCAGCAATGATTGTGACCAAGGATAAGCAAACTTAAGTGCTGCTGTAATTACATATTCCCTTAAGTTGAAGAGTTACTACCTAAATCTTACCTTCTTCCAAAACTATTTTTTTTTTGTCAGATCACTGGAAAAATGGGAAATAATATTTTTTGTTAACTCTTCCTGCAAGCTTCAATTGTGTCTCCTCTGTGTACATTTTAGGCTTCAGTTCTCCACCCACTGATGCGCATTAAAGCATTTACTTGCAGAATCTAAATGCATTCAATCAGTTTTTATTTTATGTTATGCAAATCACACTATCACTTTTCAGAGAACTGCTCTACTCATAGGTTTGACAAGAGGTTTTTGTTTTGTTGTTGTTTTCTTTTTAATTTCTGATGATGACTAGAGATCAGATTTCTATTCACTTGTACACATGTTCAATTAAGAGCCTATGCATATTATGAAATTTTAAACAGCAGGGAGTGATAAGTACCAGATCCAAAAGCAAGAGATAGCAGGCAGATCTTGAAAACATGCAGAGTCAATCACAAATAACACAGGAATGCTGACATAGTGAAGTACTTGCATAAACTTGCATCTATGTTCAAACCTGTACTGATTTTTGATTATATTTCAACTGCTATAGTTTCTCTAAAGTGGATGAATGTGTATTCGGTCTAGACTTAGGTAGTGGGTTAGAGCTGAGTTGATGGACAGGCTTTTGGATCAATGACGCTTCTCATGATTTGCATATTTAAACTGTGTGGAAGGTTGGTTAAATGGGCATTTCATGGGTCGGAGGGACGGCCAGGCCCCCTTCCCTGGAGAGGGCAGAAAGCTGCCGGGAAAAAAAAGAGTTGTCCTGGCTTGGGGGGACATCCAGGATCAGCCTTAACCAACAGGCAGCTAAGAAGCAGCTGTGAGTTGCTGCGCAGCCGAGACCACCAGCGCAGCTTCTGGGGACCAGCAAGTCTCCCTTCCCCTCCAGACAGCCGGCGAGGCCCCACACAAAGCTTTTGGGGGGTCAGCGGAGCTTCTCTGCTGCCAGCACAGTTTGCGCTGACTGAAGAAGACNTGCTGCCAGCACAGTTTGCGCTGACTGAAGAAGACACCGTGCAGCCAGCAGCATAACAGGAGCGAGGCTTTCTGCAACATAAAGCCCGAACAAGACCAGTTTCTTAACATGGCAGAAAGGTCAGAAAGCAAGAGGTCAGAAAGGAAGAGAAAGTGAGTCACCTGGGACGGAGTCAAGATGGCGGCAGGGAAAAAGAGGTGGAGGCACATATTTTTCGTGTGTAGCTTAAAAATGCTTTCTGCAGGCCGTGGTAAAGACTGTAATATTACAGACTGTTTTGTCTCTTTAATCCCATTTGAAGTACATGGGGTGATGGGAAAGTCGCGTGTGGCCTATGGAGATGTGAGAAGNCTGAGTTGATTGATGGGCTTCGGGACCAAAGACGCTTCTCGCTATTTGTATATTTGAATTGTGTGGAAAGTTGCTTAAATGGGCATTAGGGGTCGAGAGGGCCGGCTGGGTCCCCTTCCCTGGCGAGGGCAGAAAGCTGCCGGGAAAAAAAAGAGTTGTCCTGGCTTGGGGGGACATCCAGGATCAGCCTTAACCAACAGGCAGCTAAGAAGCAGCTGTGAGTTGCTGCGCAGCCGAGACCACCAGCGCAGCTTCTGGGGACCAGCAAGTCTCCCTTCCCCTCCAGACAGCCGGCGAGGCCCCACACAAAGCCTTTGGGGGGTCAGCGGAGCTTCTCTGCTGCCAGCACAGTTTGCGCTGACTGAAGAAGACACCGTGCAGCCAGCAGCATAACAGGAGCGAGGCTTTCTGCAACATAAAGCCCGAACAAGACCAGTTTCTTAACATGGCAGAAAGGTCAGAAAGCAAGAGGTCAGAAAGGAAGAGAAAGTGAGTCACCTGGGACGGAGTCAAGATGGCGGCAGGGAAAAAGAGGTGGAGGCACATATTTTTCGTGTGTAGCTTAAAAATGCTTTCTGCAGGCCGTGGTAAAGACTGTAATATTACAGACTGTTTTGTCTCTTTAATCCCATTTGAAGTACATGGGGTGATGGGAAAGTCGCGTGTGGCCTATGGAGATGTGAGAAGCGCCTATGCCAGGCTATATAGAAGCAGTGAAAGGCTTTTAAAGATTCGGTGGAGAGCCTTTGTTTTCAGGTCAGAATGACTCATGACTCATCTTTAAAAAAGACTGAAACCCCATGTCTATGGGCCCATGACTGCGGTATGGACAGGCTGTAAGATTTTCTATGGGAGAGATGTTTTCACTGCAACAGGTTTTTTTTCCGGGCAGACTGTTGCAGGTAATGTTATAAACAGATTTTTGGATTCCACAGAGTTAATTGAAGCAGTCCACAATCTGTTAATTATGTTAATTGTGGGAAGTGGGCCAGCTGGGGGTTCTGTATATTAACAGGGTTATATTGTTAAAATGGGGAACAACATACTGGGTGCAATGTTTGCATGTGACCATCGAGTGGCACGTGAGAGATTGGGCAAGGGACAAGACCTTTACAGAATGCCTTGGTAGATGAAGGTGATGTCATCACGAATGTGGATTGGGCAGATACAGACCAATCAGATAAGGCTCCCAGGAAATGATTGGTGAAAAAGACACTGTTGGTATGGACTAATGACAGCCAGAGAAACGATCCAATCGTGTGAAGGATCCAAAATCCACCAATGGACTCGAAGGACGAGGGTATAACAGTTCCCTGGGGCTCAGTCCCACGTCCTCTGCTCTGCTCCTTCGTTGCTGACTAGGGAGAGCACCCGGCGCAGCGCGCGCACCGTTGCGATCCTCTGCCTTGCTGTAGGGTTCGTGGGCTTATCCCAGGACCCGTTCTTAGTTGCCTGTTCAATAAAGTGTTTGTCTTTCAACTGATCGGGAGTGAGTGGTGTCTCGAGCCGGCCCTGCCCTCCTGTCAGGTACCAGTTTGGAAACCACATTTAGCAGAGGAAAACTCCGTTTCCCTCAAATGTTGGAAAGACTTTTAAGAACTGCAACATCTCCAGACTCATGTTTTTTTCCCTTTATGTGAGTTAGGTAAAAAGGGAGAGGGAGTGCTGGAAGAGAGGGGAGTGTGCTTTAATTTCTTCTTTTTACCTTTAATTGTTACCAATAAATTTGTCTTTATGTTGTAACTGTTTATGTGTGGACCTGTTTTGCCTTGCATAGTTTTCCTCAATATAATCTTGTTTCCCCTTATGAAGAAATAACAGATTTCGTGGGGCGTGGTGCTTAGCGGCGTCGAACCGTGACAATTTATAATACACACAGCAAATTTCACTGTAACTGGTAGCTTACTTCACTAAATTTTATAATCCTTACTTCAATCTGTCGTTATAAATGGATATTGAGTTTGAATGCTTAATACTCTGTACTTTTGCAATCAGCTAAATATTCCATACACACAATTAGTATTTGTATACTACCCTTTTCTCTGTACACTTATGTGTTATAGAACAACATCATCTAAAACTCTAGTTTAGTTGTGCTGGCTAGTTATACAAAATGCTATTGGCTTTCTCACACAAAGCAGTAATTGTTCAGGAATCTTTACTTTCAATAGGTTATAGAAGAAAATAATTCTAACACTTGATATACAGCATAATATTACAAATGCATAATGTTTTTATATCCTCATTCATATTAAATCCAGGTTGTCTGTATCTACTTACCAAGCCACTCGTCAATTGCATTCTCATACTTTTTTTGGTCCTTTAACCAGTCTTGATGCCACCTAAGGTTTGCAATAACGCTTGAGTAATTGTGACCCAAACTTTGTTTCCAACTGATAAACTGTTGTTTGTTATACTCCTGAACAGAAAAAGAAACCTTTGGATAGTTTACTATAGAGCGAAGTATTTTGTCCAAGGAATGTACAATTACTGGGAATGTTTTGGCAACATTTGTAAG
This sequence comes from Aleadryas rufinucha, assembly GCA_013397815.1. NCBI lineage: Eukaryota > Metazoa > Chordata > Aves > Passeriformes > Aleadryas > Aleadryas rufinucha. The sequence goes on from VZTH01009597.1 coordinate 9,948, forward strand.
CTCATCTGGGTCAGCAGTAAGGTCTGGAACAAACAAAAAGTCAGTTAAGGTTCAGTTTGCAATAAAGTAGATTAATGAGTCAGTCAGGACATAAAAGTAGCATACCAAAGAGCTGGGGCGGTACTGAAGAGCCATCTGAGTATGCGATGTATTTCCACTTGCCGGTTCTCAGCATATACACGGAGGAGTTCACATTGCACCCGTGGAACTCACTCAGCACCCATGAGGGCCGAGGCCCTCTGGGTGATGCTTCGCTCTCAGCCTTTCCACGTAGCAGCGGTATGAGAGAATGTCCACTGAGGTTCTGTGGGACAGGGATTCTTGCTATATCTAAGGAAAGATATACAAAATCAAAATGCTACTGCAGTTTTCATGATTAAAAAAGCCTAACAGAATGCTACCGGTGTTTGAATGTAAGTTTTATTTTGATAATAAAATGTGTACTCCTAATTATTATCCCAAAATACACAATACAAAATACCTTAAGGAACTTCCCAAGGCAAGCTGCCCACCATCTTGATCAAATGTATTATCTGTGTATAACTCAACCTTTAACAGAAGTTTGTGAAAAGGGATCACAATGGTCTCCTTTGATGGATGATGCTGTTTTATTTCTGAATCATAGTTGCAAACATTTCTGTTTTGCTCTGACTACATCAGGCAGGAGAAAAAGAATGTCATAGGATTAAAAGACCCTAAAAGTTCCACATCCAACATGTTGTAACCATTTATTTCTTTAACAATAATGGTGCTAAGCTTGTCTGTAGCATTGATTAGTGAATAATGAAATTCTTCATAAAAGGTGGCCATTATGGTTATCACGTATAACTGGTGGGGACACTTGAGGAGCAGGGCCACTTGCTTCTCTGGCAGGACTGAAGATAAAGATGATATCAGAGGTAGTATCAACGTAGTGCATGTAGGAAAACAGCGGATGACTCTGTAGCCTACCAGATGGCCACTAGAAGATGCTGTGATATCCATAAGCCCCTTTAGCACCAACTTATACCACAAGTTTCTCTAGCTCCCAAAGATGAAGTTAAAAGGCTGCAAAGGTTTGTCGGAAACATTCTGAAAAACATAGCTAAGAATCCCAAGCATGTCCTAAAAACCATGTATGACAGTACTGCTACTTTTGATCCCCTCACTGAACATCATCTCTAGTAATTCAAAATTCAAAACTTTCCATTTCACAGAGCACAGTGGTAGTATTTAATGTGTTCTGTGTTGAGTGGTGATACTCTGTGAATATAAATTGCTCATAGGTGACTCTTTCCTTCATCAGCACATCTTCCTTTTTGTCCTCTGTCCAGCCAGCATCTCACTAAGCACTAGGAAGGCCTGTAATGTGTAGTAAACCCAGCAAGCAGCTCCCAGGCATGCATGGGCAAAAAACTTGAACAAATACATACTACATTTCAACAAATGAAAAAGGGATATAGGTTCTTCTGTCATCCTAAACCAGTAATGGTATTACTTGCAGTAACTGCATTCTCTATGTGCAAAGAATGTTCCAACCACCTTCAGCAGCTCCTGCTTTTCTAATAGAGAGCCAAAGATACTTCCATATCAGACCCACAAAGCTAATGCTGCCTGGAGGAAGGATTATGCTACATCCTGTTACAAAATTCAAGAGCTATTGCACTTCCGATTGTACATCTGTATGACATAGATCCTACTGGAATCAAAACATTTGCACCTATTCTCAAAGCTAGTGCAGGAGGCAGTCTTGAGCGAAGTATTTGGATGGCATCTTAAGAGAGATTATTTCCCTGAGACAACACAAAGCAAAGGGATTAAATTTGTCACAAAAATAGCATTGAAATCTGTTTCCTCACTAGTCAGCAGCAGTATGCAGACTGAGGACATAATAAATGACAAAGATGGCTCTTCAAGTTTTCATTTTCATCACACAAGCCTTTTTGATATTCAGAGTACAGGGAAGGGGAATTGCCAGAACAGAAGGAATGGATTATGCACACAAAATTCTGGAGGAAAAAAACCAACCAAACAAAAAACCCCCCAGGAGGAAAAGATGGAAGAATGTTAAACCATCAGACCAATTATGTAACTAGGGGAAAAGGCACAAAGAAATAAAAGGAGAGATTTTTAACTCTTTATATAGGATACCATAATTTATATAAGATCCTTATCTAGTACAGATATATAACAATTTGATATCAAAATTGGGAAGAGAAAGCCACTCAGATTTTATATACTATTTTTAACTGGATAACTGATTCAAAAGTTTTGAAAACACAAAGACAGATAAATAACTCCTGTTTAGTTTTTAGAAAATCAACTTAAAAAATTTAGTAGTGGATTTTTCACTGACATTTACTCCTAGAAGTACAGTTTTATTTACTCACGTTCTCCAGCTAATTGCAGTGTACATGTGATACCTCTTAGAGAGCAAGCCTTCCAGACTGGTTTGAAAAGGATATTTTTCTTATTGGTAGCCTAAAAGATCACAGATAAAGCCTCAAAAGGTAACTTTACCTGATGTTTGGTTCCAATCAGAATCATCTCTTGCATGATTTATCACAGATAACTGTTCAAAAATTCCCTCTTAAAAGTGATTTCCACCTAAGTAATTTTAGTTTTTTATTTTATTCTCTTTCCCACACTGAATATTTTCATATCTCATAAGGTAAGAATGGATATCCGTTTTCATATCTTTTTATTCTTGCCCTGATAGACTGTACATTTCCTATACACAGCTTTGCTCACACTTCTTCCACATGACCCTTTATAAAAGATATTCCTTTAAGAAGTTAATGAAGCTAAGTTAATGAAGCTGTCATCCTTTCAGGTTTAATCTCATCTCTGGATGCACTTACACTAATTATATATGTAATTTCTATAGTAAACTGTTGGGTATGAAGGCTAGCAAGGATTATTCATATCTAAAATGGGTTTTATCCACTTTTTTTTGGTAAAAATCCTATATATAATCAGTCAGTGTAATTATGTGGATGACAGTAAAAGTAATAAGGAAGATCATCAGTTTCTTTATTTTTTTCATCCATTTTTTACTTTTTCTATTAAGTCCATATGTATGCTCCACAGATAAACTATCTCCTGTTGTGTCACTGTATTGCCTCAAAGTGGAGACATAATTCTGACTGTAATACAAACGCAGAATAATAATGGTAACTGGGAAAAAATTGTCATCTGAAATTACTTAACTCACCAAGCATAGTAGGATATATATCCACAAGAGATACTACATTTGGTATTTGCTGCTGTTCTCTTACACCTGGCCCCATAACTAAAAGAGGAACATGGGAACTTCCTTCATACATGCTCATTTTATAGAACTGACGGTGTTCCATAGCAAGTTCTCCATGATCTGCAGTGAATACAATTATCGTTTTTCCAAGAAGCCCAGTATCTCGCAGAGCTGAAATAATCTCACCTGCAACAACAACAAGATACTGAAAAGGATACATTCAAAATACTTCTTCCAAGGTCTGTATCTGCAAAGCAGGACACAAACTTCAAGGAACCCTTCTAGTCAGAGGAGGAAACTCCTCTCTTGTTGCACATACATTTGTGCAATGAAGACACAACACATACTCCTCTCTTTTTGTATGTACGTTTGTGCAACAAAGACAGGGCCAAGTTCAAAGCAAAGCACTTAGGCATCTTAAATATTAAAACTCTAGGATGATTCATGCCTAAACACACTAGTTAAAATATGTTACAAAAGTAAAACCCCAGTGCAGTTACTTTGCACCCTTCATCTTCTAAAGCTGTTAGGCTTCCATTGATCTCTTTTCATTCATAAAATGAGGAAGAGCAATTCTGTGTCTTTTAATTCACTTTACCAATCTAATATGCCTAAAAGGTTAGCTTATTTAATCATGAATGTCATATTAGTATGCAAGCAAATTCTTGTTCATTCATGGTCACTTTTCAAATTAAGAAACAAAATACTATAAATTAAGACCAACTTGCATTGTAAATTTTATATCTGTAGACCTTCCTGCAAACCCTGAAGAATTCTGAATGTACAATTAATTATTTCTTTAAAACTTTCAATAATATGCTGCTAAGGGACACTCCAAATGTAACCTTATTGCTCAGCTGCTGTGTAACAGCTGTTATCCAGTCTACACATTTGAAATCAATTTCTAAGGAAAACTACTTATGCCCTAAAATATATCTTTTCTTCCAGCTTGGCTTTTACAGTCTGTCCCCTTCACAAAAATGTTTCCATTATTTCAGTTAGCACTTAATCAAAGAGATTTAGTTCCTCTTGTACATGGGTGTCCTGGGTACAGAGGAAAGGAGGGGTGGAGTTTCCAGCAGTTTAATAACATACCACTTATGTCATGGAGGGGGCATGGTTTTCAGCAGGAAACACCAAGGTGTGAAGTTGATTCAGTCTTACCTTGGTGGAGGAAATGTGTGAACTGCTCCTTGAACTGTTGCTGCAGCTACGGGAAGCTGTAACTGTTTCTGATGTCCTGACAAGCTGTAACTGTTGCTGGAGCAGCGGGAAGATGAGACAAGCCACTGCCAACACTATTGCTGCTACTGCTTCTGTTGCTGCTGCCACTGTCAGGGCCAGCACTTTCAGCAGCAGGACCTTTTATTTGGATGAATTAGCTTTCCAGGCTTTGTTTTGTCCCTGTTTTTCATTGTTTCCAGGCTGGGGGAAGGATATTAAACTGCACAAACTTGTTTGCCTCATTGCTTTTGTTTTCCTGAGCCTCACGGTCCAGTGTGGAGGGGATGGGGATGACAAGCGCCATCTTGCCTTTGTCTGGGAAAACCACACTGGGTACTCTCTTTGGTGAGCATTTTTGCTTTTTTGTTAGTGAATATCCTTCTTTTGGGTAGAGCACTCTCCCTTTGTGTCCTCTTTTGTCGATACTGTGTTTATTTTGAGTGTTTCAGTAAAATCGTTGTTCCCACTTGTGGTCTCTCCTAGTATTTCCTGTGCTGTCAGAAGGGGATGGGGGAGGAGGGGCAGCTTGCATGGGGTTAATTTTCCCACTGGGTTTTAAACCAGTGCAATGGGTCGTGCAATGTTTTGCTGCAGTTATTGGTTTTCTACAGAGCCTCTGACTGCTGACTGTGATTACTTTTCAGAGTGCTCTCAATTCACTTAAAAGACTATCCTGTCATTTATCATACAGACTGATTAAGCAACTTCCACAGCCTACTCCCAGATCTGAATTGTGGTGTTTTGTTTTCTATTTTTTCCCCCAAAGATCAGCCCTATCTGCATTTTCTTGAAAAAAATCAGAACTAGAAAACCCACTGTGTAATAAGACATTACCTACCCAGCATGGCATCTGTCTCTGCACACATAGCATAATAAAATGCTCTAATATTTCTCACTTCTTCCTTTGTAAACTGTCCTGTGCAGTTCTTGGTGTACGATGAGTAATAGTCTACTGGATGCATCTCTGAAAGAGAAGACCACTTGGGTATTTTAATCGCTTCATAATTTACCTAAAAATAAGAGGAAATTAACATTACTTTAGCAATGGAATTAAACAAGTTTTTTTTACACAGATTTAATTTAAAAAATTATAGCATAAATTCACAAGTTCTCAATTTGTGGCCCAGAAAACGCCAGCTGCTTATTTGTTGCACAGTGCTGCTACCTCCTCCATACTTCTCCACAGCTTCCACAGGTAAATTTTTTTAAAACTTGTAACAATCAGCTAGAAACTAAGGCTAGGAGCCACAAATATGTGCTTCACCAGCTGCTGCATATTTTTAAGAGAAATATCACAGAACAGAGTAAGTACAGAATATTGGCATAGAGTCTTCATAACTGTACAGTAACTATAAACCTCATAGATCTAAAAGATTGGGTGTTATGTGGGACTAGAGAACAAGATGGAAAATCATGTATTTTGGGAAAGCTCCAGGACAAGTCTTGGCATCCTGATAAAAAGAACTGACTACATTAATTCAATTTTCTAATACTTTCTATATGTTTCTACAGATGTCAATCCATTTAGTTATAAAGAAATATAAGATCAGTGTGAAACTAAAAAGCCAATCTATTTCAAGCAGTATTGGATTTCTATATTCAAACTAGGCATAGCCACAGATATTGTCTGCTTTGTCTGCTAAGACTAGCTTTAGAGTTTTGAAATTTGACATACACATTTACCCTTGGCTGTCATACTTGTAAATGTTCCCTTAAATAAAGGCTGCATTTAACAGTTAATTACTTGTATACTGTAGACTTAAAGCACAAATTACCACAAAGTGAAGATGTAATCTTAGTACAGAAAACTGAAATTTATTAAATACTAAACCCACACCCATTGCCCTGATTTACCTCTGAAAATCTCTAACAAACAGACCTGAGGACTAGACTGTAGCACCACAACTCCAGTGTCTGTGAAGCACATCCCAGGGCTGCCCCAAACATGGGCAGCTGTCTGGGAATCTAGTAGTACGACGTCTGTCTCTTGTGAACACGGAGTATCTTTGGCCACCAGAAATGTTAATGGCCTTGAGTTCCCACAACATTCCATCTCCCACAACAGACAATATTCTCTCTTAATATCTAGTAGATGTATTAAGTCATAGAATCACAGAAACAGATGAAAGTTTGTAAAAGACCTCTAAGATCATTGAGCCCAACACTAAACCACTACTGCCAAACCCACCACTAAACCATGTCCCCAGGTGCCACATTAACATGTCTTCCAAATCCTTCCAGTGACGGTGCCTCCACCACTGCACTGGGCAGCCTGTTTCAACACTTGACAAGTCTTTTGGTTAAATCGCCCCTGGTGCAACTTGAGGCAATTTCCTCTCGTCCTCTCACTTGTAATTTGGAGGAAAAGCCCGACAGCTAAACAAGTTGAAAAGACTGCAGGAGTTCAAGTGCCCACAGCAGTAACACCTGGCTTTGTAATAGTCAAATAGACACACCAAAATGTAAGCCTCCTTAGGATCTGCAGGAAACACACTGCTAGAAGAAATCATGAAGATAAAGTAATACTGCTTCAGTCATTTTATTGCTAAAAGTCCTTGGCTACATAAAGTTACATTTTAGACTTTGCAAATGGTATTGATTCGCTGCTTAAGATATGAGAGCGAAAAGGGTCCCTCTCCATCCATGATTCTTTTCTACAGGACTACAGCCTAGTTTTAAGGGTTCACAAAGCCACAATCTTTTTGTCTGTCTATCGTAATGTCCTGGGTAACCCAAAATGTTACTGTATTCTATGTGTATCTGCCATAAAATTGCCACCGTCTCTTTAAGACCTGCAGCAGGGCTGGAACCAGAATTGGAGGGCAGTCGGGAGGTGCCAGTCCCTTTAAAAGATCAAGGAACCCAAACTGACTTCCTCTTCTGCTGAGGGGGAAGACTCCCCTTCAGGCGGGGTTGATTCAGGGAGGTTTCTCAGCTTGCAACTGTAGCAATTTGGAAAAAACTGCATTTAGCAATCAGAAACTGTGTTTCCAGTGATCCTTGCAAACTCTATGGCAGTGAAACTTGAGCGGGTCCATAGGGGTTGGGCCACCCCACATCAGTGTCCAGACAGCAGTTCCCTTTCTCCCTTCCCCAACACACCAGTAGGTCAGGAGGCACCAGCACCAACACCAGCAGAGTCCAGCGGGCAGCAGGAAGAAGCAGCGGGCAGCAGTGCTGACCCCACACGTGCCAGCATTTCCCATCTGCCACTAGAGCTTCATAAGCTCCAACCTTCCCAGAAGGGTTTGCTGCCATCCTTTCCCTTTTTTTCCCAGAGTGCGTGGTCACCCACGGCAGGTGCCACCTTGGAAAGGGTCTTGACACCATTTTCCGTTTGTCCCTGCAGGTGGTCGGCAGTGGGGGAAGATCGGAAGTGGGCAGTACCCCACCAGTTTGGGGGGGTCTCTTTTTCCCTTGGAGCTCCTGAGATTCAGCAATTTTGTATCTAGTGATTATTCACTGCAATTTTTTGCATGTTGCTGTTTTGCTTGTTAGTAAACTGTAATTTTTTCACTTATATCTACTGGTATTGGTTCCTTATTGGTGGAAAGGGATTGGTTGAAACTAAGGGGAGGAACTCATTTTAGGGTGTCCACCTCTTTGAATTGTCTTAAACCAAGACACATAATTCATACCTAGGAAAGAGGCCACATGCCCTATAAAATGACAGCTTGTACAAAATACAGGGAACCATCTGCTTAACAACCCAGAGTTTCACAAACATATTATGTTGATACTCTGTCCTGTATTACAGTCCCAATAAACAAGACATTTAATTCAGTTCTTCATCTATGTGATCAAACTTAATGAGTTTATCTCTGTGATTTTAAAAGACTGCTTCTTCCATGACCAAAAAAGAGCTATGTCACAGAAGAACCAGCCAATGGTCAATAAATGGTAGCACGTGGTCCACACAATGCAGTATATATACATAGTGGTGGGAAGGACCCCAGCAAACTGTGGAGTTAAGGCACTCTGATTAGATAAAGGATGACAAAAATTCATCAAAGATGTTAAAATTCCGCTTGTGATTTGAAAAAAAGTATCTACTCTTCCCAAGGCACATCTCACCTAGCAATTAGCACCCAGCAACTTTTCCTTAATAACTAAGCTAGATCTTGCTTTTTGTCAATGAAAGGGTTTTTTTTCCCATGCTCTTCCTCTCCCCACAAACTTCTCACCATTCCCAGAACAACCCACAACCTTCACTATTATGAAAAAATTCACATCTCTCAACCTTCACTGTAAATATTTTTTTTCTAAGTATTTGTATTTTTGGTACACCTAGATAAAGAGATTTAGCAGTTCTCCAGTGGAAAAGGCCATAAATTATATAAATTACATATGGAGGAGCTTTTTGAAGTATAAAGTCTTATCAACCTAATTCTAATTCTGCAGCTGCAGAGAATATTAATGCCTTTCTGCAATGAAATCTATTGTAATACATTCATATTTTATGGCAAATAATGGTACCTGAGGACCATACAAGACAGAGAGAAAGTATTTCTTCTTTGGAATGGAGTGCTATTTGTTAGCTTTACACATACAGACATAAGGACACTTTCTTGTGCTTGAAAACCTAGAGTAGCACAGAAGAAGTTAACAGAAAAGAAAGACTTCTGTTGTGTCTTATGTTGCTTCATGCTCTAGGTTCATACTGCAGAAAAAGTCAATCTTTCATTGTAAAACTCACACAAAATTATTACATATAGCATCATTTCTAACAAGCAAAATGCAGAATGTTCATAACAATGAACATTCAGACCATTACCAAAATTAATTTACCGCTAAGAAGAGCAACAATCTCATTTTTCCTTATGTGTTTCTAGCCGTTGAACTCCGTACTTATTTATTGATTCAATGAATACTGCTAACAAACCTTTTTCCAAAACAGAGAGAAACTCCTCACTTCTATTTGCTTAGCCTTTAATCAAAAATCTAACATCTCATTCATCTCATACTTTCTTACTGTGTAGTGAAGTATCAAAACTGGGTCTATCTTGAAAAACCAGGAATAAAAATACTATTTGTAATAAATACAGTTATTAAAAAATATATATTTAAATTTCATCCTCACATACCTTTTCAAGCCAATAGGGAGATGTTAAAAATGTGGAGGATCCAAAATTTTCTCCTGCATAGGGTGATGGATATGGATGTGGTAAATTTAGTCCCAAGTAAAGAATAAATGGTTGAGTAAGGTTAACAGCTTCTTCCTTTATCCAATTTAGTGCTTTATCAGTATTCCGCCAATCTGCTTCCATCACTCTAGCATGCTTCCTGTGGCCTGTAAGTTTCACCATGGGTCTTCCTTCTTGTCGGAGCAGGAAGTCAACATCCCTAGTCCAAGCTTCCACACGGTTACTGAAAATACATACACAAGTCACATACTCAGCAGAAAATGTTTTCCTCACTTTTCCTCCAAACAAAAATCATTATGAATTCCTGAAGAAGTTCCTCTATACTTTTAGCTGCAATCTATTTGCAATTCCTGCGTAAAGGAGAATTGTTATTCAGATGAGCAATAATGATTGTGCATCTATTTTGCACTCAGACCTTCAGCTTTTTATTTCTGCTTCTGAATCTTCTTTCTTATTTATTATCACTTTATGTCAGAATGGCTCTTCTCACATCTACAAAATAATATTTAGAAACAGCACTCCATCTTGTGGACCCTTCTCCGCATTCTGGCACAGATTCACACACTATTTATTTGTAAACTGGGCCTGAGATTTTTATTTAAAAGAGTCTAGAGGGAAATAACTTGCCTGGTGAGGCTGCCTTTAGAAACAACAATCTGGATGTGGATTGTACTATTAATTAAACACACTTTAGGCAAAAATCTGTAAGAATGATTTCTCTTGTACAATTGCTTTAGATGTAGTCAATAAATCCTATCAAAGGAATAACAGAAAAGAGTGTAAAGAAAGCAAGAAGGGGGAAAATGGCAACATTTTAATGGTAAAATGTTTTTGAACAGATTTTCTAGTACCATGGTAATTGTTGTCTCTCCAAAACACGAGAAAGTCTGAGCTGCAGATGTCCATGTTTCTTTGCTACAGTGAATGCTGGTGGACATTGGTGAGTGGCAGACCATCTAAGACCTTGACTAATCTTCATCTTGTTCACAGCAATTTCAATATAACCAACCAAATTATAAAGGAAAGTATAAAACTGTTCAAAGTTTGATCACATACTTTTATCAAAACACAGCATTATTGTCATTTAAAGAGCATCTAACCAGTTTTATCCCCAAAGGAATTTTACCAGTGCACTTTAACTTCCAGAAAAGCTATTCAGAATTATCTGTAACAATTCTTTTTATCTTTTTAACCTCTTGCTTAGGCTCACACTTTCCACATAAACAGGCTTAAATAAATTACTTAGAAAAATTTAAGGTATCTGGTTTATAGAGAAAGCATGTTTCATAAACATTGAAATGAAATTATGATAAAGGAGTGTGTGTGTCTGTCTAATGGCACCTAATGTCATAACACTAATTTATACAGAAAAAAAATATTATGTAGGCCATAGGCCAGTCTGATTATCCAGTCAGACTGAGATTAGGATCAAGTTTAAAGAACAACATCCCCTCAAAACTAAAAAAGGAAATGTTAAATAACTCTAACCTGTTTCATACCAGAGAAAAAACTACTCTTTATTATTATTTCAAAAAGGGGCATCATTATTAATCAGTGAGATTAATGTTCAGAGAGCATGTTCATAAAAATGACACAGAATGAAGATATGCTTGCTTCTCTGTAAAGTTGCAGGACAGATCTCTGCTAGATACCTAACACAATTTCTTTTAAATTAAAGCTACTATCATTTCAACGGAGACTGAAACATGACAGACTACTATGACAGACTACATGACAGACTACTATGTGATTTGTTCACTGCTGCCCATTTCATAGCAGGAGACTCTACCTGATTACCTTACTGAATGATGTCCAGAAGTAAAGTCCAATTTCCCAAACTTCTGTGCACGGTAGCCATGCTTCTCCATGAGATCCATCCATGTTACATAATCTGGATCTAGACCTTTGAAGTTATTCCAAGATTCTGTTAGGTGAGTGAAAAGACCACTCCACATAGCTGGAGGAAAAAAAAAAAGATGAGTGATTAGTACCCCCTACCTATATGGTTGAGACAGGATTAATCTTCTCATTATTATAGAGGTTAAAAGTCCAAACTGTGATACAATAGAACAAGGAATACAAAGTATTACTCTTCCAAATCTTATTTCATAATCAAAACAAGTAACAAAGTTTACTCAAATAATCCCCAAAATTGCAGTAGGTCCTATCTTTCCAGGTGCTATGCAATCATTAAATCAAGTTTTAATTAGATCAGAAAATACTCTTTTTGATTTCTGAAAGAAAATAGCATAGTAGTACAGATCCTGAATAAACAATCCAGTATTTACATGTGTTTCAGAGTATTATTTCCCCTTACTACACTTAGATTTAATGTGAGTTTAAGGTTAAGTATATTTGTGGACAGAATTACAATACAGTGTTTTCATAAATAGTATATGCCCTTAATTTTATTCTTTTTTGGTAATCTACTTCACTGCCAATTGTAGAAACAAAGTGAGAATATTACAGAAGATACCAAGGAGCAACGAAACCAAAGGAAGAGTTGCAAAGGAACTATAAGGGCAGATTTTTTTAGTGAATTCCTACTTCTTTGCAGCGTATCAAGAATCATTCACTCTTTCCAATGCTAGTTTAGATTAAAGGTAGGCCTTAAATGAAACTAAGTCATTCTACAAGCAATAAAAATATCCTGTAACCAAAGTGCATCAACCCCACATGGCGATACTCCTCCTTTCCCCACCCCAAAGCCCTCTTTCCCACCATCTCTTCCAGTATCATCCCTGACACCTCCACAATAGATGCACCCTCAGTTCCTTGCACGTGTCCAAGCTACTGGCTAAACAAGAGATGTCCTGCTGGTTCACAGCCCCACATATGAGCTCAGTGGTCATGGCTACCAACCATGCTACACATTTTTGATGAATTGTTGAATTCATTACGCAGTTTCTTTCTCATGGGAGTACTAACCTGCCATTTTCACAAACTTATTAAAATTAAATAACACAAAGTCATTGTTCTTAGCAATAAAAATTGGCCGAAAGACCCAAGCATAAAGAAAAATAAAAAAAGGCAGACGGCTTGTTCATGTAACGTCACCCACTTAAAATGTGACCATGAAAAAAAGAAATAGGGACTAGGTTATCAATAAAGAGAATATTAAAAATGTAACACTATATTTGACAGCCTTTGCCTGCTGCTTCTTTCAGCATATGCTTTGAGAGAAAGGGGGATCTCTTTTATAGCTACAGATGAAGGTCACGGAGTTGTTGCAAAACAACTGAAAATGGTAGAAACATTCTAAGATGTAACCTTTCATTGAAGAACATACTTTCCTTCTATCTTCCTACCAAATTCTGCAAGTGTGAAATTGAATAGAGAACAACAATTGCATTAAGTAAAGAAAAATATGAAGTATTCCATTAAAGCTACTGAAAGATACATCACATATCTAGAAGACAGTGGTAACAGCTACCACTTTATTCAGCTGTTATTATTTCTTACTCTTTGCTGAATACAGGAAAGATATTTATTAACTTTGTATTGGGAAGAGAGAGTAGTTCTGAGTGTAGTTTCAGCACTGCAGCAGAACAAATCAGTGATCTCTCTATAAATCCTGAAGATTTTTTAAAAATCTGAAACTTCAGTGGAGTTCCTAAAAAGATTTGGGAGTTTACACTTAATTGAAAAAAGGAGAACAAAAAAAAATTAAAAAGAAAGGAGGAAACGTAAGAAACAGAAGAGATAAACAGATGAAAGAGAAGAACACCATAAAAATTCAGGCACAAACAAAAGAAAAGGATCTTATTGAAAACCAAACCAAAGCCCTCCTAATTCAATCATTTTAAATTTCCCATCATTACCATATATTTAAATTAATACATGCAAGCATTTATCTGATGTTTTGCTTGGTTCTACCTGCGCGGGAAGGACAACAAATTGGAGAATTGGTATAGGCATTGAGAAAGACAGTGCCATGTTTTTTCATAAAATTTATGGAAGGTAAATCCACAGTCTGATTTCCTGGAAAAAATGTCAAGCGTCCATCCTGCAATCAAACAGACAAAAGCAATACATAAACAGCATTAATGCAAAGTATTGGCTGCATTAATTCATGTATTTATTACCTAGGACTTGGGTTGCTCAAATGCTGCCAATTCCACACAGGTATGGAAAACAGTGTTGAGAAGCTCTAAGTGGATCAATATAAAATGGATCACTTTTGAAAAAGTGCAGTGGAAAAGATAACCTGCCTTCTTTATAGTTAAATTAATTCCCTTTTATTGCTATACATATTCCAAGCTCCAGTTCTTCAGGGGTGGGGTCCTACCATGACACATTCCATGGGAATCGGTATGGTGAAAGGTAACAAGGAGTAAGGCTGAATCCCAATGTAGATGTGTGCACTAGCACATATTTCTGTGAAACCACTACTGATCCCTCATCCCTTTTAAAGGTTTATCCACACCACTTCTCTGTGAACTTTGAAACTATGGACTGGAAAAGTAATCAGAAAGCTAAAGGAAGGCTATTGTCCCTCTGAAATGCCACCTACAATGATTCCCTTTTGATACTTTCATAATGGTAATTTCATTTTCACCTATTTGTTTGGACAAACAGATAAGTGACAGCGCATGTGGAGTTTTAACTGCAGAAAAAAGCAATTCCCGCCATTTGGTTTCTGGCAGAAATACTCTTGGATAGCACAGCATTGTAGAGAGTCACTTCATTTGGCACCAGTAGAGCTAACTGCAGCACCTCAGCCTCTGAAATCAGCTCATATCAGAACACATTAAATGAGCAATCACCTAATTTTGTATACTACTACAAATGGCAACCTGAACAAGCACTCAGTAGGACCAACTGGAAACAAAGCTGTAACATGCAACAGGAACTTGAACAAAAGTTTGGGTGGAAAGTGCTCTTTCGAAAGTTGTCCCGGTTCCAGCCAGGACAGGGTTCTTTTTTGCAGTAGCCAGAAGGAGACACAGCTACCACATGGAGGTTATTGTATACCTCATTCTCCAGAAACAGAGGAAGGGGTCCCTTCTGGACCAGGGGAGTGTGGTGGCAGTCAGGTACTGTTGGGCTCTGTGTGGTATAGTGGTGAGCATTCAAATGTGAATCACTCACCCCTCTTGTACATTTTTGTTATTAATGTTGTTGCCGTTACTGTTCTTTCCTTATCTCATTGCTGTTTCTAGTAAACTAGAATGACCACGACCCAACCCATGACCCTCATCTTTTGTGCCTCCAATTCTCTGCTCCAGCCTGCCACAGAGGAATGGGAGGGGGATAGAGGAGTGAGCAAGCAGCACGTGGTTTGGCGTGATTTCAGTAGGAGCACTAAATTGGAGAATACCATTCCTAAACCACGACAAAAGTACACAACTGCTGTGCAGTCCTGTCAACAACACGTTCTTAAGTTTGTCCAACAAAGTCCTGTTTGAACAGCTGGAGACAAGAGTTCCTTAATTGATACTGTGATATGATATTCAATGACACAGTAGCAAAAGAACTCTGTATAATTTGTGTCACAGTATACTGTGACATGATTATTGTTTCTATAGATGACAGGGTATTCAGTGAAAGTAGAAAGAGTATTGAATTGGCTAAGAAGGTGGAAGCTCAACAGCTACTTGTGGAAATCCATCCTGTAAGAACTGTGTAGGATTTCCAGGTTTTGAAATACCTAAGAAAATAAAATTATTTTAATACAAACAAGCACCTTTCATCCAGGAACTTGAGCTGCATTGCAAGCAAAACCTGTCATTCATCACACAGTTAATTTCAAGTAGCAATTCAGGAGCTTAATTGCCTACTAGCACATTTCACCAGGAAACCCTTGGAATAGCACAGTGCCTGATGTGACAGAGAAGAAGAAAGCCAGCTGTTCAAGCAAGAAGTCACTGTTCTGCTGGCTGAACACAGTCTGGCATCACTGAGAAGAAAATTTTTGTCCCACTTGGCAAAATAGGTGTGATTCCTTCATAGGCAGTGTGACCCACTACAAAGGCAGGCACACTGTCTAATAAAAGCCCAGACCTTTTTACAGCCTGCAGGACTTAAGCTTTTTTTTCCCAGAAAAACTGTTAGTTTCAAGAGCATGCAATCCTTCCTATTCTCTACTAGTGATGTAATCAAAATGGTTCATCTATTTCTACCTTCAAATCCATCTCAGAAAAAAAGCTTACACAACACAACATTTCTTTTACCACATTCTTCTTTGTATGCACTCTGCAAATATGACACTTTGCAAAAACAGCACCTCATTCTTAATTGTTTATGTAAGAATACCACAAACATTGTACGTTTTACCTTTCTTTTTTGTAAGGGTTTCCTCATTAATCCCTGTAATATAGTTATGAGAATCTTCCCGCTTAAAGGTGACATACAAAAGTTCGTCTAAGGTTTGTCTGCAGCCTCTACTAGCATCTGAAGGTAAAACAGACATTGACTAACCCTCCGGAACTTCAACACTGTAATTTTCACTATTGGTCAGTAAGACTTTTAGTAAAAGCTGAAAATTTGGAGAAGAAAAAACATGCATTATTTTGGAATATTAAGAGAGATGATTTACTCAAAATAAAATTAACAGAGAATAGATTCAAAGGAAGGAAAGTCAATAAGGAGCTATTACATTAATAAAGAAGGAGCTATTTCTTTATCTTTGAAATCACAACAAATGTGTTTAAAGATAGGGTCTGAAAAAAGATAATACATGTTTACCAAACACTTCGGAAAAATTCATCCCAAGAAGGACTGGCAGCAGGCAAGAAGTCAACTGCTCTTTTCTGTGCAGTCAAGGATGGAATTCCAAGAAGGTCAGGAATCAAAATTTCTCAACAGTGAATGAGAAGTGATGAAACAACATGAAAGCACCTGAAGCTTAACACGACAAAGCTTATGTTTGATTCCACACCAAGGAGCATTCAGATAAGTTAGAGAAACGAAGGCTCCTCAGAGTAAAACCTGAGGAGCTATATCAAAGCATTTCCAGTATGCTGGGTGGGCACAGTGAGAAAACTGTGAAGATACATGCAAGGATTAATATCTGTGAGTGGAAAAATATCTATGTGTCAGAGGGTTAAACCAAATATATTAATAAATCTCTGTAAGGAAGTCGCTAGTTACCTATGGCTATACACATCTGACAAATTCATTGTGTTGTTATACCTTATAAGAGCCTGAGTAAACCAGTATTTGATGACCAATAAGTCAGTAATTTCATCTGATTACAGAAAATCTCTATCCCATTTGTTGTGGAGACCTAACATTCTTACGATTTACAATGGCAAGGATAACAGGGTTTAGTGACTTGTCAGTGACTTGCTTGCCATTTGGCTCTTCAAGTCAACAGCAGAGCATTCACTTTATACACTAGCCCTGTTCCAGTGACGGCTGCCCTGCCATGCAGTCGTGCTGGCACGCCCCGCTCCCGCCTGTTTTGTGCTGACAAACCGTATCACACCAGACCGCGAGAGCCACCTGCGCAGAGGTTTTCGACTACTGTAATGCCTCTGATGCGAGCGTGGCGCACCCGGCTGGGAAGCAGGCCCCGTTTGGTTTGGAACACTCGGGCTGCCGGCGTCGCCACCAGGGCGGGCCCGCTGCCGCGGCCCCGAACCTTCCGCCCCGCGGCGGTGCTGCGGCGTGAACACCGGCCTCGTGTGCGCATGCCTGTGGGTCTGGTTTGGGCAATGCATCCATATGGGAGGGGTCTGTCATCCTCGGTACTTCCGTCCAGGCCGCCGCAGAGGGTTTTCCCGCCCTCTCTCAACTGTCAGGGTGCCCTTCCACGCCCAGTCACTTACCAAGGAGTCGCAGGCCACCAGCACCACGTTAGAGCGGGGCTGGTCCCCGGGGGCGGCGAGCCACGGCCTCGCTCCCGCCCCGGCGGCCATAAGGAGCAGCGCCAGCCCAGCTCGCCCCAGCGGCCCGCTGCCTGGCATCGCCCCGCCACCGTAGCCCCCAGCTCCCGGGCCGAGAGGAGCAGCGGCTCCGAAAGCAGATACCGGAGCTCTGTCCTCAGCGTAAGACAACCCGCCGCACGCTACCCGCTCATCGCAGCCTACAACTCCCACAGTGCCCCGGGTGGCAGCCTGCAGTTCCCAGCGTGCCCCGGGAGGTGGGAACTACATCTCCCGCAGTGCCCCATGAAAAAATGACGGCGGTCCTGGCGCGTCACTGCCCTGCAGTCCGAGTGCGCATGTGCGTGGGCGGCGGCTGAGGTGGCGGAGGCGGCGGTGGCTGGAGGTGCGGTAGTCGCTGGTGGCGGGTGGTGACGCGCCGTGGTGGCCTGGCTCGGTCCGCCGCGGCTTTTCGTGGGGGGCTGCGAGCGTGGATCGCCTCCCCAGGCGGTCCGCGGCCCCGCACCCTATCCGCGGGCCCCGGACCCCACCCGCAGGCCGGGCTGAATGGCCTCGCTCCAGGAGCCGGCCGCCTCCCCGGTGCCTGGGTTTCCGCCGAAGTGATATTTTGTGGTCTCTGTAGGTGACAGTGGAGCTCATGCTGGACACTGCCCGCCGTGGGGGGCGTTTGTGATGGCCGAAGCGTCTGTTCGCTCGTAGGAAGCAAATTTATCTCCAGGAGCTGCTGAGCAATGCAAGTCCGACAGATTTCTGTATAGGTTCTCGGGGAATCTTTGAAATTCGGTCTCATCCTGTACCTTTTCATTGCTAAATTAGCACTGGGCTTTTAAACCATTCCTTTATTTTTGCTTTTAAGCTCCTAAAAAGTGTTTTTGTTCTTCAGCGATTTGCTTTTTCATCTTTTTGGGTGCTGGCACCAGCACTGTTGTTTCTCAGCCTCATCCCATCTCGGCAGCTTTGACTGTGGTGTTTCTAAAGTTCATTTTGGTGTACCACATACACCGAAACAGTGCATGATCATATTCAAAAGCGTGAATGCCTCTTTCGTGTGTCCTTAAATAATTTTTCTTTTTTGATTCGTGGCTGTAGTCAGAAGAAGAGTCTGCTGTAAGTGTGTGTGAAGAGAGAGGAGCAGGGTGGGCCACACCGGAGTGTAAGTGACAGATGGCCATGGTGCTGCTGTAGAAAGCACACGAGAAAAACCCTGATTCTTAGCAGCCACTAGAATACATGTCTCAAGCAGTAGGGTTCTTGAGCACAATTCACTTAGTTTCTTTTTAAAGAGGAGCTACGATGTGTAGGGTGTTTTCTCGTAAGTCTAACTACAGGCTCTTAAAACACCTCTCCTCTTACGTAAATTTATCTTAACCTGTAAGAAGAGTTTCGTTCTTGGACAGCTCCTTTGTATCATTTAACTGTTTGGAATAAGGACTGAATCCTGCATTGGAGCTAAATGTGAGTAATTTTAACCATGTCATTTTTTTCATCAGTTTCTAGTGCTGTATGCATTTTGGCATATTGCATTATATTTCTCTGTTTAAAATAACTTCTGTGCAATAAAGGTATAAACATTCTGTATGTGTCAGAATATACCAATGATACATTCTTTATATTTAGCAGCCACAATGTCAAATAAGGAGGTGAAGGCAGCATTAAAGAGTGCTAGAGACGCCATAAGAAATAAAGAGTATAAGGAGGCATTAAAACATTGCAAGGTAATTAATTTTGTATTTGGAAGGTACGTTTGGGGCTTTTTGCACATTTTGCTCTCGTTCCTATACCCCTACAGCTGTATGATAGTGCAGAGTGTACATTACCTTGTTGATGTGATAGTTGAGATGGATTTTCAGATTTAACTTAATTGATTATTCATGTTAGTTTCCCACATGTAAACTTTCATTCCTCTTCCNGGGTGGGCCACACCGGAGTGTAAGTGACAGATGGCCATGGTGCTGCTGTAGAAAGCACACGAGAAAAACCCTGATTCTTAGCAGCCACTAGAATACATGTCTCAAGCAGTAGGGTTCTTGAGCACAATTCACTTAGTTTCTTTTTAAAGAGGAGCTACGATGTGTAGGGTGTTTTCTCGTAAGTCTAACTACAGGCTCTTAAAACACCTCTCCTCTTACGTAAATTTATCTTAACCTGTAAGAAGAGTTTCGTTCTTGGACAGCTCCTTTGTATCATTTAACTGTTTGGAATAAGGACTGAATCCTGCATTGGAGCTAAATGTGAGTAATTTTAACCATGTCATTTTTTTCATCAGTTTCTAGTGCTGTATGCATTTTGGCATATTGCATTATATTTCTCTGTTTAAAATAACTTCTGTGCAATAAAGGTATAAACATTCTGTATGTGTCAGAATATACCAATGATACATTCTTTATATTTAGCAGCCACAATGTCAAATAAGGAGGTGAAGGCAGCATTAAAGAGTGCTAGAGACGCCATAAGAAATAAAGAGTATAAGGAGGCATTAAAACATTGCAAGGTAATTAATTTTGTATTTGGAAGGTACGTTTGGGGCTTTTTGCACATTTTGCTCTCGTTCCTATACCCCTACAGCTGTATGATAGTGCAGAGTGTACATTACCTTGTTGATGTGATAGTTGAGATGGATTTTCAGATTTAACTTAATTGATTATTCATGTTAGTTTCCCACATGTAAACTTTCATTCCTCTTCCTTTTGAATTTGCTCACATGTGGCGATAAAAGTATTAAGTCTAGAATGATAGATATAAAAATCCATTTCTAATCCACACCTCATAGGAGTGCTTTAATTGCTGAGCTGTAGATACGTGTTACTAGCTCAATGCTTCACGTATGAAGCATCCTCTGGCATAAGAAACTGAATTTACTAATCTCAGTGTCTTCCTAAAAATTACTTAACTTCTAGTATTGTCATATAAAATAATTCACCAAATTGTAGTGATAAAACTCAGCACATGGATCTATAAGTTACATTTCTTTCATCAGTTTTACTTAAAATTGTGTGTTTTTAGGCAGTCTTGAAGCAAGAAAAAAATAACTACAATGCTTGGGTATTCATTGGCCTGGCAGCTGCTGAGTTAGAGCAGCCTGATCAAGCCAAAGGAGCATATAAGAAGGCTATTGAACTTGAACCAAACCATTTACTGGCATGGCAGGTATGTGAATGTCCACTTTTTGTTTCCCTCAAAAGTATAACCATAAAGTTAAATATAGGAACAAAGCAGAGTTAAGAGTTTCTTGTTTTCTTGAGGCCCTTGAGTTGCACAGAAGCTTTGGAGTAGCTGAAGTTCTTATTAATTGTGTGTCTGATATAAAACCATGGTGGACTTTATTTTCAGTATATTTGAGTTTGTATTTCTTGTATTTGTATTTCTACATAGCTGGGAGACATGTGAGGGAGAAAATGAATCCAAAAAAATACAGTAAATTTGTCTGTGTAAAAATTTCTGTGCTTGTAGCTCAAGAAACACTTGACAGTTCTTCTCTTATGGAGAGAAAATGTTTTATCTAGTGATGTATTTTTCCAGCTTTCAGCATCAAATGGATTGTTAATGAATTTTGTTGTTACTTGAAAGCAAAATTACACATTTAAAGTAGCTGTGTGCTGGGTGGTGTGTGCATTACAGCCTATTGTAATATAGATTTACAACATACAATTGTGTTATTTATTGATTTATAATGCATAAGATTGCATATTAATCTGTTGTTGATATCAACAATCAATGTTTTTCTAAGGTAATAAGGTTCTTACTATTTTCAGTATAAATGCTATTTTAAAGTATAACTGTTGGGGCCTGAATTCAGTGTATGTTGAAATTTCCTCACTTTTGTGATCAGATTCTGGCTCTCTTGATACAATACTTGGGTGTGTATATATATTATATATTTTGCATATTATATATATATTTTATCATATGGTCTAATGAAATTTTATATTGTCTTTTGTGCAGACAAGATCATGTAACGTAAACAAGTTTCAAAGAATCGTTGGTATTAGTTAAGAAAGTGAGGAAAGCTTTTCACTTAATATAAGTAGATTGAGTGGGCTGTGCAGAATTCTGTGGTGATTACTACATTAATGCTTGACCCCATTGAAGGCAATGGAATAATTTTGGGAGCAGAACAGGTAGTGTTCTCATAAAACATAACCATTGACATAAAATCTTACTTCCTTTACTTTTTTTGGGTTTTTTTTGTTAAGGGATTAGCAAATTTATATGAGAAACCCAACCAAATAGATGTCAAAGGAGACTTAGCAGATGTTTACCAGAAACTCTTGGAACTCTATGAAAGGTAAAGGATGTCTGCCATAAATTCAGTCTTAAGATTTCTAGTTTAGTGAATGCTATTGGTGATACACAGTATAGACTTTGGGTTTTTTAAAGGCTTCTCACATCAGTGGTTCAGCCCTTTTTACTAAGGTTTTCTCTGCTTTGGTAAGGTTTCTTTTTCCTGTTCCTTTTGGTAGAGCAAAAACTCTTAGTTTAATTGTACTTGAAGCAAGTAGCTTAGGGAATTCCACATTACCCTATTCATGTCTAAACTACCTTGAAGCATTTATCTCTGGTAGTTCACTACCTTGAAGCATTTATCTCTGGTAGTTCATTGCCTGCATTAATAAGAAGGCTTATTTTTTGCTGCTTTAAGATCACAGAATATGTGTCATGCAATTTGTAGAAGCACAGTTCTAAACAAATCTAACTCAGCTGTCACTGTAGCTGACTAGGGTGTTTGGTTGTTCCCTTATGTGAAAATTGATCAAAAAGTCCCTAAAAGTAGATTTTTTTTTTTAAATTCAGAGCAGCAATGAGTAAAACTTCTAGGGTGATTTGTAGTATTTATTCTAAATATTAGTTTGACAACTGAACCTACTGAAAATTATTTGACAGAATTTGAATAACATTATACTATTACATGAAAACCTTTGCTTGTTGGGGGGGGGTTTCTTTCTCCTTTCTAGTGGTGACAAGCAGAAATGGTGTGATGTGTGTAACAAGCTTGTGGAACTATATCATCAAGAAAAAAAATACTTAGAGGTAGGTCAAGCACTTTCTTTCTTCTATCAATAATTTTCCGTTTGATTTAACTACTTTTCGTCAAGGAATCCCCACTTTTACGGGCCACAGACCACTTAAGATCTCCTTGTGAACCACAAGAAGGAAGAACTGATTTTAACTGTATTTTTTTCTTTTTCCCTGGGTAAGACTTGGATGCAAGCCTTTAAACTGACAGAACTGGCAAAGACTATTAGTATTGAGGCTGAAAGGGCAGAATATAATTCTTCTGTTGTATTTCTAGAAGTCAAAAATGGTCCCAAATGCACATTTACTTGCAGTATTTGTGAGTCAGGTGTCCTTTGCCTGGCTTGGCCAGTACTAGGTGTGTAATGAGCCCTTCACTGGTGGGGTGATCCCTTTCCTAGGCTGTTCCTGATGCTTCATTCTAGAGGGTAGGGTGGGATACTACACGACCTGAACTTGATTGCCTGTGTCTTATGTACTGCATTCGTAGCACGATGATAAGGACACGAAAAGCCTCTTCAGAGCATCACAAGCTTTGTAGAAATCATAGTGATTCTGTCATTACCTCCAGGTGGAGTTGTTAAATGCCTGTATGGTTCAACAGTAATGTTTCCTGCAATCTGTTATGTTACAGAATGCAATCTTGGAGTTATGCTGTTCACTTTTCCTTTGCTCTTTGAAAAAGCTGTTTTCTTTTAGGGTGGTGCATGGTCGTACTCCCTGTCATCTTCCCACCTTTCCTGCAGCAATGGAAAATGAAAAATTTTACATAGCGCAGAGCATGGGGGTGAAGACTATTAGTTAGCTCCAAAGCCTCATTGTATACCAGATTCTTAAACTAAATTTAATGCTAATAATTCAGCATACAAAGGCAGACTTACTGTATATGGAACAAGAAACTGAAGTTAGACTTCAGGGTCCTATTTTTTCTTTTCAGTTCTGTTGGCTTTTCCACTCTGGAATTTCAGCATGGAGTGCTGTTTTTGTTCTCTTTCTGTTTGTAGTGCTATAGATCTTTAGGTCTACTTTTACTGTTGATTTCCTCTAGGAACCAGAGTCAAAATTCATACAGTCTTGATGTTCTCTACCTTAGGTACTGTACCTTGGAAGATGGAGAGGTTTCGCACAATGCTTTGGGACTTGCTATTTATTTAATCAGAAAGCAGATAAATCTGGATTACTTTAAATGTTACTCTGTTGTCTACCCTAGTGTGATAGAGTTTGATACCAAAGAGTTAATCTAAGAGTAAGGAGTTCTACTGTGCACTTCTGGAAAAGAAACAGGGTGTGCAGGATCTGCTTTCTGAGCAAGGACAGAAGAAATATAATGGGAGGACATCTGCTTAGGAATGTAGCCACAGCCTAACGAGAGTATAAAAAGACTGAACCGGGGAGGATTTTATGGTAATAAGCGGTTATAATATGTATGTGGTAACTGTATATAAGCAACGCACTTGCAGAGGATCGGAATGCACGCTAGGTGGAGCAGTCCCCCGTGTGTCCCTTACCCAGTAAATAATGCCAACTTCTTAACGCCTAAATTGATGTTTTATTTACCTAGTTTTTGGTGAATTTTGGTGACAAGTTGACTGTACTTATACTGGACCTTCAGCTCTTTAAAGAGTAACAGCATGGGTCATTTGTTCCTGTTGACAGGTGGCTGAAACTTGGCAGAAACTAATACGGATGAAACAGGAGGAAGGTGCAGAAAAAGCAGAGCTTCATCAGCTTTGGAAGAAGATGATCCAATTACTGAAAGACAGTACAAGGAACCAGGATAATAAGACTGGGCAGTTGGTAATGTTTCTCACTCCTTGTTCAGCTAGGTACATGTATATATATGTATAGTGCAGCTAGTAATTGAAGCCTGTTTGTCTGAGTTGACTGTCTCAATGTTCAGAGGTACTAAGCTTCTTAGGGAAAAGCTGGGCAGTTTTACCTTCTGACAAAAACAGCAACTGTGCAGCAGCCTGGGATGAGCCTTAGGTGTAATGAGTCGCCTAAATTCTTCAAAAATTGTTCGAGCATGGTTCGTTTCACAGGTTATATTCATTGAGTAACAGACTTCTCCAGCATGGGTCCTCTTCTTGCTCTCACATATTCTCACTCCTCTCTCTGCCTATAATTGCTGTTACACCGGTTTCTTCCCCTTCTTAAATCTTTTATCTCAGAGGCACTACCACCATTGCTGATGCTCTCGACCTCAGCCAGCAGAGTGTCTGTCTTGAAGTCAGCTGGCATCGCCTCTGTTGGGCATGGGGGAGGTTTTGAGCAGCTTTTCGTAGAAGCTACCCCACCTAACCTCTCACTAGCAAAGCCTTGCCACACAAAACCAATGCAGGTGTTCTTCAAAACAACAAATTTCCCCCTGCTTTCATTCAAGTTGGAAGAGGTGGCTTTGTGAGGTTTTTCCGTTTCCTTATACCTATTCTTTATCCTAGATAGAAATGTTTTGGTTCAAATTTTCTTTTCTCCTCTAGATGTTAAGCTCTCACTTCTTAGGAAAGTGTCAAAGCTGATTGAAACAAACAGAATGATCATGAATTATACTCATCCTGTGTTGTCTGTGGACAGAGTTAATTTTGTTTTATCTGATTTATCTGTTCTTGCAAGATGAACCTCCTTCAACATGAAAGGTGGAAATTTCTCATCTCCAGTTTGCTTGATAGCAGTGTTTCAGAAAGGAGAAAATACAAATTAAAGTAATTTCAGATTGCAGAAAATTTAATCTGGATCTCTACTTTTGAGAAGGCAAAGACTTTAACTTACAAGCTCGTATGGAAAAGAGGTGCTGCAGGCAGCACTGCTTTCTTTTTTGGAAACAAAAAATAACTTGAAAATAGGAAAAAAAAAGGCATAAACATCCGGAATAGGTTTCACATGCAAATCTACAGTTTACTGCAATTTTGAGTAAAGCACCTGAACCTGGAAGGATGTGGACCTGAAGGCAGCACACTTCAGTATTTCTCTTGTGACACGCTGTGTGCGACTTTTTGTTTAGCATGCTTGTTTGTAAGCCTGCACTTTGGTGTCTGTGTTCTCCAATATATAAAGAGTCAAGAAAAAAAAGACTAGACTTCTAGACTAGAGCAGAGAGAAGGGCTGACAGCTAATCCTACAGGATAGTAACCTAATTTCCTTCTCTGAATTTGGGTTAGGTTTAAAGAAGGATGTATGTCCTTATAAATTTATTACCTTCTTTGTACCATCATATATTATGTGGAAGCTTATAGTTTCTTCATGTTGTACTAGACAATTTATATGCTTTAGAGGCTGAGTGCTGCTTCATGATAAGGAACTTGCTTCATGACTTTCTCTGTTCATAGCACTAGTGTAGACTTAATGAGTAGGATCTAGGTAATAACATGTAATTGTCCACTTTAATATGGAAGGACTGGAAAGCATGTCCTCTGAGGAGCAGATGATAACTTTGGATTTGCCTATTTTGGAGGAGAGTGAGGGATAACCTCTACTGTCTGCAGCTTTCTGAGGAGGGGAAGTGGAGAGGGAGGTGCTGAGCTATCCTTTCTGACATCTAGTGACAGAATGTGTGGAGATGGTTCACCGGACTTGACACATGTCAGCATTTCTTTACCAAAAAGGTGGTCAGACATTGAAGTGGCCTTCCTAGAAAGTCAAATGGTGCCCCAAATCTATCAGTGTTCAAGAGGCGTTCAGCCAATGCCCTTAATAACATGCTTTAGCTTTTGGTCAGATCTGAAGTGCTGAGGCATGTGGACTAGATGATTGTTTTATGTTCCTTCCAACTGAAATATTCTATTCTATGAAGATAATATTTCCCTAATTTTTTTTAACTCTAGTTTTTTCTTATTTCAGCTTTTGACTGCATTTGAACATGCGCTGAACTCTACTGACACGGTTCCTGGTGAAGACCACCAAAATCTTTACAAAGACTTCATACAGTGCTTGTCAAAAGTAAGGTTATGTTAAGGTGTCTTAGTAAGAAAATAGATATTATTTCACATCTGACAATTCACACAAATAACTATTTATTTTGCTTTCAAGTTTCCTCATGAAGTAGCTAGGTTGGAAAAGGCCTGTCATGATATGATGGCTTTGTACCCTACCATGAGTTATCCTTTGGAAGTACTTTGCTTGCACTTTGTTCATTCAGGTGAGTAGAATGGATTTAGGCATTTCTGGGGCTTAAATTTTATCTTTTGTAGTTGGTTGTGTGACAATCTGTTTACAAGTTTTTACCCTTCACAACCCAGTACAAGTACACTCTTTACTTCTATGTTAGCTTTCTGGAAATAAAGTGTTTGGTCCGATCCTAGCCCTGTAGCTGAGTAGTGACTCGAAATGACAAACACCTCCTTTGAGTTAAGTCCAGCTCTTTGAAGTCTCAAAGAAAGAATGCCTGACTTGAAAGCAGCCTCTCCAGATAAATTGAAGATTAGCTTCTTGACCTTCTAAGAAAAAATGAAAGAGTATTAGCCAGTGCTCTGAGGCTGAGGACGGACTACACTTAGGTTATTCTTAACACAGATTCTCTTTCTTCACAAAAAACCCCCATTTAAACATTTGTGAAACTTTGTTAGAAAGTGTGCCTTTTGAATAGGGAATAAACAGATCTGTTTAGATACATGTTCTGAGTAGAAAAGGAGAATCTTTGAGGGGAAAAAACCAAAACTTGGTGTGTTCAGAACTGCAGGGATCTGAAACTATGCATTACTATTTTGAGTTGTTTACTAAACAACATTGCAATAGTGTTGGACACTTTCTCATCATTTTCAAGGGTAATTATTGGCTTTTGGCTTTTCATTTTATTGTTTAAAGCATCAGAAGTTGGTTTTGTTTCTTTTTAAAGCAAGGAGACAAAATCAGGAAAAAAAAACCTCTAGAAAGAACTTTCAGCTTAGGTAGAAAAAGGCCTTTTCCTGTTTTGGAGAAATGGAATAATGTAGCAAAATAAAGCAAGTGAGAATTTTTCACTTGGATTTGAAAGTGTGAAGACAAATGAGGCCCAGACTCTCAATTTGTGAAGTGTTTGAAAATGCTTTGCATTTTGGAGAAACAGGCCAAAACTAATTTCCAAAAGAAAAGGTTGGCACAGATCTTGTGTACCAACACTCTGACAGCATCACCATCCTACAAGCTTTTGGAGTGGGAAGGGTGCTGCTTATGTTTTAGTGAGGCTTAAGGTTAGGCTTAGGTTTGTTTAGATCAGTCATATGTTTTAATCCTTCATGTCCTGCACTTCACATAGGTTTGTTAACTCAGATGCATTGTAAAGTCACCTTTACCAAATGCAGATCAAAGCAACTGTTAAGCCACATGAATCAATAATTTCTTTAAGAAAATAATAGTTCAAAGGTTTTTGCAACAAGTCACAAAGTTCCTGTAAGCATTGCCAAGTGTACAACCACAGCTAAACACAAGTGTCAAAAGTTAGTGGCATCAATTAAAATTCAGCTAAAACGTTAAATTATGTGATTTCACAGCAAGGTAGTTTCAGCAAGCTCATCACAGCAAATTGGTAGATATGCAACATCTATTCTGGAAGGAAATTGTTTTGATTTATTTGTGGCAGATTTTGACATGTGGGCATTCAGCTGGACTTACATGAAAAGAATATGAAGGAATTAGTACTTATTAATGAAGGAAGTATACCTGTAGTAATTTAGCAAAAGTGATTATTCAGGTTTCAGTGACCATTTATTTTGTTTCACGGTACTGAGTATTTAGATTACTTCTTGGATTTTGGTTTTTTCATGGGATAGAGGATGATAAGTATGTAGTGCCTTTGGAAAATCACTTTAAACTCAGAGGATAATGATCATTTATACACATAAAGTAAGCTGTTGCAGTTGGTTTTTTTAATCTAAAACTCTTTAGAACGTGTCTTTTTCTGAAACCAGGTACTTTATCGGAAAAGGCCCTGCACTGTTTCTCTAGGCTTTTGGAGATGGATGCAAGCAGTGGTCCAGGCATCATTGGTTTTGGTATAAAATGCCTCAAAGAAAAGAAATACAAGGAGGCTGTTGAGAGTCTTACTGAAGGTAAATGTGTAATATGAGGTAGTCTGTAGCTTGAACACCAGCTTTAGTTTATGTTGAATAGTTAGGGAATCTTATACTTGGCCAATGCCAAGACCAGCTAGAATTTAAAAGAATGCTGAACACTTTGTCTGATTGTGTTGAAATTTTTTAAATATAGCTTTAAGTATAACATCTCTGAAGCCTTTCATTTGTATTATAGTCAGCTCTGCAGTATTTTAAGGTAAACTATTTTTAATCCTGCTGTTATTGGGAAATAACTATAGGAAACACTAAATGGAGCAATAGCTGTAAATGAAGCAATGTAGAATTTATGAAGTAAAATGTAATGCAACTTCTCAAGTAGAGTCACTGCATTTCTCTACCTGAACAAAGATGACTTTTCTCTGAAGTTATTTCATTTTAAAACCTCTTTGACATTTATGTTGGTTAAAGACTTACATTGAGTATCTAGAGAGAAATATTGTAAGAGTTTTTCTTTCTTTGTTGTTTTACAGTAACCATATTTGCTGAAGAGTTGGCTTACTCATCTGTAAATTAACTTGCTTGTATTGAAATGGCAAAGCTCTTTGCAAAGTACTCATCAGTATACTAGTGGGAAAACGAGGCTGCCCACTCTCACTGTGCTGCACTGTGGCAGCTTACAGTGAAAACTGGGTAAAACTGGGGTGTAAGCATTCATGAGTCAGTCAGACTATGCTGTAATATCCTGCATCCATTCTCCTAGGTTTAGAATAAAATTGTTTCTGAAATGAAATTTTGGAATATTCTACAGTAGTTTACAGTGAAACAACATCTTGCCTAAAATATGAAATACAAGTTTCATGTGCCTAAGAGCACATGAAGAGGAAAAAATGTTCTTTGGAAAACAAATTCTTCTGGCTTAAATGGTCCTTGTATGTTTTGACAGAACATAAATCCTAGTTTTGACAAAAGATAATATTTTATTTTAATTAATATTTAGTTGTTTTTCTGGTTTTACTTTAACACATAGACTTTGCTCACAGCGGAGAGAATGCAGAGGCAAGGCTCTTGATATAATGTGTAAATATGTAGGGTTTGGAAGTAATGTCTTTTCCAACTAGATACATGTTTGCATCTTAGACATTGAGGCTTCCAGGCATTACTTAGTAGTTATGTATCAGAAGACAGAAATTCAGTTTTATTAGTGAATCTGTAATTAGGGCAGGTTCATCAGAAAGTTTCAGTATATGTAATATTACATGCAAAATTAAGCCTAACTGAAATTTATATGCTTTCTAGTTTTTGCTGTTACATGGAGGCCTCTATGTCTAAAAGTCTAAAATAAAACTCAGAAAAAATTAACTGCAAGTCTTAGTATCTGATTGATTATATGTTTTTGATGGCATTACATGGAAATACAGTATCTGTCATCTGCAGTGTTTTTGCAACCCTAAGCAACTTTTTAAAGTGTTTTTTTACACTCTGACTAGGTTTGCAGAAGACGAACCAGTGTCCAGCAGCATGGCATTATTTAGCAGAGGCGCAGATGAAAATTCATGAACACAGGAATGCTGTCCTGTCCTGCAATCAAGGTAACTGCCTGCTAATCGAAAAAGCAGCTGCAGAGGTACACTGCTTTATGTAGTCCAGCCAATGTGGCCTTTGTTGGTAGATCTGAGTTAGCAGTAGTCACAGTCCCTTACTTTTTGCGGTCTCAAGCTTGTGCTACCTCTCTTAGTTTATGACAGCTGAAAAGCACCTTATGCTGCTTAGTCTCAGGCACAGAGAAAATACTTGGCTAAGTGGATCCAGAAAGCTGTCTGATGGTTAATATTTAGAAGGTTTACACGTTCTGATGTGCTGCTTCTGCTGGTGGGTGACCAATGCTGGCAAGCGACAGATTGCCTGAAACCACAAGGGTAGGTGTCACAAATACTTAGTCTGGTAGATATCATGTTTCAACCTGTAAGACAAATTTTTAATCAAGTTAATGTAAAATACAGAAATTATGCATAGTATGGACACATTTGAAGAAAGCTCATTGAGTGCAAAACTTCATCTGTGCTAGCTAGCAGTGAGGGCAGTTATTGTGATCTAGTGATGCTTATCTCTCTGAACAGAGCCCCACCAGAAGGGGCAGCTAAAGTGGACTTTTTTTGTGGCAGGGACAAATTCAGTGAAAAATTTCTTAAGAAAGACTTGAAGAAGTAAAAGTATGCAGACCTGGCTTAACAGTCTTAGGAAATCAAGGGAAAGTACTTGCTGGTGAGAGAAATTCAAAAGACCTATAAATTTGGGTGGAAGAAAAATGAAAATTGAACTAAGTAGGTAAAAAAAAAATTATTGCAGAAAGAATGAAAACGGGATAATTCTTTTCCCATCTGTGTTCAGTGTGGAAGAGCTCAGGGTGGCTTTGTACCATGACTCTTCTTTTCAGCAGATTGATCTAACAACTTGTCTGTGATTAGTGTCTGTAAAACAAAACAAGGAAACGTAGCATTAAGGAACTATGGGATACCAACTTAGGAATTGACTGAGGAAGATATAGATGAAAATGCTGGAGTTTTAAGGGGTTTACATAAGTGCTTGCTGGAACTGTCTTGGTACCCAAGTGCTTGGAAGTAGATAGCATGACTAAATTTTAAGAAGAGTTCTAGGAAAGTTCAGGGAAACCACTGACAGGTCTGGTATATTTAGTAGTTGAATTAGTTAAAACTGAAACAATAGAGTTAAAGAATTTATGTGGAAAAATATTTTGGGGATAGACAGCATGGCCTTTTTAAAGTTGCATATTTAGAACTCCTTCAGGGAGCTTATGAGCACATAGATAAGGGAGATTTCCAGGTGGTAATTGGTAAAATCTCTTACGTGACTGTTAAGGAAACTAAGTAGCTTTGGGTTAAGAAGTAAAGTTGTAACATTGAGTGTTGAGGTTTTTTTTAAGTAAGTTACAAAGTAGAGCATGGTATAGTAATTACATCTGTTTTCAGGCTGGAAGAAGGTGTCCCGTGCATTTTCCCCAATTCCTGTGCTGTTTATGAATGCTGAGTAATAAGGTTATAGTTTGCTGCATAGCAAAGCATAGCAAAACTTCGAGGTGATTACCAGAGTGCATAACTAAGTGTTAAGACTATAGAATTTTAGTTATTATTTTAAATGCAGAATGATAGAGTTGTGGGAAGAAGTGCTCTCACAAAGCTATCTTATAGTCTCGTTGAAGTCGAGTGCGGAAGGTCAGAGATCTGTATGAAAAAATAGGACTGTTTCTTTCCTCTTCTATGCTTTACAGGCAAGTCAAATATTAGCAATTTCAGAGAACGGAGTGGTTAGTGAAACGTACCATCAACACACAGTAGCTTTAACAACTTGAGCAGTATAATAACATCTGTATGTAGTTTTGGTACCTATCCACCTCATCTCAAAAAGAAAGTAAGAGTAGAAGTTAATAGACTAAAAATAAGGTTGATCAAATGGATAAAAAAATGCAGCATATGAGAACAAGTAAATAGCCTTATTTTGACAAGTCCTTTTCCAGCCTAGGGAAGAGATAATTTTGAACTCTATGAAGATGGAAATAGTGTGGAATATAAATAAAGATCGAGTGTTTTGTTTTCCTGTGTGAGGTCTGGCTAGTGCCAAATGCAACTAAAATGGCAAGCTCAGAGCAAACAAAACAAGTTTTGTTTTTCAATGCAAAGGGTAAGTTAAGGTATTGTACCTTGCTAAAAGATGGTGTTGATGCAGAAATTTTTCTTGAGTCCAAAGCATATATGGAAAGTTGGAGACAATTTTGGGGAAACATTGCTTTTTACTTGTCCTGTCTTAGTGGCTGTATCAAATCAGACAAAAGTTTGTCATACATGAAAATATGTATTTTATGAAAATAAAGAAATACTATTAATTGAGTTATGCAGGAAGTTCTTGCCTTTGGAGAATGGTGATGCTCAGCAGAGATGCCTTCAATCTCTGAGGTGAGATTATTCTCTGTATTGGAAAAGTAATCAGAACTGTGTTGAAGGGTACAAAGTAACTTGTACAGGCACCAAGGTAAATCCCTGGTTTTGATAACATTCTTTGATTTGAACACTGAAGTGCAAAACAACTTGTTTGTTGAAAAGTCATTGTTTCTTTAGAACTCCAATGGAAAAAATGGCAGCACTCCATTTGTAAGGCCAGCTGCTAGAAAGCAATCAGTATCCATGTGTCTGAGACGACCTCTTAGAATTGACTTAATTTTTTAACTTGAATGAGTAGAAAGTTTACAGGACAATTTCTTATATACAGGGGAGAGCAGTCTGAAGTGTTAGGTGTTCTGTTAGACAGAAAAATAAAGATTTAAAAAATATTTGGAAGAGTGCTGCTCTCTGTACTTTTCTTATTTAACTTGATGAAAGGTTCCTCTTGTCAACAGCTCTTGAGGCTCTTGGAACTCCTGAAGGTCCTAATCTTCGGTGGAAGAACCTTGCCCTTCAGTTGAAAGCAGAGACTTTGATTAAAATAGCTGATGCTGATGCTGCAGAAGAAGCCATTAAAGCCCTTGAGCAGGTATTTTTATTGACAAAAATGTTTTGGGGTTTTTTAAATATTAAAAATGCTCTTATCTTTCTGTACTTAAGCTGAATATTTCTACCCTGGCCTCCTTTCAACTTTGTGGTTTAGACCATTCCTACCAGCTGTCGTGTAGTTCAAACATTTCTTCCATCCCTGCTTTTTCAGGCTTTGCTGCAGCTCTTTTTCATTTGCAATTCTAATTTTAGAAGCTGTCACTTTTGACTTTGTCTCATCTTGCTCACTGTTGCTGGGTTCTTGCTAGTTCTATGCTGTTACTCATCTTAATTTGAATTCATGGTATAATCCTGCCTCCCATGTGCTTCACTCACTTGTCATTAGTAATGAAGAACATACTACCTTAAGATTGAATGGTTAAGCTTTAGCAGAAGTTGCTTCCCCTTGTTTTTTCACACAGTTTCATTCTTTGTTGTTGTTCTTCGTACTTCTGTACCTTTGTCCTTGCTCTCTACAATCTTATACTTAATCTTCATCAGAATTATTCTGAGTCTTCTCAGGGGTAATAGAGAAAACATCCAAATGCTTTCTTGTCTGTATCTTCATGCAGTCTCTCTGCTTTTGACACTTCTGACTTCTTAATGTGGGGAGAGAATAAATTAATTGTGTTTATTACTTGGTTTTCTAGATTGTAGATGCAAGCAGTGATCCAGTGGTTTCAGCTCTCAGGGGTCAGGCTTATCTAAAAAAAGGTTTAATGGATCAGGCTTCAAAGGTTAGTGCTTTTTGTCATTCCTATAAGCTAAGTACAGTTCTTTGTTTCATAGAGGAAGTAACTGCGGAAAAATGACATCCTTTTGCAGATTTCACAAGAGCTTCTGTTGTCTCACCCTGATCTGGCTGAGGCCCATGCTCTAGAAGGTTTCATCCATTATTCCCAAAAGAACTATGAAAAGGCAGAAAAAAGGTAGACTCTTTTTTTCTTTCCTCTAACAGGGAAGTGTTGTGGGAGAGTAGAATATGGTATTTTGCAGCCTTTGAGAATTTGTCTGACCTGACCTGTGTTCATTTTGTTTAGTTTTCTAAATGCTATTGAAAAAAAGGCTGGAACTGCAGAATATCATCAGTACCTGGGGCTCACATACTGGTTCATGAGTGATGAGACAAGAAAAGACAAAGGAAAAGCACTCACTCAGTTCTTGAAGGTAAAGACTACTTTAACTGTTGATGTAGAATTAGTGTTTTCCTACATCAGAAGCCAAATACAGAAAATACACTGACTGGAATGAGAGACTTGAATATTCTCCTTGTTACAATGTATGAGCCTCCAGATCCTGTAAAGTAGGTTCTGCTAGGCAGAAAAAGGCATTGCAGGGAACTGTGCAATTACCTCGAATCTCCCTGCTTTTGTTTTCCTCTTTTCAACTAATTCTTGAGGCCTTTGAATTAGCAAAACTTAGTAGTGATTCCCTCAATCTTCTCTCCTTGGGGGTTGGAAAGTGGAGGCCTCTAGATATTCAGCGTATATCTTTGAAGACCTTTTGAAATGGGGAGGAATTGGAGGGCAGAATTCAAGTTGGAAGAACATGAAGAAGGAAAAAAATTGAGAATTGTGTTGGAGTTTCACTGTCTGTCCAAGGATGTAAGTTGGTAAAGCCCCATAATTTATATGCTTTTCCTAATCTTTGGTGTTTTAGTGATTGGGGCTTTTTCTGTGAACATAGATCATAACATGAATCCAAAAGGTGTAGTTTGACATCTGTATTAGTAACTTGGAAGTATACAGAATAAAACTCCAGGCATTGTAAACTCACCATGTAACTCTGTGATAGATATCAGTAACTCAAATCATTGCCTACTGTTTGCACTTTAATAACAGCATAGTATAGTGGCAAATGTAGTTGAAGTGAACAGTTCTTTTTGTTCTAAACCACTTTGTGTGATCTTTATTATTATCAACAAAGCTGTTTCCTGCTGCTTGGAGGGTGTGAGTTTCTTAACTATAACCAAATCTGCCAAGTACATCTGAGAAGGAACTGAAACTTTAGAAAAGGCTGGAGTTAATTGTGGTGTAATATGGTAAAGAGTATGAACATATTGACTGAAACAGAGTAGAACGTGAAAATTTTGAGATGTCATAAAGATTTGCTTTCTCTTAGCACAACTGTTTTAGTACTTTGTGTACAAAGTGCTTTGTATCATGAGATTTGTGGCATTTCCCAGCTATTTTAAGTTGAGGTAATCTGTGCAATTTTAAAATAAAGTTTGACAACTCAGATATATCACAGAAAGGGCTTAAAAATATGATAAGCAGAGACTGAACAAGTAGTTATCACTGGACCTGTCTATAAGGATAATCCTTCAAAATCTGTCTGATGTTGTGTTCGTATTTCCTCATAGGCTGCAAAATTGGACAGCTACTTGGGAAGTGCCTTTTGTTATCTAGGTAACTACTACAGAGACATTGCTGGAGACAAAAGTAGAGCTCGTGGTTGCTATAAAAAGGCTTTTGAACTGGATGAGACGGATGAAGAATCTGGAACAGCAGCTGTGAACTTAAGTGTGGAACTTGGAGACATGGTATTGTACATTCAGAATGTCAGATTACTGCTCGTTTGTTCTTCTATTAATCCTCCTCTTTGAGGAATCATTTCAGGTTTCCTCTGTATTTAAGGTCTGAAGACAAATGTTCTGTCATTGCTTAGCAGCTTTTATAGTTGGACCTGCTTCAATTTTGTGTTCCAATTCTAAATTAAATTTGGAGAGAAGAGTGAGAGAAGATTAATGAGGAGAAGGGTGGGAGAACCATGCATAACGTTGGAGTCATCACATGTGATATAGATGAAGAATTTTTTCAGTAGGGAACATAAAGAGAAAGTTAGGGGGTTTTCCTTATTTAGCTTTTGTAACTTCTTTTTTCCATTGTCCACCTTGCTGCTTTGAGGAAAGCACAGAAAGTCATAAGAATATTTTTAAAATGTTTCTTGTTTGCTAACTTGGCATTTGGTGCTTTGTTAGGACACTGCTCTGTCAATCCTGAATAAAGTAACTGGAAAAGCAAGACCTGGTACAGCAAAATGGGCCTGGCTTCATCGTGGACTTTATTACCTGAGAACTGGTCAGCCGTCACAAGCCGTGGCTGAGTAAGAGAACTGGTGGTTGGTTTAAATCCTTTTCTACAAATCCCAATGAAATGGTCTTTGCTCATAGCAAGTTTTCAAAATAAGTTAGCTGATTATAGCTTGTACTAAACAATGGGAAATGGGTCTGAACAAGCTGTGTCTCTCTTCAGTTCTAGAATTCACAGAATGTAGCCTTGTTAACATAGTGGTGTTTTGTACTAACAAGCCTGGTGACAGGCACAGACAAGCCTGCTATAGCACTGAATAGCCAGGGTAAGGTACAATGCCTAAAATCGTGTAATGCTCTCTGAAGATGAAAAAGCTACTATGCTGTCTTTAAAAGTTCTATGTAATCGTGCATTTCTGTTCTGAAGAGTGTGTAATGCAAAATTAGTGTCCTGAGCATATACAATTAAAGGAAATAATTTATGTTAAATTGTATCATATTTCATTTAAATAAAAGTATATCTTGATATCTTCAGTTTGCAGGCAGCTCTCAGGGCTGATCCACAGGATTCCAACTGCTGGGAGTCTCTAGGGGAGGCTTACTTAAACAGAGGTAGCTACTCAACTGCTCTGAAATCCTTCAGGAAAGCAAGTGAGCTGAACCCAGGACTTGTGTACAGCATTTACAGAGCTGCAGCACTTGAGCAGATTCTAGGCAAATACGAAAATGCTATAGCTACCTATCAACAAATTTTAAAGAAGACAGAAAACTATGTGCCTGCGCTGAAAGGTAGTATGTCTGAATTGGAAAGTCTTTACTTTTCCTCCCTTTACACACTGTAGTATTTCAGACTTGTATTGAGGTTTTCTTGCATGGAAGGATAGAGGTGTATTTTAGGTATGTAGGGCCATGTGGTCCCCTGTATGAAAGCTAGTTTGTAGTTGCACAAATACCTGAAAAACTCTTAAATCATGATGAATGTGAGTGGTTATTTCTCTTTCAAGTAAGTATGAAAGGTAATTAATCCTGTGTGGCTACCAAGCCAAATGAGTAGAAGAATTCAAGCTATACAGAGGAATCCAGCTAACAGTGCTGTAGTTTCACCTAAGCAGTAGAACACTGGCTCAACAGGCAATGGAATCAGACTGCCATTTCAAAGACATGGGCTTATACTGATTTTCTTCTGCTCCTGACCATTCATTCCTCACTTCTCATGTTAGTTTAGTGATTCAGACCCCTCTGAGCTTCTCCAAGTAATGAAAAATAGCAGTAAATCCCAAGAGGTCTCACAAGTGTTATAGGTGGCAAGCGTAGAGACCTTCTGGATATAGGTAAGAGCAGAGAGAAATGGGGCAATTGGAGCTTCTTCCTGGTGCTGGAGCTGTGATTCTGAAGTTGCATAATGCAGGGAGTGTCTAACATTTTGATAGAAAAATGAATAATTGCTCTGTGTTCTCCCTGCTACTTAATCTTCAATCATTCTCTCCCCATGTACCCATCTGAAACAGGTGCTGTTTGCTGCTTGATACTGGTTTGACTTTTTGATTACTTTTTCACTGTATGTAAGGCCTTTTGATTTTTGGATAAAATTAAATTGATTTTTGTAAGACTTAATTCAGAAATGTTGGGTTATTATCGCAAAAGTGGGTTTTTTGTCTGAAAAAGTTAGTGTGGTTGACATCTCTACCTCCTCCTGTGTAACTTCATTTGAATGTTTTCCAGACTAAAGTGACATGGCAAAAGCTCCATAATGGAGTTGGAGAGTATTTAGGCAGTTTTACCAGTTGTTGAGGAAGAAGGCAACAGCTGACTGCCACAGCAGTTTGCAAAGGTGCTGTGTAGATGTGTGCACATGTGTATGGCTTTTTCAGCGTCTCTAGGTAACATTTGTCAGTAGGAATAAAATGCTTTAAGAGTACTTAAGTCCACAGTACCAAGATTCCCCCCCATAGCTGCCGTGATTACTTACTCTTTTCTTACATCTCGCAAGTCATCTTTCATAATTGCTCACATCCAAATCTCTGGTTTGTTAGCTCTAAATCCTTTTGAGTCTCCAAACAGCCTTCACTTTCTTAAAGACTTTTTATGAAGTTTGGTCCAATATTTTAATTTTTGTGGACATTTTTAAAACTCTCTGACGTTCTTTGGTTGTCCCATCAGTGTTCTTTTTCTAATGTTCTGATCAATTTAAACAGTATCTGAATTGAGTTGTTGGAAGCATAGTCTCTAGTAGTTGAGAGAATAACTGGTGTTACTTCAGTGCATCTTTTCAATGTGTTTTGTTTTTATGCTACTGAATGTTTATTCTGCCTCTGTTCTAGCATATCTTTTAATGTGTAATTTTGGGGAATAAAATCAATTTTGTTTTTCAGTTAGGAGCATCTTGAAATCTCATAAGCTCATAATCTTGGGAGTTCTCAGGGGGGCCATGATAAAGACTCTTGCAAAACACTATTTTGATGTAGGTGCAGAATTACAATAGTGTGAGGAGGGTAGCTTCAGAACTGTCAAAATAATACTGGGAATGAATGGTACTCATATCCAGTGCCTTACTGCCGGACAGAGTCGCTGCTGGTGCCAGCAGATGTATAAACCAAGCAGTTGCTATTTCCAAAATGTTAGCAATTGTGGCATATGATGCAGTTCCTTTTTAATAGTGAGAGTTATTTCCAGTTGTGGTGGGTTGACCTTGTCTTGACATCAGCTGCCCACCAAGCTGCTCTGTCACTCCCCTTCTGAGCTGGATGTGAACAGAACACAAAATATGATTGAAGAAACTCATGGGTCAAGATAAATGGAGTTTAATAAAGCAAAAGCAAAGGCCCCATACAGAAGCAAAGGAAAACAAAATTTATTCTCTACTTCCTATCAGCAGGTGACGTCCAGCCACTTCTCATGAAGTAGGACTTCAGTCTGCCTAGTGATTGCTCCGGAAAACAAATGTCATAACAAGTGCCCCCCTATCTCTTCCACATTCCTCTCAGCTTTTATGGCTGAACAGATGTGATGTGGTACGGAATATCCGTTTGGTCAGTTTAGGTCAGCTGTCCTCGCAGTGTCTCCTCTCAGGATTTTAACCCCCCCCAGCCTACTGCTGAAGCAGGGAATGTTGGAAAGACTGCCTTGATGCTGCTCCAAGCACTGTTCATCAGCAGCCAAAACACTGGTTTGTTTTCAGCACCTTTGCAGCTACCAGTACATAGCACAGCACCTGTGAGGGTTGCTATGAGGAAAGTTAATTCCATCTCAGCCAGATCCAATAAACCATTTGAAGTAAATTCTTACATAAATAGGATTAAATAATGTTGGCTTCAAGTTTTTTTCATTGAAGACTTTCCTTTTTGCCTACTCTGACATTCGTTGTTCTTTTTGGTTTTCAGGATTAATTTTTGACACATGTAAACTGAAAGTTGGTGTATTTGTCAAAGACTTAACAATGCAGATTTCTCAGGAGGGGTTTACTTAATATTTGAAGACAAACCCAAAGCTTAAATGCTATATTTTTTATAATTAATTAGGTTTATTTTTAATAGCCAAATAATTCTACAGTTCACACTTGACAAGATAGATTAAAAGCAAAGTCTCTGTTGCGAGCATTGTGGGTCTTTTGATTTTGTTACAACATATGCAGGCTATCAACTTTTGCATAAGGCAGAATGTTGACCAGCCTTTCCCACTGGACTTTTAAGCATATCATAGAAGCATTTCTCTTCATAGAGGGTATTTTCTCTTACTTTCAGGACTTGGTGAGTGTTATCTCATGCTGGCAAGATCAGCCCTTGATAACTATTTGGACAGGAAGGCTGTGGATTACATAGAGCAGGCCCTTGCATATTTTACAAGGTTGGTACTAAATATTCACCTGTTTCATTTCTGCTGGGACTGTGGGTTGACAGGCAGAAAAATAAGAGTTAAGTGTTTGAGAATTTTCAGTTACACTGAAGCAAATGGCCTAGGGCTTCTGTTCTGGAAGTAAGAATGTGGTTATTAAAACGGTTTGGATAACATTGTGGACATAGGCTGCCTTAATCAATTGCAATTACAGAGTTTTGGTTTTTTTCTTTTCAAAGATACAGAGTCATTTCATTATAACAAAAGTGTGAAATGACGCAGAGTTCTCTTGCTTAGTCCTCCTTATATATGGATCTGGGAGGACAGTATTCCTACCATAAATAATGGATAAAAGGAAAATACTCCTTCCTTCTCTCAGTCCTTTTCTTTTGCAATTCATAAAAAATGTCCTAAATTAAACCTTGGAATAACTGCTGTTAGAGGAGAAAGTCTATCAAGTTTGTGTCGGTGAGTCATGTCTTTTAATATGACAGTGCAAGAGTGCATGTAGTCAGCTGACATGTTGGGGTGTTTTTTGTTTGGTTGGTTTTTGTTGTTCTTTCCTTTTAAATTTTTTGATCTTTTAGACCTATAGTTTGAGTAGGAAGAAACTAGATTACATCAAACAGCTCATTGATTAATTACATTTGAGGTTGTGACACTTTTCAAAGTGGCACTTTCAGAAAAGGATGTTGAAGTGTTTGAATGGGTGTTGTGTGTGTTTTCTTTGTAATTGCAGGGCAGTAAAGCACCGTCCTGATGTATCTTGCCTCTGGAAACTGTTAGGAGATACCTGTACTAGTGTGCATGTTATTTCACCAACCAAAGTGAATGTTCAAGTACTAGGATCCCTTCTGGGTAAAAATGCAACCAAACAGATGCTGAAGAAAAATGAGCTTCTCATACTGGGAGGAAGGTAATACTTTTTTATTATCAAGAGCTTCTCTGCAGTTTAAGACTCTGTAGGGTCTTAAACTAAGTAGTCTAGAATACTGTTTAATTTGTAGAAAATGAAAGACAGGCTGATCTGTTGATACCTGCATATTGGGTAAATAGATTCTCATGCTTCTTCCAGGTTACACTACTCATTTCAGGGTATGTTTCCTGTATTGCCACAGTGCTGTCAGCACCTGCTCTTCTCCTTTCTGTCAACAGGCACATGACTTCATTCTCCCTGCTATTCCACAAATCACACCTGTTTAAATGCAGTGATTGCAGTATTTGCTAACTAATTCTCCCAGGACAATTGGAGTCCAAGATAATACTTTCAGCTTTGTCTGTACCTCTTTCTTGTAAAAATGTCATAAATTCACTCTTCTGTGACTCCCTCTGAGCTTTTTTCAGCTGGATCTGTTAGGCAGGAAATGCAGATGCTTGGTGAATCTCAACCATGGTCTGTAAAGTCAAATACTTCCTAGGGGAAGCCTGATGAACTGCAAAAATGACTGATGTTTGTTTTAAGTAAAAGCATGCATAATGTAACTGTCAGAGCTTTGATTTAATGCATACCATCATAAGTGGTGGGCACTACAGATTGCTTTTAGACCAGGATGATTCTGATTCAGACACGGTAAGTGTCTGAATGGAAAAGTGTTTGTGTTTTTTTTTGGCTTTCAGTTCTTGTCGGGTTTTGTTTGTATTTATGCACGTTTACTTGGTTTAGGTTTTTAAGCACTCTTTTCAATGCTTTTTCAGCTTTCTGCTCTTCGTGTAGAGACTTGGAATAATGATTCTGTGATTCATGTTTCTGTAGGTGTTATGGCAGAGCTTTAAAGTTGATGCCTTTGCCTAGCATATGGTGTGATCTTGGAATAAATTATTATCGACAAGTAGAGCACCTCACAGCAGTGGGCACTGACATGAATGAGATCAGTGAACTGCTAGAGAAGTCTTTGCAGGTATTGCCTGTATTTCCTGGTATGTTCTTTAAATCTATGTTCATGCTTCTCAGCATACTGTCTCTGTACACAATAAAACCTACATCTCTGAGTAAGTAAGCACATAAAGTCTTATTTTTTGCTCTCTTAATCATTATAAGCCACATTTGATTTTCTTCCAGTGTCTCAAAAAAGCTGTGAGACTTGACAGCAAAAATCATCTTTATTGGAATGCACTTGGTGTAGTTGCTTCTTGTAGTGGTAAGTCTTCAGTGACAGCCCTAGATGTCTAATATCCAAAATGAGAAAGCAGCTTGACTAATGGTCTTTTGAAATTCAGTTACATCTAACTCTCCTTTTTTCTTTCTCCCCCCTAGCTATTGGGAATTATGCTCTTGCTCAACATTCGTTCATCAAATCTGTTCAAGCTGAGCAAATTGTAAGTGCTGTGGCAGCTGCCATCTGTTTCAAGTGGCCATTTAAGACTTTTCCCCTGATGCATTGTTATTTTTGAAGAGTGTAGTAATATATTGGTTTTAACTTTATTTGTTCTACTTAGAATATTGTTGCCTGGACCAACTTGGGTGTTTTGTATCTGGCAACTGGAAACATTGAGGTAATTTATTTCCCATCCTCAAGTGTGATTTTCCTTTCCGTTTTCTTTAAGTGTGTATATGGGGATGGGAATGTCCCTTTCAAATGTCCCTTTCAAATTCAAAAAATGTATGTCCTTCGAAAGAAATTAGATTGGCACTTGAGGAATGCAGATAAATTAAAAATTTGTTCTGGGGGTGCTGAGGTTAAGTGAACTGTGAATTGTGAACTTCTGCTGAATTGGCGAAGTTGCTTTCCAAGTAACTAGCTGTGGTGAAAACTT
Source organism: Aleadryas rufinucha (assembly GCA_013397815.1). Classification (NCBI taxonomy): domain Eukaryota; kingdom Metazoa; phylum Chordata; class Aves; order Passeriformes; genus Aleadryas; species Aleadryas rufinucha. The sequence continues at coordinate 52,534 of VZTH01009597.1, forward strand.
ACTGGAAGGACAGAGAAGTGGTTAGTCAAACCAGGGCATGCCAGGTTTGGCCAAGAACCTTTAGTTGTAGGTCACAGACTGAACTTCCAGTGTTTGAGTTCCCATAGATACCTACTTTCTGCTCATCAGCAGGTGTATGATTTACTGTAACACTCTAGTCTTCAGAGTTTCTCAGGAGAAAAATTAGAGTACATTTTAAGTGAAGCCTGGAGCTCTTGTGCAGCTAAAGTACATCCTGTCCTATTTGCTGGCTGGAATTACAGAAATTTTGTTTGATTGGAAATGTGATGGTCAGAATTTTTTTTAAGACAAATAACTTGGTAGTACAGACTGCTTACTGCTAAGACTAGTAATGCTAAGACTTTGTTCACCTTGAGCCCAATTGAAGGAGGAACTCTTAAGCTTATGTAGGCCAAAGGGAGATGACTTGTGGGTGATCATCAGTTTTATGCTTTTGAAAATATGTTTGTATTATAAAAAAGCAAATTCTCCAGACTGGATCCTCCAAGAGTCAGATTTTTAAATTGTTCCAGGGATTGGTTCTGAACTCTTTAGCCAAGAAGGAAGTATATTTAAAAGGGAGGGAAACGTTGATATTGTGAAGTTTTCTAGGTTTTTTACATTTTCTTTAAGACTAAACTGGTTTATTTCTCCGGGTGATGCGTTGTTCTGTGTGGTACAGAAGATGTTTTTAGTAGTGACCTAATTCGGTCCATTAAATCTCTTCCAATACTACTGCATGTTAATGTACCTGTGTGTACTCAGAAGTGCTCTGTTACCATGCCAGGCAGTTCAACAGCAATGTTTCTTTGGTTCTACAGCAAGCTCATGAAGCCTTCAAGGTAGCCCAGTCTCTGGAGCCTTCTTACTTGTTGTGTTGGATTGGACAGGTAGGATGAAAAATCATAAAACTGCACACAAAAACCAGTTGTTGAAGAGCAGACTTAAACTTCATCCGATTAATTGGCACTTATTCATGCTCCTAAAAATTGTTTTAAGTAAAGGGAGCTTCTACTTCTTTTGTTTCCATAGTGGTAATACAATGGAAGCTACTATGTTCATCAGACACACTCGTATGATGTTTTTGTGGCTGATATTGTGAGTTCTCTAACAAACTGTTAATAAAGCAATCAGTGTGCTCCACAGCTTTTTATAGACAACTTTCAACAAAGCACTGTCTTTATTAGGTGATAGTTATTTCAGCATTAGCTGTACTACTAGTTCATTATATGGAACTGCCTAACTCTCTTCTCAGTCCCCCTTTCTAATGCCAGTATTAGAATGAGTAAGCTTCTAATGTACCTGGGACAAAGCAGTTCTCATTTTCTGGGAAGTCCCTTCCTCCCCTGCCACTGAGAGCTGATGTGCTCCTTTGGATATCTAGGCCATCTGTGAATAGTTGAGATACTTGTGACTGTTATGATCATTACAGGTGAATTTCATAATTCCACACTGCTCATCTGCTAATGATACCTAATTGAAAACTGGATTCTAGGAAAGAACTAGCACCATCACACGTTGAAGTGCAGCCCCTGTCAGATGTTGTTGTAAATTGTCCTAACACACGCAAGTCTTTGTCCTGAAGAATGTAGAGTAGCAGCCAAAGACTTTAAATTAATGATACAGTGGAAACTGCTTGTGTTCCTCTTGTGTTCATTTTATTTTTAAAACCAGTCTTGCTTGGAGAGTATGAGAAGAAAGTGTCTTCATGTTGAATGCTTAAGATACGCCTAACATGTGCTAAGGTTTTTGTCAATGTCACAATTTTTGAAGTACATGACCACAGCAACTCTTGCTTGTCTCTAGGCTCTTATTGCAGAGACCATAGGCAGCTATGATACTATGGATCTCTTCAGGCACACAACTGAACTCAATATGCATGTAAGTGTTACAGTTGTATTGTTCTGAAGTTTTTGTGTATCCAGTCTCTCTACTTATTTAAAAATAGGCATGTCTTCAATAGTGAAACTGCTAGTGAAACTGCTACCACAATTTTTCGGATGAGATTGTCTGACTTCCATGTTGTTGTGTCTGACTTACGCTGGTATTGTATAGCAGGCAGTTATTTTATAAAATGCTTAAGTCCCAAGGGTTCAAGAAATCAGCTCCATAAGTCATGAAGAAACATTCTCCATGTTCCACGGAACTGGATGTAGATCAAAGGCATAAAAAATTTCTAGAGAGAGCAAAGATATTGCCAGGACCCTGAGTTCTGAAAAAGTGGAGGACTTACTCTTTCATAGCTTTTTTTTTTGCCTGTCATATCTACAGTGATGCAGCACATTATATGAATATGTAAGAATTTGCTTTGCCCAGAGGGCAAGTTAGAAGTATGTGTGGAGTAATTCAGTCTGGTATATTCTTCTGCTTAACACTGATGCAGATTTTTAGCCAAAACTCCGTCCTAAAACATAGAATTATTATTATAATCTGTGATTATTTTGCTGTATCTTGAGGAGGTTTAATGATTCCTATTTTGGGGGGTGTCTGTTTGTTTCTTGAGACTGAGGGAGCAAAAGGCTATGCCCACTGGGTATGTTCAACGCTGCAGGATAAAGCCAACAGAAATTCTGAACTGTATCTGTACAACATTGTTCAAATGAATGCTATACCAGCAGCCCAAGTGGTCTTGAGTAAATACACAGGTAGGTGATTTAAATACCTCTCTAACCTGTCACGCCTAACATGCATTCAGAATGAACAGATATACCTGTAATAGTTCTGGACAAGAGAGGTCTGGCTGAGCTGGGGAGGGGCTTTTGAGCTGTAAAGTTACTGAAACAGGGTAAGCAGACCACTGACCCATTTTTATTATCACACAGAGATGAAATAGATGTGAGTTCTGTCTGCCTACTCATTCCGGCTGTTTCCAAGACCAGTGAAAATAGGGACCAGAACCTTGTCATGCTTGTCATAGGGTGTTTGCTCGCAGACTCCCTTTGCATGTGTCTGTGTGCATAAGTGAAGATAAATGCCAGATCCTCTGCCTCTGTGGTCTGATGCTTGGCAGAAGTTTGTTCCTGTGTGCTGTGTAACTATATTCTCCAGCATATGGTTTTGTTAACCTTCAGCAGGTGATGGACTCTGGTTTTGTGCAGGGTTCCAAGCCAACCTCCCCACTGGATATGTCTAGCCTGGAAGGTAGATAGAGCAAATGCAAATTTTCATTAGTCTGCAAGTATTCCTGTAAATAAATCTGTTGCTGACTTTTGAGAGCTAGAAAATACATCACACTGTAAATGAGATGAATGTGAGATTGTATTTCTTCCTGCCTTGTTCTTAAGGGGACTCTGGAGTGGCTTCCTTCCCAGTCTGGGAAGAAAAGTTACTAGTCTGAGATGAGTTGACAGCTGACAAATTTGTGCCTTAGCAATTAATCGGAAGTGATAAAATGATTAAGGCTGGAAGGGACCAGGTTGTCTGGTCTTACCTCCCTGCTCAAGCAGAGTTATGCTACAGCACGTTGTACAGAATTGTTTCAGAGTGTATTAAAAATAAAATGTAAGATTCTACTAGTATTTTACTGGAGTCAATGCAAGATTAATACTTTCCCATTTCCTTACCAAAAAAAAAGCAACTGTGTGCTGAAAAGCTTAAAATATATTGAGTGCATTAATGTTACACCATAATATTTTAAACATTTTTGAGCCGACCTGATGTCATGTTTTGGGTCATCTGTCTCTTCTGTATTTGCCTGCAAGCCTGTGAAAATTATTCTAGTGAGCAACTGACAGAAGCATTTGGCAAATTGTTTAGTGCATACACTGTAGCTTCAATGTAGCAATGTTTTTCTAATGCATTTTCACAGCTAACTGATCTTGTTTTCCTACATTGTGAATCCTAATTTTCTAGAAAGAAATCCAGATGATGCTTCTGCTTTCACAATGTTTGGGTTTTTGAATGAGTATCTGCATCTAAAACAGCAGGCAGCCTATGCCTATGAGAGGTAAACTGCACACCCTTGGAAAGCTTAGACAAGCTCCTTGACCTCTTTTCCATGCATCAGCTGAAAAACTGAAAGGGTTTTTCTTTTCCTTAGATAAACTTTATTTTCTCAGTTCAACAGTACATTTCAACTAAATGTTTTGTAGGGGTGGGTGTGGGGATGTTGCTATACCAAATTTGGAAATGCAGAACACAGAACTGGAAAAGTAAAGATGTTCTAAGACTTGTATGTCTTACTAGGACATTAACTAATTCACTGTGGGATTTAAATGAAACTGTAGAAGGCAAGCTTGGTTTTAGTTTTATTCTCTATCTTATTTAATTAATGGAGGTGGTTGGCCTTTGGGTTTGTTTGGGGTTTTTTTTCTTCTCTCTTCTTTTCAAATGGTAGGGGAAGGTGGCAAATGAAACAATATTTGGTGAACATGTTTGTTGATACATTAAAACAGTAAAATAGGTTCTGTTTATGTTTAGTTAGCATAGAAGAGCTTCTGCATAAAACGGTTGTCCATTTTACTCTGAGAACTGTTCTCAAAATGTGCATGTTATAGTCAGATGATAAGTAACTTTCATTGTGGTTAATTTTAGGGCAGCTTCACTGCTGAAAAACTCAGAGGATACTGAGAAATACAATACAGCAATGCAAAACTATGGCAGGTCACTGTGGTAAGTGTCTCTTGACATACTTTCTGAGCCTCTAACTTCAGCTTTGGAGGTAGTGAATGCAGTGATACAAAATGTATGGTGAGGCTTAAGGTGAAAGATGGTTGCTGAAAATAATCTACTAAACATTTTTCTTAACTGTAGACATGTTTGACTGAACTTTGTATTTGCTCCAGAAATGGGTAGTATAATAATAAAAAAAAAATATTGCGAGGAATTGCTGTATGTCTTCACAGATGTAACATATCAGTGATTCCTTTATTCTTTGCTCAGTACTAACATGCCTTAATGCAGTCTATACAATGTAGCTGTTATACTGTCTCCACAATAAATTGTGGGGGCTTTTTATTTATTCTTTTTTTACAATCTTGACCCTTGAGCAATGGCTCAGGCTTAGTCTGAATAAAATTGCTGCTTCAGGGTTTATTCAAAATCCCTTCTACCTACCCTTTGAATTTGTATTGACTTTCACGACCTGAAGCATGTGAGGTTGGGGTGTTGTGTACATGTGTGTGGTCTTTCTGCTGATGAACCCCTCATCTGTAGTCCTACTCACAATTCTAAGTTCCCTTTGTGATGTCTTTCTGGTTCTGAGGGAATGCAGGACTCAAGTATGTAGACTTTCAAATTTCTCTTTGATACGAGGTACCTCAAGCTCTGCTAATTAAATATTAGTTAGCTCTCTAGGGAAACCTCATATATTCTTAAGTTTCTGTCCATGATGCTGAAACTCTTAGCCTGTGACAAAGTGATAATTCCAGGGAAGATTTTAGAAGCAACTCTTTAGACTCCTGAAGTCTTACGTCCAAGCTGTATGTGTGTTACTTCATGTGTGCAACTCAGACAAGATCAAATCTCTAGTAACTAATAAGTAGTTCTAATAAACACAATCCTGTATTATTTTTTCCATAGTGGTCTTAGAACAGAAATTCTGTAATTCTTAGAACAAGAATGCTGTAATCTCTGTGTGTGCGTTTTCCTGCCTGTGCACATGCGTAGCTTGATTTGCTTTTTTAATGTTTCTCCTTTGCTATTTTCTCCCCCTGCACTGTGATGACCTTTAAGTAACATCCTTGTATATAGCTGTTGTGCAGATGTGGAGGACTTTCCCTATCAATTGTTCTTCATGCAACACATAGTTGGAAAGTGTAACTACTGTAACAGGAGAAGGGTGGGGAATACTGCACATTCTTGTTCTAATATTGCTCTTTTCTAGGTGTCTTCTTAAAACTGCTATGGAAAAGAGGACACTGGTCTTCAAGGACAGTTTGTCTGAATCATAGCAGCTGTTGCTGCATCCTTCATACCAGTGACTGTTTTTTTTTCCCACAGTGCTCTTGGGCTGTGTGATGAGGCCATTGAGGTTTACACATCAATACCCCTAACTGAGTTTGATGGCATTGTGGGGCTAGCATTAGCTTACTTCAAGAAAGGACTCTTAGAAGAAAGTATCAAAGGTAAAATTCAGAGCATTATGGAACGGTTCTCTTGCGGTTAATCTTAACAAAATTTATCTAACCAACCTAGCTGACATTCAGTTTATTTTGCTCTTTCAGTCCTAATGCGTAAGTATAAACGCCACAACTATTTTAATACCTTGAGTACCATGTGCAGTTTTGGGTACCACAATAAAAAAAAGACATGAAACTGTTAGCATCCAGAAGGGGGCTCTGAAGATGGTGAAGGGTTTGGAGGGGAAGCCTTATGAGGAGCAACTGAGGTCACTTGGTTTGTTTGGCCTGAAGGAGACTGAGAGGAGACCTCATTATGGTCTTCAACTACGAGGAAGTGCAGGGACAGGTACCAATCTCTTCACTCTCGTGACCGTTGACAAGATTCAAGGAAATGGCTTGAAGCTGATTCAGGGGATGTTTAGGTTGGATATCAGGAAAAGATTTTTCATCCAGAGGGTGGTTGAGTAGTGGAGGAGGCTCCCCAGGGAAGCCATCACAGCACCAATGCTGTCTTCAGTTCAAGAAACTTTTGGACAATGGTCTCAGGCACATGGCATGAATTCTTGGAGTGTCCTGCACAGTTGTTCTTCATTATTCTGTTGGGTCCCTTCTAACTCAGCCTATTCTATAATTCTGTGAAAATCATTAGGCTGTTCAGTAGGGTACTAGAATTGTTCAAATGTGGTGAGGAAAGATAAATTTTTTCAAGTGTTTAATTCTAGTCTATTAAGCTGTTTTTCTCTGAGCCTCTCTTGTTCTCAAATAAAATTATTTTCCTGGAAGAATCAATTACAGTCTAGAGAAGAAAAGATTGAGAGGTGATGTCATCAATATAAATGTCTCAAAAGCAGGTGTCAAGAGGATGGTGCTAGCCGCTTTGCAGTGGTGCCCATCAACAGGACAATGCATAATGGACATCAACTAAAACACAAGAAGTTCCACCTCAACATGAGGAACTTCTTTACACTGAGGATGGCTCTGGAGCAGGCTTCACTGTGAGGTTGTGGAGTTTCTCCCCTCTGGAGACATTCAAAACCCACCTGCAAAGGTCCTGTGTCACCTTCTCTAGGTGGCCCTGCCATGGCAGAGGGGTTGATCTCCAGACATCCTTTCCAAGCGTAATTATTCTATGATTCTGTAATAGGAAATTAATGTGTTGTTTAAAGCACATTAGCTTTAGTGGTAAATATAATTGTACTGTCACGTTCTGCACTTCTGAGGTGTGCAACTTCACAAAAAGGTATATGCAATGATCAGTGTACAAGTGTAAGCACTCACAAAGGAACAGTCAGCTCAGTGTTTTAAATAATTTTATATTTTAATTGGAGTGAATGTGCTCATCTGAAGTACTATTTCATAAATGAACTATCACAGGGAAGTATTTATACCATGTTCTTGCAGGCTTTATCTGAATATCCTGATTCTGCTTTTCATTTCTGTTTCTACTTGCTACATGTTAAACAACTCCCAGGCTCTAAACAGTAAATCTGGTGTTTCCAGACATAGTTACTTCCAGAGTCTTAGTCAACTTTTTTTTTTGTCTTCTGCTTATGATTTGAGGTGGGAAAATACAGTGAACCTGAACCTAGTGTCTCCCTGTTCTAATATCATGCTATCCTAAAGGCTTTACAAAGGTTGTATTTTTTCTTTTCCCTCAATTCTGAGTTTTGAATTTTTACCAGCCTATGAAAAAGCCTTGTCTGTTGCTGAGTCCGAAAAAGATAAAGCACATATCCTGACTGCCTTGGCAATAATAGAATATAAACTGAACAAAGTGGATGCTGCAAAGACACTGCTGTTTAAATGGTGAGTGGAGGAAATAATCAGAATGTGATACTTTATTGTACTGTTGAATCCTCAGATTTCCTTTTTGTGGGAAGTGAGGTGGTTATTTTCTTTGTGTATTGCAGGATAAAAGTGGAAATGGATGCAATGTACTTAGTCATGTGATATGTCTGTTTTTGTTTTATGGTCTATGTCTTTCACATTCTTAAAGCAGTATTGAGTGGAACGGCTGGGCAGTTTGGATGTCCAGCATCCTTGAATGGTAGTTTTAAAAACTTTATCTTTTAAGATAATACTACTTTCTAGTTGTCCTAAGCACTAGGCAATGTTTTTGCTCTTTAGCTGTAAGAACTCTGAATGACCAATGAAAATAATTTCAGTTTAAGTAGTCAGAAATCTCCAAAACTATTGTGTTCCAAGCAATGTAGACCAGGACAATCCTGTAGCTTTCCCATGAAAAGAAACAGATTTCTAGCAGTTATGCAGTTAAGTTGTGAATGCCTGTTGCTTTTCCTATCTGTGGAGGCTAATAGCCTGTGCATCATTGTTAGGCTCCTGGTAGCTACAGAATAAGAGTTATCATCTCATCCTCTCAGGGGCAATCCTCTGTCAGTAGAGAACTCTAGTAGTGACAGTACAGCCCCCATCTTACCAGCAGACTCCTGAAGTTACTGAAATAGTGAATGTCCATTACCTAATACACTCTAAATCCCAAGTAATCGATGATTAGCTACTAGGAAACTGATATTTCCTACGTCCTATAAATCACTGCAAACTTCTATTTTTGTCATAAACATGAACAATGAGAGTTTTCTAATGACATTATTTGTTTGTGTTTAAAAAAAAAGAATAGTAAATGCCTTAGAAAAAACATTACAGTGAATATGTCTAGATCTGAAATGGAAACAAAAATGGTGCATTCTGGTCCAATAGTCAAATATCTCTCTTGACTGGAATTTGTACTAGATGACTTAAAGTGCCTGAGTAGGACCTTGAACATGAAGCCACCTTTTTCATTTCTCATAACCAGCTTAGCACAGAGATTTTTAACAGTGAATATGTCTAGTAACTAGTATGATAGAATACCATTTCCTACTTGTCAAAGGGTCCTTTAGCTAGCTGTTAAAGTGTGTTTAACAGCTGTTAATTTTTTCTTGCTAGGGACTGAAAACAAAACATAGAATCAGAATTCTTGTCTTTTTTTGAAGGCAAAAGTAGTCACTAAGAGCTTGATCAGGTGCCTGTAGTCACCTGGTCTTCAAGGATATAGATCTAGCCTGATCCATGATCCCACAGTGAGAATCTGTTAGTTCTGTATACCTTTCATGATACATAGGAGCAAGAGGACCCAGAAGTAACAAGAACTCTAGTGTTAACAGTAAGTTTAATTTGTGCTCTAAAATAGTTGTCTCTTTCCCTCTTTCTGATTCAACAGCTCATTAAAGGAACCTAGTACGGAAAGTCTGAAGGCTTTGTGCACACTGGGATTGGTGAAACAGGATGCAACACTTGCAACAGCAGCCCTAAAAGAATTACTGAAGCATGAAAAAGGGAGTGATGGGATTTATGAGAGGTGCCTTATTGCATCTGCTGTTTATGCTTTACAAGGTAGAAATGTGGCAATCCAGAGGGAAGTCTCCAAAGCAATACACAGGTATATAGTTTGTCTTGCTTTAAATTGCCTTTTAAATGTATTGCTTTGATTACATTGAAGAGTAAGCAAACCTGTTTATGTGAATAATTATTCTAAAAAAAAAATAAATTAAAATTCATTTTCAAAGGTGAAGTCATCACCTAAGGTTGTACCTTTAGCTCACAAGTTTTCTTTCTTATTTATGGAATCAAATAGCAGAAGTTCCATGGCTTGTTCAATGTTTTCTGATTTTGTTTGGCTGGTTTCTTTGATAGGTAGGTTAGTTTACTCTTCTATGAAAGCATTTTTCATACTATGTAGCATAACCTCCAGCCTAGAAAAGTCCCTTGGGTTTTTATTTAATATTTAACAGCCTTTGAAGCCATTTGTTCCATTAGCTAAATGTCTGTGTTTAAATGTGTTAGCCTTAGCATTCTGGGTTAGCGTTAGCATTCTGAGCCTTTCAGGAAGGCACACATCATAGTCTCTCGTGGTGTTTTCGGAAACTATTTTCATGCAATTGTCTTTTTCCAACTACAGTTAAAATTCCTTGTTCTTCATACTATGAGGACAAGACCTGTAGCCCTAAAGTTTGTTTTCTTCCCATGAATATTGATATGCATGCTGTATGTTTTATTTCTTTAGCTAACAGTATCATTTCAATATTGTGTTGTTTGTTTTTACTTACTACCCATGTTTATCTTGTACTATATTGCATTGTTTTCTTAATAGAAAAAGGTCTATTTGGTATTTGCAGCAAGTGCTACTGAGTCCTGGAAGACCACGTGCAATTCTAAACCAGAAAGTCTAATACCCTTTTCTTTTCCTAGTTACCCTGATAATCCTGCCCTTTGGTCTCTTCTGTCTCGACTAGTTCCATTGTATGCATCAAAAAAGCCAAAAGTAAGTGCGTTGCTGTAACACGTGTGCTGTTTACACTCCAAGTAGTCTGTGTTGCATCTTAAAAAACCTCACCCTTCAGTGTGTGGACTTTCCTCAGTTAATATGAAAACTGAAGGCTTACATACAAAGCAGCGCACAGCCACATACTGAATTTATATACTATTATTTACATCTTTCATGCGGTAACGGTTCTTGAAATAAACTTAGAGAAAAAATCTGCTAGAATTATGGCAACAATAAAAGGCTGTACTATGTATAATTTCTTTTGTTTTGTCTAAAGAGAGGTATTTATGCAAATAAATATATTAAGATTTACCTGTGTTTAATTTGGTTAATCTAGTCATCTTCACTTTTCACATTAGTCAGCGTTTTCCTTGCCACTTTTCTGCTTTATATTAGCTTTCTTCCAAATAAATACTCTTTGTCTTAATTTCTGTCAGTTTGATAAACAGAAATAACACCTGAAAACTAACCCTTTTCAATATGGGGCTAAAATTGGAAACCAGTCATAGGGATAAGCTCTAGTCTGGAATGTCTCTTATAATTTTTTATAAAAAGATCATGCTGTAAGCAAGGAAATTGCCGCATTGTGCAGATTTCGTACTTGTGAATAACAAAGATAGAAAGATTTTGGCATTATATTTTGCATAAAATTAATTAGCCATGTAATGAAATCAATTGTTTGCTTTTTTTTAATCTTGCAGGGAGGAGCTGTGGCAGGAGGTGTTGCACATACACTTGATGTAAACTGTGGAAAGGTTTGGCTTTCTTAAAATGAAGATTTTGTAATTCCATAAACTGTCCTAAAATTAATTCCACTTGATCACTTACAGTGTTAAGTAACTCTTATGTTCTGTTTTATAGGAAGTCCTGCTGAATATTGCAGTTAATCAGTTGGTAGCAGGATGTCACATGTTAGAAGATAAGAAAAACAATCCTCTGAAAAATATTCAGAAGGCCATCCATGTCTGTCCAGGTTACTCTTGTTCTCAAACACAGTAGTGGTTTTTTGTCTTTTTATCCATCAGAAGCAAAAATTACTGGACTAAGAAAAAAATCTACTTTTGTTGGGTTGATTTGTTGTTTAGGGTTATCCATGTATGTTTTGGGGAGAATGCTTAGAGTGGAAATTTTCATTATCGTTCCAGGTTTAGTGGAATGGGAATTCAACCAGACAATAAGAAAAATATCACTGGGTTTTAAGGCTTCTTCTAAACTATCACTTCTTAATCTCTTAACAGGAAAAGACATAAGTATTATGAGTATACTAGACAAAATTGAAAAACACACATTCCCTCAGTATGCACTACCAGACAGAAGAGAATTACTCATCTACCTTTAGATTTTGGATTAGAAAGGTTCTGTTAAAAAGTGTGGGTTATAAACTATAGACAACTATAGTTGTTCTCTTAATAAATGGTTTTCTTCCTTAAGCTTATGAAGTGCAAGCCTAGTGGGGTTTTCAATTGGTGATTTGTACTTGATAGTGAAATACCAAAACATTGGTTTGTCTAGAGTCATTTAGCTCTGATACATAAGGCTGGCTTGCAAGTTAAAAATTTTAATTATTTTCCTACAGAAAATACAAATGTATGACTGCTGTTTAAAAGCAGGATACTTTACATTTTACTTGGTTAGATCTTCAAGCTTTGTTTCATTTTGCCAGCAAAATTAATTATCTTAGGGATGAAAATTTACATAAATAAAATCTTTAACTGAGCTGTGTCCAGTTCAGGTCAGAGATTGCTCTTACAGTAGGTGTTCTTCACAGGGCCAGTTAAAGGTGAAGCTGACACAGGAATTAGCTGGCAGTGGAAGTAGGCACCTATTGCTGTAAGTTTCATGCTGGTGGTCAGAACAGACTGAGTCTGTATGACTGAAAGCTGTGGATGGCATCTTGGGATTTTTGCTGCCACTTTGTGTTTTGTTATAACTCTAAGTGATAGCCAAGATTAATCTGTGTAGTCAAAAATAAACTAGCATCTTCAGGTTAGCACATTGAAGCTATCTGTGAAAAATCCATTAGCTGGCTTTTGGAACAGCATCTTCCTTTTATAATCTGATGAATTTTACTTATTAGAAGCAAAGTAGTTATCACCTTCCTTGGTTTGAGCTCAATTACTTATTTTTCCTCTTACTTACAGAGTATGGTTCCATTGATAGCTATGCTTTTATGCTTTATCTGATAAAGACCATTCTAAGTGAACTACCAGCATATTTCAAATGGGCATGAACTCCCTTTGACCCTTCTTTTCTAGATAACCCTGCTGCTTGGGCAGTGCTAATGGCAGCCTGTCATGCTGAAAACACTGTTGTCTGTCTAAACAACACTGAACCAAAACGAACAGGTCTAGAGATGATGCTTGTGTCTACAGTTTCAGCCAAAAGTAAGCTATACAAGTTTCATATTTTAAAAAAGTAAAATAAAATCGAAATTATCTAAGCTTGCAGTGCTCTTCTGAACTTGCAAATAGGCTGAGGATTACTCAGTAGTGGCTTGAGCTGTATCTGTATTTTACACATAAAAATGTTAAAGTCTAACGTAAAGCTAGGGTTAGATACTTAATGGCAGCTTGCTTTCCCTTCCAAGGTTTCAAATGGTTTTCTAAAATAGTATTTTTGATCTCTGATGCCTACACCCATGAAGGTTGTGGGTGTATAACGTTACAGCAACAGTGCTCACAAGGAAAGGCTAAAGTAACTTTGAGTTCTGTGACTCCTCCGGTAGATGCTCAGTCTTGCTCAATGTCCATAGTGTCTTGAAAACTGGAATTAAAATTCCATGTTTGATTGATCTTGAACCATTAACTCAAATGGTGTAGGCTTTTTTCCCCTCATGCTTTTAATTTTGCCCCTCATGCCTTCAATGTTCCTCCTAATGAAGGGAACTATGTCAGGTTAAAACTATAAAAGTTCTCCCTTACCAGATCTAGAGCATGTGACCATAGTATGGTACTACAGCATAAAAACTAATCTGTTTAAGTGTTTTGTCTGTCTTTACAGCTGGAGAAAGTAATCTTCCACATAATTATGTCCGTACTCTTGAAGACTGGTGTCTGTGTCAAGCTATTACCAGTCTAGAGGAGACTGGTAAACTATCAGAAGCTGAAGCTCTTTGTAACAAGGTATGATGGTATCACACTGGCAGATTGTGGTAGAATTGTATGGAAACCATTATTTGTGTACATTATACAGAAAGGTAGTGTTTGAAGTAGTAACTGACTGTTCCATCAGAGCTACAAAATACAGTAGTTCGCAGAATCACAGAATATTCTGTTCGGAAGGGACCGACAAAGATCATCAAGTCTGGCTCTGAAGTGAATGGCCTGTATGGGGATCAAACCTTCAACTCTGGCATTATTAGCACTGTTCTCTGGCCAACTGAGCTGGTTGGGTTCTCCCCTCCCCAATACACAGTTTGCACCACCAAAATTGTGTTAATAATTGAAACAAATAGTGTGTGTCATGATAAATCTTAAGTCTGTTCTTCCTGCCTATAGTTAAGCAAAACATGACCAAAATTCAGGGCAAGAAGTAGGGGTAGAAGACGTGCATGGGACTTTGATTTCTTCTGGCTTGTGTTGGTACTTTGTTTCAGACCCCCAAGTAGAAGCTACAAGTGTAATTATTAAAAAGAAGGGTCTTGAAGCAACACAGCTGGACTGTTAACAACATTCAAAAAGGTGTTCATGAGCAGAAGACTTGGTAGAAGATAAGCAGAAAAGCACACATCCCTGATTTCATTAAGGAAAATTGCTAATCACATGGAAATGTGATCCTTGTTTTTGTTATATTTTATTAAAGTGGATGGGAGTTAAAAAAACAAAACAACCAACAAAAAACCCAAACCAAACAAACAGATTCATTGAACATACTGGTTTTCAGGAAGAAGTTCTTTCTTGTCTCTTTGTTTGCTTGGTGAGGTGTTTTCCTTTTCTGGCCAACATGTCTACTGACCTGTCTTATATTAACAATGATTAGAGATTTCGAGACATTCAAGATCTGTCCTTCCCCAAATCTGGGTGTAGGGGAAGGTTTGTGTTGAATTTTGCTTGTATTTTGTTGATTTTTGTTTGATTAAATAGCTCGGGGAGAGGACAATTAGTGAGGAAAAAAGGATAGCATTCCCTAGTACCACAAACTCTCAGTGATAGTTTTGGACCCCAGAATTCTCAGAAAGCAGTATAACTGGGGGGCTGAGTCAGACACGGCTGTCATTCAGTTGTGAAGGATTCACAGGCAACATACTTTGTTTTTTTAAGAAATGTGTGAAAAGTACAAGTATTGTTTCTTAAATCTGTTTTAATTCTTGGAATTGTTGTGATTTCAGCAGGGAAAATAACATGCAGTGAGGCTTGGAGAAGCTTCACATGATTCACCTGAGAAGAGTAAAGCAACAGCTAGTTTTCTGTCTTTTCTTTTTTGTGTTTGTTCAAATAAATACTCTCTGGATATCTGCTGTTATTGAATAGGAAATGTTTAATAAAGTGCTTCTGTTCCAGTGAAAATAAAGCACCTTATCTGGGAGAACTGAAATTGCTTGAAGCATAATCAACCCTTTTAGCCTCAAGAGGGCTTTTTGCCTCTATTAATAGGCCCAAAACTTGTAATAATTGTCAAACGAAATGAGAGCTGTTTCAGAAACCTGTAAAAGTAGGAAATGTACAAAACTGATCTTAGACTTCAAATGTATTTTGAAGACAGAAAAAATATTACCTGTTTTCATGGATCAGTCCCTGGAACATGCCTTTGTGCAGAGGAGGAGAAAAATGCTATGTTCAAGCATCCTGAGAATGCTTTCAATGTTGTTTTATGTGAAGGACAGAAAGGAAAATCTAAGTATCTTTGATATTGGGGAATGATAATTCTGATTGTTTTGGTTTTAGGGTCTAAAAAGCTGCCCTGAGCACCCAGCTCTGTTTTTGCTTTTGAGACAAGTTCAGTGTAAGCAGCTGTTGCAGACTCACAAAGAACTTCCAGACAACATCCTGGAGGAACTTCGCAAGACAGTCATGTCCAGTTCATCCTCAGCTGCAGCCTGGCAGGTAAGTGTGGATCCTTTCCCTGACTGGTGTATCACTCTCACACCTGCTGTAAGAGGGTGAACATTTGTTTCACTGCTTCATTTCATTTATCTGCTGACAGTCAGTGACACAAAAAACAGCTTAAAGTTGATTTGTTCCAAAGTTGAAACATTATGTTAATATTTAAATCTGTATATAAAGTTAAGGACCACTAGTAAGACCAAGCAGATATGGAGACAGGAGAATTAAAAACTTGAGATAAATGCCTGGCATCCCTATCTTTAGGGACCTATGATTTGACATGTGAGGAGAAACCAATTAAATATTTCATAACCCATAAGAATAAATGGAAGTAAAGTGTTTCCTAATATAGTAATATACAATTTCTTATTTAGGGTCTGAAAACCTGAATAAGTCTCTTTCTCCATAATGTTCTGACTTCAGGTGTCACTGTTCTTTTGAGTAAGTTGATTCTGCAGAGAATCACTCCCAGTAACACTGTTCACTAACTCCCTTCTATGGCATGATGAGTGATCATTTTTAGTTGACATAAGAGTGCTAAAGCTCACTTCATATGCTGCTTCTGTGAATCAATCTGAGAAGTCTCATACATGCCGAGAGATCCTTTTGGTGATGCAGCACATATATTTATTTTCTAACAGCTGCTTTTTAGTTTACCGTTACCATCTGTCTTTACCAATGTAAGTAGCGCAGTGTTTAGAAAAATTCTGTGAACTTTTAGAGTCCTATATGTAGCTGAAGGATTTATGAGGCTCCTCTGCCTGTTGATAAAATAAAACCCTGCTTGTGGCAAGATTCAGTGAAGTTGATTGCACTCTTAGAAGATCAGTGCAAGGCTGCTGTAGAGATCATTATCCTGCGTCTTTTAAGACTGGATCATCTTCAGAAACACAGGAGTATTTTTTTTCTGGGGAAGGTGGTTTTTTGATGCATTTTTCTGTGGTTTGTGAGACTTCATCTTTTTGAATATAGAACTCATTCAGAATGAATTTGCAAAATAGGGAGCACACAAGACACAATTGTATGCTTGATTTTAATAACATTTTTCAAATTAAATTAGGGCTTGTGTACATTCTTCAAGCATCCCTTGCATAGCCAAGTCATCTTGCTTTCAAGAAGGGAGAATAAGTGAACTGAGTGCATGTGATGTGGGGAGTGGGAGGGGATGATTTGTTTCGGTCTTCTTAATCCGGGCCACAGATAAGATACCTCTGAGGAAGATCTTTTTAGTCTACAATTAAAGGAAGTATTTCTCAGGGCTTAGATAGCAATCTGAAATAGCCTGGCTGCTACATCTGTTCCTAGTGGATAAATTTATGCTTTTATGTTTTCTGTCTCTAGACTTCCTAAGAGTTTGATTTATCCATTGTGATGCCTTATAGGTTTACTACGTTAGAGGGGCCATTAACTTTTCTTTTTGGTTAAGTTTTTGGCTTTTGTATAAATGGCTGTTTTGTGGGATTTAGGAGTGCTGCTGAACTGCTGTTCTGATGGCTGTTCTACTTTTTGTGCTGCGACTTACCAGGAAAATAGAGAAAAGCAGATCTGGCAAAGCTGCTTTGTGCCTTTGCATGAGGGTTCTCTTCTTGACTTCTTGAGTGCTAGACATCTCCAGCTGCAAAGAGCTGAGGCCAAGGGAAGCTTTTTTTTCTGCACATGAATGAATGTTTTACTTTAAAAAGCAGGTCTGCAGCTTGATGTTAAGAATGCACAATCTCACTAGTGCTAATTAGTACTTTCTAGGGTGTTTCTCTTTGTAATTGGAAGTAACTTCTCTGCACCAGAAAAGGTTAATAATTTTTGCCCCCTCTAACACCAGGCAATCTTTAGCTAGCAAAAGTCTAGAGGCCTCTGCTCAAAAGCAAGGGAATTGCTTTGTTTACTTGGTAATCCAGCGATGAATATTTCTAAATATGGCTTGCACATCTTCATTCATATCATGTACATGTCAGGGATTTGCAAGTATGGCTGCATCTGCTTAAAAAAATGTATGATGACTACAGAATTAAAGATAGAGAAGCTAGAATCCTTTTCCTTCTCTTCATGAGGAAATCCAGGACATCTTGTGCTGGCAGAGCAGGCAGCAGCTGAGAGAACCTATCAAAGTCCATGAGTGGGCTAGGGAACTCCCAGAATAAGTTACTGTAGTGAGGTGTTCTGCCAGCTCTGCAGCAGACTAATTTTTCTGCAGGGCAATGCACAGTATGTTGTTGGAACAAGGACTGTGTGCATGGTTTTAGCTGATAGTGTGCTGTGGTACTCTCATAAACTGGACTGAATGATATTACCTAATGGATGTATGTTTTGGTAGCTCCATAACTGATTTTGTTGGATGTTTATTTTCAGTGGCTGGCGAAAGTATATCAGTCTCAGAGAATGATGACTGGAGCAGAAATGTGCTACAGAAAGAGTCTGCAGTTGGCATCACAGCAGGGCAGCTGGAATGGGAAGTTATCCAGTCTGCTCAGGCTAGCTATGCTTGCACTGGAAATCTGCATGGTAGGATAACCAAAATAACATAACTGCATGATCAAGAAGTTGATGGGATACAGGGCTTCTGTAGTCTCTAAATGAAGCCCCTGTTTAAATGACTTTACATTCTATGTAAAGAGAATGCTAGAGAATAAAATGACACTCCAAGGGGCAGTGGAGCATTCTTAGAATGTCTCTTTGTAAGAGAGGTTGCAGTGTAATATTCACATAGAACCACTTTGTGTGTAAGAAGCTCGCTTGCTCAGTAGGGCTTGTCTATTAACAGCTTCAGTTTGATCATCCAAATTGACATACCCTTCAAGTGTCTGTCCTCTTGTTCAGACAACTGCCTCAATAGACAATTTTTCTTCACTGGTGCCTGGAGAAGTCAGTCAGTCACATTTCAAGTGTTTTTGTGCTATATGGTCATTTCCAGACATGATGCCTTGCGCTGAAGTCTAAAAACAATCTAAGGGAATTGTATCATGTGGAATAAAGAAAATAACTCTGTTCCTTGCACTATGGGTCAAGGTGAACGTACCTCAGGGTCTTGGCAAGTGTTCATCCTCTTCAAGCAGTGTCACTCTAGAAACTTGAAGTGCACTACCAGAATTTTAAGTCTATAGTCATAGCTGGCTAATGCTTTTTCACATTTTAACAAATGACCTGGCTTTAATCAAAATCAGGTAAAGCAACCCCATATATCCTGAGATCCTGTGTAAGAAAAGGCAGTCAGATTTACTGAGAATAAACCTGCAATGCTGTTTCTCCTTTTTGGAGAAGAGAGGTGTCCTTGGTTTTTCTCACAAGCCCATTGCTTCCAAAGGCAGAATTTGTTAAGCAGCAGTATTTTTCCTGCTGTTTTTCTGTCAGTTTTCTAGTGGTCTGCTTTCCTTTCTATTGCTCCTAAATGCTTCCACAGGTCACAAGATACCTTCTAACTTAATTAATACTATTTTTGCAAGGGCTGGCCTGAATTGCCTAAGAATACACAAGACTTTGTTTAAAAATGTGATTAGTATGAATTTGGTTATTTCATCTCTACTTTTTGAGTGAGCAGAGAAGCTGATAAGTGGATTTTTTTGGGCATTTCTAGTCTGCACTGGTTTAATAAAATGTATAAAAGCCAGGTGAAAAACTAGCTCAGGTCCAAGAAAGCTCTGTATTTGAAAATTGCTTGTCTTCCAATTATCTTCCAAGTGAAAATTTGGTCACCCTTTCAAGTACAGTAATTTGAATGCTGTCCAGGCATAATGGGGTAATAAAATTTTTCTTAAGCCACTTTTTCTTTCTGTGCTTGTATTCTTAAGATACATGGCTTTGCTCAATAGTTGTTCTATTAGGTAATTACCATCTAGGAGTTGGTGTTGACTTCTGGTAAAAAATTGTGTCACTTCTGGGTATAAATCCTACATTCTAGACTAGTTTTATATATAGTATGAAGATTTACAAGTTTCTGAAGCACTCCTAAAATTTGTATGGAAAAACAAAAAGACTGTGTATAAATTAGCAATTGGAATGCTAGCAAGGCTGCTCCTAAAGAAGTTAACATGACTTTTCCAGACACTTCTAACCACTGTTAGTCTGGAGGGTTTTTTTTAGACAAGCATCTTTCTAACCTGCCAAATACTTCTCAGAACAGCTTGAATTAAAACTGCTTTCTAGAGAGATGCAAATACACTAAAAGTCCTTCCTTCCTCTGCTTTTTTTCTCTTTTTAAAAATTTCTTTTATTATTATTCTCTTTCTTTCATTTTTACTTTCATAATAGGCTAATATCTCAAATGAACATTGGCCATCCTTGGTTCAGGAGGCAACAACTGAAGCTTTGAAACTTTCTCCTTGCCCCTTGGCAGCTCTGCTTCAAGCCCTGCTACAGTATAATCGCAAAATGGGAGCAAGGTATGTATGGTCTGTTAAGTTTTCTGTGGAATACAGTGTCTAAAAATACAAGTAGTCATTATCTGCAGATCTAACTTCAAGAACTTAAAGAAATTTGAAAATGGAAATTAATTCTTGAAATTGTGTAGCAATTAAAAGGGAGAGGGGAGTAGGGGTTAGTAATGTGGGGAGCAGCCAAATCTTACATTATTTGTCAAAAAAAAAAAAAAGACCTTCATACCCAGAAAAAAACAGCTGTAAGATAACTTTTATTTTAAAAGCATGTTATCTAAATAAATTCATCAAGAAGACTATATGTTCTGAAAAATCTTCTAAAATAGCACAGTGAAAACAGAAATCACTGCCTTGTCCACTGCTGGGATTAATTTTGATCGTAAACTGGGCTCACAGTGAAGTCCATGCCCATTCCTGAACAGCCAGGTGGTCATTGTGGCTTTTTGGGGAGGGGGGGAAATATTTAGGGAAGGGGTTCTTGGAATCTTCCTGTGTTGTGGATTTGGTTATGGCCATTTTGTCTTTTATAGTATTTTTGCTTAAGCTATGGAAAATTTGAGGGGGTTTTATGGTTTTGTTCAGTAATTCACCTGTTTTGCAGGTAATTTTAACAAAGTGGCTTACTTTTTTTGTTGGCTCTTCAGATGACTGCCTAATGTGATTGTGATGGTTGTCATTTATAATAAAATTAAGATAAAAACTCAATTAAAATCAGTCTTATTACAATTCTAGATAATAACATACATGAACAGTATATCACAAGATCTAATTGATCTGCCTAGGTGTTTCAAAATCCTGAAACAAGAAATCTTAAATACAAATAGAAAACAAAAACATGTAACTTCTCAACAGACTGTTAAATCACAATGTACTGGAATATCACATTGGTTATAAAGGACTGAATTCTTGGAACAAGAACCAAACCTGATAGAGCACCAGTGAATGAATATGAGATCCCTACATGTAGTTGCCAGTTTTTACCAGATTTCTAATGACACTGTGAATTTGAAAATACCTTTGTTAGGTATATGGTGTGTTGGTGTTAAAAGGTAGTATCAGCCAAACAGAATTTTAGACTTTGTATAGTACTCTATTCCAGTTACCTTCTCTTCTGCAATTTCACATCTTGTCTGTTTGCAGGAACTGCAATTCTGGCCACTGTTCCTTGCTTTATGTTACATGGGGCCTGTTCAGTTCAATTTGATTTGGCTTATGTTTTGATTACGTTTCCAGGGAGACTCGGCGAATGTTGGAGAGAGTAATTTATCAACCAGGGAATCCAGAAACCATAGTGTCAGTGGCACGCTGGTACCTCCTGCAACATCTGTATGCCAAAGATGATTGTGAACTAATAGATGTAAGACAGTCCATCTCACACAGAACTATCTATTTACATTTAATATTATACTTGCAACTTTGAAGTGGGATAGAAGGAGGCTAGGAAGGTGCAAATAGCACACTGCTCTTGAGGTGCAAATATGCTTCAGTTTTTGAAATCAACACCAGTTTGTTTGAATGTCTTCCATTCCTCCATGCAATAATGAAAAAATAAACAGTAAAGTCTCCAGTCCAAACTTGCAAGAATTCTACTGGTAACTCTTCAGTACACATGAGGACCATTTAATCAAAGTTTTAGCACTAAAAATGTTAATTCCCTCTAGCCTGGCTGGAACACGATGTGTCTCTGACCCAAAAGATCTGAGCAGTAGAATGCTGTATGCTTTGTATTGAAGACTTATATCTGTAATGGTACATTATTTTCAGTACATAGTAAATGGTGCATTAGTTTCTGTTGACAGTACTTCACTAATGTATTTGGTCAAACTCACAAGTCCACGCAACTCTTTCATGTAGTGCAAGTGGGCTGTCATTCATTTTAGCTTGTAATGAGAACCACTTTGCTCTGAAAATCTGAATACGCTCTCCTGTCCTCAGTGCTGCCACTGGCATGATGAGGTCTTTGGCCCAGATTATCAGCTGTTCCCTGGTGAAATGTTGAATCCAATACAAAATACATTTGGAAGTACAGCATATAAAAAGGTGTTGACAAAAATCCATACAGAGACATGCAGGTTGATTAAAAAAAGCTAGATTTAATGAGTTCAGAAGATTCTGGTATGATCTCATTGCACTTGCTTCTGCAAAGTCATCTACAGTCCTTGCTGCTGAGTATGATAATAATACCTGGAGATTTGCTTGGTTCTGCTTAATGGCTTTCCCTTTTAGTATGTATAATGTCACTGGATTACAGGAGATGCCAGAAGCTTATGAACATTAGGCTGTTGTGGGACCATTTTTAACTAATAGAAAAGCTCCAAGTATGATGTGTGGAAAATAAATCAGGGAATTGTTAATTTAACTAGAGGAGGAAAAAGGATGTGGCAGGTTTAAGGCAGCTGCAGAGAATATTCCAGTTTGGCAAATGGAGATTTATACAAAGGTACTTCCAGGAGACAAGTGTGTGTCAGCAGGAAAATTGGTCTGCTTGTTTAATTGCCAGTGGTAACTACTGTCAAAGTAACAAACGATGCTTCTACAGAGCATTGGAAGTGGTTACAGGTTTAACAAGTCAGTGAAGTGCAAGTTGGTGTGTAATGTTGAGTATTTTCTATCTGGGGTTTATGGGTTAGGTCATCTTTTAGGGAAACTGTCTAGTAGGAATTAAAATACATTTCAGACTGCCATTAAAACACTAGCAGTAAAATCTTAAATTCTCAGGTCATTCTTTGTTTTTCTCTACAGGTGCTTATAGAAAATGCCAAAGCTAATGGAGATGTTAGAACTCTGGAACTAAGTGAGAAATTGTCAGCAAGTGCCTAGAATGGACTGTCTCAAGCAAAATACTCTTCCATTCATCCAGTTTAATTAGTTCACCTTCCAGAAGCATATATAGTTTGGGCTGGTTTGTTTGTTATGTCTGATTTATTTTTTTGTTTCATCAGCTGGAGCTTTGTCTTCAGTTTTGCTTTTTCTTGAACAAAAATAGGTTATTTTCATGTTGAGTTACACACATAAAATCACATTTATTTTGAAAAGAAAACCCTGAAATTTGCTTTTGTTTGCTTCCCCACTTAAACTTCGTCGCTATTCACAATAGAGTATTTCCCCCTAGGACACACAGAAGTACAATATTAACTCCACTGCCAGCAATGCCAGGTTTTCTTGGCACAGAATCTTAAGAGCTAAGTAGCAGCCAGCTTCTGTCATCTGTTGGTAGCTCAGCTGCTCATTGCTTAATTGGATTAATAATGACAGTGGTTTTTAAGACATGTTGTTATTTTGCTTTTATGTACATGCAAATAAAAAATAAGTAAAGCAATGACCCTGACCTGTGACAGTTACCATGAGGATGCTCACTCTGTTGACAAGAGTCATGATAGCTGTCCATTTTCTTGTTTAAAGCTTCATAACATTTCTGTCCAGCAAAGTCTTACAATGGCTTATATGATCCCGTATTATAGGGACCAAAGGGCACTTCAAAGGCAGGCAGTGCGATTACATTGAATAGGTACTTGCTTTTGGAACCAGTTGTTCTTGGCTTACAGAAAACAGAGTGCTGACCTGGGGTGCAAGTCACACACAGTGATCTCTGGAGAGCATGCCACTGTCATTTTAAGAGGAAACCTCAGCTCAGTAGGCTGGGGCTTCTAGTCTGTGGAGGTAAGATGAAACCTCTGAATAGCAAGAATCTCTCCTTATCTTCCACGCTTTCATTCTCTCACCTTCCTTAAAAAGACTTTCTGTAAATTTAAATTGATTATATTTCCCTTTACAGCCTGCTGTCAAATAGCCTTGAACTATCAGTAACTGCAAATCTTAAATGGAAATGCTGCAAAAGCCAGACTTGTGACTCTCAAGAGTAGCTGTAACTTTTTTTAGTTTCCTGCTATTAAAAACCTGGAAAAATTCTTGCAGCCTATGGTTTGTATCTTTGGCATATGGTCTTGATGTGTGTGCCACCCACTCTAGTGGTGGAAAAGCTGTCATCGCCAGCCTGCTGGCAGCACAGTAAGCAACTGCCTGTCCCTGTTAATCCTTCTGTGTGAGTGTTAGCCTAGACTTTGCTAGTTCTGAGCCCTAAATGCCTTCTAACATCTAGCAGAACCAACCGATGACAACAGCCCAGAGTAGTAGTGCATTGTTTTTTCTCTTCAGAAGACCATGAACTTACTTTTACTGTGAACAGTGATGAACTCCTTGAATAAGATAATTATACAGCCCAGAGCTGTATTACATACGCTATAGGAAGAAAACTCCACAAATCTGTGCCACCTACTCAGTGAAAAGTGCTCAGGGAAGATGAGTTTAAATTTAAGCTTCTGTAAAATCCAACAACATGAGGTAAGTCTTGCTCTCCTCATTTTTTAACAATGTATAGCCTCTACAAAATTAATACCTTTTAGCAAGTCTGCTGTAACACTGGCAAAACTTGTAAATTCATGGAGGTTGAGGCAACCATGTATTTTATGCTAATACAGAACACAGCAAAATACTGTACAAAGGCACATAAGCATCACTGATTTGGGGAACTGAGAATTGTTTATGGATTTCACTGCCAGGGAAGTCATACTTTCAGCTGCTCTTGCAGTAAAGGGGGAAAAAAATAAACATTCTCCAACTATAATTTATTATGTTGGCTTATGCTGAAGGCAGAATGGAATGATATCTAATGAATTGAAGATAGAACTTTTCATGGCTTCAGATACAAAGAATTTTATACACTTCTTACATTTCTTTTTATACAAACATGAGAAAAAAGTTTACTTCTGAGAATTTTATTTATTTTTTGGGTTGTCCATGTTCATTTCCTCTCTATTTTTTGAAATTTCCTGCATTTGATTTATACTCAACTTTTGAGCTCTCAGAATGGTATCACAGTATACAGTGGGCAATTGCATTAATGTAGTGTTCCTAACCTTAGAGTTTAATGACAACACAGATGTATACTTCTTTCTCTCCAATGTTTTTGTTTGATACCTTTGGTATTTTACTTTTTGTTTATGTACAGAGGAGCTCAGAAATGGCTGCATGTTGTTGAGATTTCAGTATTGTGGGTTTCCTGCTCCTTGTAGGAAATGTGACAAACACAGACCTGGCCTGAAAGCAGGTGTGAAGCTGGGAGTCTTTCCCATGCAGTTTATCTCTAAAGAGCCTGGCTGCAAACAAAATGTAGAAATGTCATCTGGAATTTTTGTTGTCTTGTGCAAGATGTGAGTGATTCCTGGACTTTGTACACCATGGAGAAAGTTTAAAAGTACCAAAGTTTTGTCTGTGGGAGCAACAAGATAAATTGTTGCAGTGACATTCCCTACTATCTGCATTGATTTGCTTTCAGCTGTCATGCTGTGCAAGTCTCACCTGCAATCCATGGCTTGAGAAATCCGCTTTTTTGTAGAGCAAGAAGCACAAGAGACTTGAGATACGGATTATTAGAGGAGAGTTATTCAAGTCCTCTTGAATTTTCCTCTCTGGGCAAGAGATGGTACTGGACTTCACAAAACAGATGTACTGTAAAAAATGAGGGGTTTATCGTATTATGTCTACCTTTCTTGTCTCTCTGCCAAAGAACTCTATCCGCTTTTATTCAGAAATTATACTGGTGTGTTTCCTTTGTCCTGCTCACAGAGTTTTTCTCCATATTTCCAGACTCTTTTTCTTGTTTGAAGAAAAACAAAAGCGACAATGTCAGCTACATTTTTTGAGTGTTCTGCAGAACACCACTAACTTGTATTCAGTCAAACAGAGAAGATGAGAAATAAATCTTTCTAATAATGCATCTACTAATAATAAGCTGGCATTTTGTCACCTGTACACAGTTTATTGACGATTCTTAATAATCCAATAATTCAATAGATCCAAATCATGCAGCAGTAGATACTCTGATACAACTTTCATACTGCTGTGTGGAGCTGTAGGAATTTACTAGGCCTGATTTCAATATTTTCACCAATCTAAAATAAGTGTAGCTTATGGTAGGACACAATAACAGAGTACTTGTTGTCATAAAGTCCTTTAAATAATATGAAGACTTTTGTATGAAATCTGCTTGATAAATTTTAAGGCCGTCCTAAAAGTATAACTTTTCTTCTGTAGCAAAGCATTTTGTTGTAAAAGGAAACATGGAAACAGCTGTTGGTGTTCCAGAGCTGTGGGTTTTGTGGCTGCACAGTATCATGTGTAATAATAACATCCTTCAGGGACAGGGGAGAAGAAAATCAGCTGTGTCTAGAGGTTACTTTTTTTAACTCCATGCTGGTTCTCACTAGAGAGAGCACCTGCAAGACTTGGTAAGGCTTGCTCTTGGTGGTCACTCTTCTGTGAGGTCTCTTGCATAGGTCACTTGGATTTTTTTTATGTCTTTCTGAATTTTCTTTTTTTCAAGTTTCATCTTTGTGTTCTGTATTTTTTTGAGCAGCTCCAGAGATTCATGAATAGACTGAAATCCTGTAAAAGAATAGGAACAATTAATTAAATAGTGGTTGCTTTCAACACATGAAAAGATAATTCTTTGTCTCCGCAAAGGTTTCTGACCCATGCTTAATACAGAGCACATTAAATCAAATCTATCCCATTATTTTATTGAATAGCATGGAAATGCAATAGCAGCTTGGGTTTTAAGCTCCTTGTTATTAGGAGCTGTCTTCCAATACTGGACAATACCAAGCATGACTACAGCCAGGATTAACCTCAGGTGTGTGATGTGGCAGAAAGAAAACCCTGTCTGTCTTTTAAAAAAGGGAGATTGTTTGCCTTTAAAACTATTTTTTTTCATTGAGCACTGGGAGTTTTTCTTTGGTTTGTTTTTTTTCAAGACCGCAGTCAAAAACTCTGTGTTTTCCATCAGGTGCTGATACTGGTGCTCTGCAGTTTGCCTACCAGATCGCAAAGTTGGTGCTGTGGATTTCCCAGAGTTGTAGCAGCTGTAAATAGACTTACTCTTCATCTGAGATGGACACTGTGCTGTTGTGCACTTCTGGGAGAATGGGAGCTCAGCTTCACCAGCTGTTTGTGCTGTGTATAAGTGTATAAAAAGGGAGAGATAGGAGTGTGCAGACACAGATTTTTCCAAAACAGAGTTACAGAGCACCTGATGCACCTTTTTTGCAGCACTGTCCAGTCAAATACTGTCAATAAAGACTGGAGAATTGTAGAATTGTGAGCTGCTGTTACCTCGCTGATTACAGTAACTTTCAAATTACAGTGTAGTAGCTCTTTGTGTTTGTTCAGCATCTCACATAGGTGTTAACTTCTCAGGAACTAAGAACTAAGCAGCCTTCTATTTTTTTCTTAAAGTGCTTACTGTAACATGGCTGCCAATGACATGTTTTTCTTTCTGGAACAGTTGTTTCATATAGATTCATTTTGTCACTGCTGCAGTCTAGTTAGTGTTCAACTGAATTGCTTCATAGTGCTTAGAATTTTATAAATTCCAGACACATCTCTGATTTCCAAGATGCCAGTCTGTGCTGAAGCACAAACAGCTGCTGAGACAGTTGAGAGGCTGCCTGTGTCCCTATCACACTGCTCTGCACCTCTTCAGCAGCCTCCTTTCCCCCTGTTGCAGGGTCAGTCCTGCCAGAGGACTGTCAAGGGAAAGCAGTCCTTGGACTTGAGTTTGAACACAAGCATGGCCAAAGTGTGGTATAAACAGATATCTTCTGTCCGTATTTTCCACAGGCTTATTTTCAACTTCTTTGAAGTAAAGAACTCTCAGCACCAAAATCTTTTATTCTGAAATTTCTTAGCCATGACTTTCTTTGAGAGCTATCTTGTGCTCACTCAGAAGGTCTTGTAGACAGCTAAGCCTTGTCCTGTCAAGCTGCACAAAGCTTTAACTAACAGAGACCTTGGTTTACTACAGCCTTGGGGCAGAGTTTATGGGTGCACTGCAGATGATGGAGGAACTGGAGGTGAAGTAAAGAGCTAGAGTACATGATCACAGACAACCTGGAAGATGAGAACCAGACACTCAGGTTTCAGTTGAGAACATGTAAGATGTGAAATACTTGGTGCAGTGATTTTCAGGCATCTGTTTCTTTGGAGAGAGGGCTGAGTGATTTTTTTGGATAACCTGCTACATCCACTGTGTTTCCATGATCAGCTGCAAATGGGAGGGTATTACAGTAGATTAGGTTTGAGTCACACAGAACAGATTACAGTGACTGAAATCTTCCTCATGAAGACCATGTACTTAGTGACTCAGGAGAAAGTCTTTGTAATTGCTGTGAACAGCCAGAATCATCTGGTGAAGAAGGTCATGCTTTGTGAGACACATCACTGTGACTGTCCCCGTAAGAAGCAGCTGCCAGGTATCAGCAATACCATCTGACTGTTTCCCTCTTCATTTACACAATGCATACTCTGTGTTGGGTAGCTGCAATTTATCCAGTTGCCTCTTTCTCCAGCTACTGTTGGTGGAGAATGGGAAGTAAAGCATTGAAATCATACAAAACCATCAAACATGATCACAGCAGCAGGATCTAGCAGCAGGATGCAAGAGGGAATCACTGCTGCCTCCATATGAAGGTTAGGGATCTTCCTAAAAAGAAATGGGTGCTCTAAAAAAATCTGGAAAACAGATTGTGAAGTTGCCTTTAAATGGAAGACCACTACCTTGAAACTCTTGTGAAAAGTCATGCTGGCTGTTTGCAAAGACAGGTGGGCTAAACCAATACACCTCTGTGTGGGGTTTGTGAGAGAGAGAGAGTAATTTTAATATTTTTTTGTCTTTGTTGGAAAGTGGTTTCTGCAGCAGCAGGCTACTGTAGAAATATCTTTTAAAAATAAATCAAATGAAATCCCATTCTCATATGATCTCTATTCATTTTGCACTTCCTCAAACTCTTTCCAGATCTGTCTTTTAAATCTGGCAATTATTGCATGCAGTTTTTTAAATCACTTTTCATCTGATTCAACTGCTTTTCATATTTCTATGGTTTATCCATTTGTCCTAGTTTTAGTGAAAGAATTAGAAGCTTTTCTTCTGCTCTTTTTTCTGCTCTTTCCATTAAATACATAGTACAGGTTCATGTGCACATTAACCTGTCTCCTGCTACCCATATGTTGAGTTGGTCTTGGTTTCTAATCCCATGTGGGACAGCACTGCATAAAATGCAAGGAGAGGTCTGGTACCCCAGAGAACATGTCAATCCTCTCTTCCACAATGAACCAAATAAACCAGGAAATTTATTTTCCTGGCTGGGCCAGGACAAAGGTGCTTTTAATTTTTTTTTTTAATTATTTATTTATTTATTCATTTAAATCCAGTGATTGGATCTCAGACTGTGCAGTGTGAGACACTGAACACAAACAACCGTTTTCAAGTTGCTTTCATGGGCCCAACTCAAGCCCAAGCTTTCCAACCAAAGAAGTGCAAAGCAGTGGTGTAAACCCAGCTCAGCTGCTGGTATGAATGAGGCTGAGCCCTGTAAGAGCTGCCTAACTGAGGGACGGCAAGCTGTTCCCTCCCACTTCTGAGCCAATACAGCTCTTGGAGGCAATTCCCCCTCGATGGTCAAACCTCAGCTGCCCACCCTTTGGTCTTCAAGTTGCACTGAGTCCTCTGGTCAACTCCAAATCTTGTCAATATGGTCAAAATCTTTTGACCTTCTTTAGCCTTTGTAACACAAGGGAGTCCTGTGGCTCTGCCTCCCAGGGAAGGTGTTTGCAAACCTGGCAGAATTGTGGTGTTTGAACGCACTCTGAGTTTACAAACACTGCTGCATGGTGCAGGTGGCTGATGGAGTGAGTAATTTCCGTGAATAACTGAGCTGCTGCCCTGTTCTCCCAGGATGGCTCCATGACAGTGGATGGAGCCTGCCAGCTCCATCGTTCCTTGGGATGACATGTCTTCCCAGACTGATGTGCAAAGCAGTGCTGCTGAAGACAGCTGCCAAAGCAGAATCTGCTGAGCAGAACTACCCTCCTGGTGCAGGCTGAAGCTCATCACCTGCATTTCTCCAGCACCCATGCTGAGATTTCCTTCAGCTCCCAGGGAAGGAGCGCTGTGCTGCCACTGAAACAACATGCAAAGGAGCACCATGCACACCTCTGAGTACATGTGTATGTGTGTAGCGGGTTTGGTTCTAAATGAGGCAGAAACACCATTTTTGTAGTGGTTTCAGTTCACCTTTCTTATCTTTTGTGAGATAGGAGATTTGGAGGAATGCAAAGCAGGCTCAAACTTAAAGAATATGAAAAAAGTTTATTAACAGAATTAAAAGAAAGAAAAAAGAAATAATAAGAAATTAAAGCAAACCCCTCCTTTTGCTCCAGCACCTCCTCCTCCCTTTTCTCCTTCCCAAACCAGCACAAAGGATAACAAAACACGATTCTTGGTCAACATTCATAGTTCTTAAAAACCTCTCCACTATTTAAGGAAACAGAGGTCTCTTTTGCTGTCCATGATCTCCCAAAACTGCATCAGCCAACAGTCCAACAGCCCCCGCCCAGGAAAAACTGCCGCCGGGAAAAAACATCTCTCTCATGGAAAGGAAATCACATGGGCCACACATGGGGTTTCCCTTTTAAGGGTGGACAAATTCCAGCCTGAAACAACTCTCTTCTTCACAGAAAATCTTAAAAGGTCTCTCACAACTCTTCACAATTTCTGGGTAACCTGGCATGGTCCCCTTTGCACATTGGCTGTATTCAGAATTCTTCATCACCCCCCCATGTCTTTAAATGGATTAAAGAGAGAAACAGTTTGGGATATTACAGGTTTTACCATGGTCTGCAGAGAGCCGTTTTAAGGTCCGCGCTGCAAACGTGACCCTGCCCTCTTTCTTCCCCGCTGCCATCTTCGGTTTTACTTGCTTTCTCTTTCTCTCTGACCTTGAAGACGCTATGATGAAGAGTAGTCTCCGTCGTACGGGCTCTATGATGAAGAAAAAACCCCACTCCCTTTGTGCTGCTGGCTTCTTTGATGTTAGTCTCTCAGCTCCCTCGGCCCCTGCCAGGATCTCCGCGGGCCATGTAGGGGGTGCAGGAGGGGGGCAGTCCTCAGAAGCCTCAGCCAGGTGGTCTCAGCTAATTGCAGCAATTATGGCTGTTCGTCAGCTGCCTGGGCTCTGAGGGGTTCTCCTGCTGGCGCCCCTGGCCATGCCCTGGCACCAGGGTGGGGGGAAGCCCGAGGCCACTCGGAGGAGCGGAACCTCAGCATCCATCTTCCCCGCCTCCTGCGGGAGCTGCAAAACTGAAAGAGAGGGAACTTCCTGTCTCCCCCAAGCTTTAAATATGGAAATCTCGAAGAAGCGCTGTTGGTCACGAGAGCTGTCTATCAGCTCAGGTTCAACCTACCACAGTGTGCACAGAAGACAAATGCATTCCTTATTCGACTTATTTAAGAAGGGCTTTGGAAGACTTAACTCTTGTTAATGCTGTATTTTTTTTGTCACAGCAGTCTGTCTTAGGGGAGAGTAACCGCATTTATTGGTGTGTTTTCTGCAAAATAATCACGAAATCTGTTAGTGGAAGAAGGAAACTCAAATGATAGCTTTGAAATACCAGCTGAGAAGTCAGAAGTGTTTTTAATATCTTCCTGGCTGCACTAAGTGTTGGTTGCATTGACTACAAGAGATTATCATCAGGCAGAATAAATGGAGATTAAAGTCCAGGACCGTAATAGTTCTAAGCAATTTCTGAATCTGTTTTGATCTGCAGCCTTCATCCTGATGCTAAGATACGGTGATCATGTTTTAATTCCTTTTGAACTCTGAAGTAGAATTAACTGCACACAGCAAAGAAAGAGAAGCTTTAAAAGCTGTGAAGGAATTAATTAAAAGGTTTGGTCCTGTGCCAAGCACTAACTGCTGCTGTGGAACAGAAACATGCCATGTTATTACTGACCACACGACGGTGAGGGTTTATGTAAGTTTAAAGCATGGCGCAGACACTCTCTTCCATTTCTGAGCTTGTCAGTGAATGATACTGGATGGTGTCCTGTGATGGCACCGATGCTCACACTGGGACAGGGAAACACCATGGTTGAGTACATTGGGGTTACACAGACATAAAGTGGTGCCATAATCCAGGATGACTTCATTTCCCAGGAGGTCCAGAGCTCTGCGGGCTCTCTGTCTTGGGAAATAAAAATCACTTGGATGATGCTCAAGCCCTGACTTTGCTGTTGGCCCTGCTTGAGCAAGGTGTTGCACCTTATCTTGCAGACTTCCCTTCCAAAATAAATCTCTGATTATACTCTGATTATAACTCACTGTTTTGCTGGCTATGTCTTAAGGCGTGTGGTTTTGTGTTGGATCCCAGGTTTTGTGTGTGTGATTTGGTACCTCCCGGGATCAGGGTGACAGGATTGTTGCTGCTCACTTCCACTCCTGGCATGCCTGGAGGCCACCCCAGTGTAGTGGGATGTCATCCTGGAAAGTCTTACCAGTCTCTCCTTCACCAAGTTAAGCAGCCAATGCCTGTGATTTTTATTTTCCTCAGACCGTGTCACCTGCGCTTCTGTACACGTCTGATGAGTGAGTAACTGATCCCCGAAGTCATTTAGAATACTTGTCAACCTAAAATTATGACTCCATCTTGGTCACTGTTATGGAGTAGTCTTGAGTCACTTGAGTAAATTGTTTAAATTACTCCAAATCTCCTCAATAGCTTCCTAGCAACCCCTAAATTCAATTTTTTCATCAGTCCTGATCTTGGAGGTTGTACCTACATGCCAAAATATGATTTCTGCAGTGCATCTACTTCGGGAAAATATCTGAGGAGTGAAAAATGTTAATTTTACATTTGAATTAACTCTGAAGAAATTACACTATCCCATTTAACATGGACTGAATTGCTGGGCACCAGTGAGTACAAGCCTTTTGCAGTTTGAAAATCAGGTTTGTAACGATAAAAATTGCTTGGACATAAAAAGAGAATGCAGAGTTGGCTTTAAGACAGCAGTTGGACAGATGTGAAAGCCCACACAAAGACATTAAAGCAGGCAGCACCCAAAGAAGACAGGCAAGTGTGCTATTTTAAAAACAGTCCAGTTTTTGGTGGGGGGGAACAAGCTGCTCGAAGTTTCTACTGTGTCCGACACAGAGCCAATCTCTGAAGGCTCTGACAATGGGCAGGTTACTAGCCCAATTAGAGAAGCTGGTAACGCCTCTGTGATGACACATTTAAGAAAGGAAAAAGGGGGGGAAGGTCTCTTTCTTCTCCCGAGGGGTGATGAGGCGGCTGCTGGGTCCTGTCCCGGCGGGGGCTGCTGGGAGCTGCGTGGCCGAGCCTTCCCCAGGTGGGGGCCTTCCTGAAGCCAGGATCTCACTGCCAGGGCCTTCCCGAAGCTGGGGCCTTCCTGAAGCCAGGACCGCGGAGCTGTGCGGTCCCGGCAGGGACCACGTGGCCAATGACAAAAGCACAGTGAACAGTTCCCCAACACGGAACACAGACAAGATCAACCTTTGCAGCGCAGTGAAGCTCTGTAAGAACTTTTCAATTGACAGAACTTGAGAACAGTAATACCTATGGACAACAATTTTCTTAAGAGTCAGAGGAAGGGGAAAAGTGACAACACGTGAGGAGAACAACATGGCAACATTAAGGTCGGTGCAAAGGAAAGAGGGGGAGGAAATGCTTCGGGTGTCAGAGCTGAGATTCTTCTTCAAGCTGTGGTGAGGACTATAATACAACAAATTATTTCCGTGTAACTCATGAGGTGCCTAGGGGGATGCAGAGATCCACACGCAGCCCGTGAAGAAAAGTGCTCACGCTGGAGCACGTGGATGCTGAAAAGCTGTAATCTAGTGAGGAACTCCAACAGAGAGTTCCTTGCTTCCAGAGATAGAGAAAGAGAACCCTTGCTTCCAAACTAGAGCAACTTATCCTTAAAAGAGTAAACCCCATGAACTAAAATGACCCACGATGGGCAGTTGTGGGAAGACTGCTCGGCCCGTGGGAGGCACTCAAGTTACAGCAGATTAGGCAGGCTGCTGTTTGTGAAAATTAGAACCACATTAGAGAAATTCACAGAGAACTATCTCCTGTGGGAAGGACCCCACGGCACAACAGAAGAAAGAACTCCTTTCCTTAAATGAACTGAAGAAAGATTCTTAGAAAGTGAAAGACTGACCAAAAAAATGTTTTTGTCTCCTTGAACAGTCAGTGGGAAAGAGGAAGGGAGCTGGGGAGGAAAAGTGTTCTAAAGGTTTATTTTAGTTCTCATTATCCTTTTTACTTTTAATTCTTTTAATAAATTTTCTTTATACTGTTTAAGTTTTGAACCTGTTTTGCCTTAAAGTGTTTTTCCTCTAATCCTTATCTCAACTCATGATGTTTGTGTGTTAATTTCCCCTCCTCTGCTCAGCTATAGCAGAGGAAAGTAAGTAGATAGTTTTTTGTGGGTGCCTGGCAATCAGCCAGTATCTAACCCTGACAGCAAGTATCACAAAAATTTTAATGTCATTGTGTTAATTTCTAACACATGCCTTGAGGAGAAAGGGAGAACTGTAGAAATAATTGACTTTTTGTAAAGTTATTTAATAACAAATACTGAAAATGGTAGCTATGAACGACACCAGCATTTACCTTGCCAGGTTACAGGGCCTCCATGGTTCAGATCAAATGAACACAGTGGTCTCTTTGGGATGCAGATCCTGCCAACCTCAGCCAAGGTGCTGAGGAGGATGAAGGTGGCTGGGGTCAATCTTGAGGGACACACTTGACAATGACAAAATTATTATGATTACTAATGCAATTACAATCATTAATAACATTAATATTTTTTATTCTAGTGTGAACAATTTCTTATTAATAATACAACCGTTCTGTTTTTGTTTTATTTTGAACTTTCTCCCATTAGTATCTCGCCTCCATGGAGCTTACACAAATATATGTAGCAGGAGTGAGGCCACAGATGCAGATAGTTTGCCACATTCTTTGGCCCAGCAAAGACTTGAAATATTAAAAAAGAGATACTTGTGGATATTTAATAACAGCATACTCCAGTAGTACTACTGTGAATTTTCATACATGAAAATAGATCTACTGGGAGCTGAAATTACTTCAGGCAGTGGTATGCAGCTATTCTAACATAACTGACCCCCAAGAAATATAAGCATCCACTCTTCTGTGAATGGTCAAATTTCTGAGCAAGGCTCAATTCCTATGAAATCCTGCAATATGTTTAAAATTCATCTGGATTTCAGTAACAGTATCCATTTGTACATTTACAGCACAACTGCAGACTGCAGTCAAAGATGACTGGGTCCCAGACAGCTACACATTAATTGAAGAGGTAACTGGACTTTAAAACTGATTTTGATTTCTCAAGTTTTAAGCAGAAAATCCAGTCTGTTCCCGAAGTTAAATTTTATTTCAGTTCTATAAAATGAGCACATGAATCTGGTAGACTTTTAAAGCAGCAATGTAAAGGGAGACAGACATTCCCCAAAGGACATTGATTTTCAATTACATTTTATATTAACTGTAAAAATACCTCAATATTTAGTAAATAAATATTTTGTGTTTTATTTTAAATATACAATGCTAACACATATTAGTGTCTAGAAAGCCTTCTTTCTTCAAGATTCCTCTTTCTGATCACAATTTTAGTAGGGTCTCATTAGCTTTTGATAAGCTCAGCTTTTACTTCAAGTCAGTTTTCCAATTTCTTCTCTGACATTCTCGTTTTTTCTTCCCTCTTATATTGGTTACATTTCTTGTCCCTTTCACATCATCTTGATCTCTGTCATTTACTGCTCTCTGTCTTCTTGTTTCTCCTTCTCTTTTCCCAACTTTAATTCATTGACCACTTTAGCCCATTATTTTCTCATTCACCTGTATTCATTTTCCTTTTTCTTGATGAGAATTTTTTTCTGTGAAAGTCACAGCATATCTTCACGGCTAAACAGAATTCATATTTAATCTTACTTAAAATAAGTCTTTACTCAATTACTTTACCATTTTAAGGAGTGGAACTATTGCCTTTGAAATATTGTTAGTGAAGGATCATTATAATTAGATTTTAAATTTTTTGCAATAGCTCTGATATTCAGTGCTTAGCTGTTTCGCATTGTTCTGAATATGGGTGCCAGATACTTTTGTTCATTGTATCCTTCCCTGGAGCTCCCTGCTTTCTAAACCTTACCAAGATTAATGTCCCACTCCAAAAGTACTTCTGAACCTGTAATAGCAAAAATACGTTAGGTAAGTGATAAATAAATCACAAAACTGTGGGCACATGAAGTTGTGCAGCGACTCTAACTAAAGTGTGCCCACAGTTAATTGGTTTATACCTTTCTTCTTACAGGTGGCATTTAGTGCCTCACTTTGTCAATTAACTTGTGAGACAATACACTTTCATTTTGTGTTTTCATTATTTTATGGCATAGATCTTCATTAACTTTTTCTTAGTGTTTCGAATGGATGTTGATTAACAGGTTTGTTCTGCTGTTTCATGGCAGCCTGGCCACCACATTAAAGCAGTCGGGATGAATTACCATAATGAAAAACCCTCCATCACCTAGCTGACAGTCTAAATAGACCGGCTTTTTGTCATCTCCTGATGATGCACAGACACTGCGGTACACCTCTGGAGCGCATAGATCAAGGAAATACAAGTTAGCTGCAGATAAGAGAGGCAAAGGCCAGAACTTCGATCAAAAGGAGCCATTGATTTGAAAAACAAGGGGACCAGGGCTCACTGCTCCCCTAGGAAACCCAAGGCATGAGTTGCGAGACTTCACAAGCAGCACACAACGTAAGAAAAAAGAAGATTAATGGAGCAGACATAGCCTCAGTTACAAGAGAAGGAACCTGAATATTCTATACAGAGAATACTTTAAAATAGAGGGTTTGAAGGCAGGATATGAAGAGCCCGAGAACCAGGTTTTCAGCATGGGGTTAATGCAATACACCAACATTACTGTGTAGGTGGATGGGTGAGAGCCCTGCCTGAACCCGCAGACCTGGTAAGCTTTGCAAAGACCCTCAAGTGTCTCTGAAGTGCCTCAAGACTTGATGCACCTCAAGTCTTTGTGCCTTCTCAGATCTCATTTTCCCTTCACGTAACATCATTATTGTGTGAAAAGTGGTTAAATGCATTATTGCTGTTCAGCAGATTGAATGAGGAGGAGAATGGGGACACCTGGGACTTGCATAAATGTTACTCTGATTTGTTATTTACCAGAGGAGACATTCCGCAGCTTACAGTGAGATCATGATTTTCCAGTTATAGAAAATAGAGTCTGAGGAACATGCAAGCAGCAGTGCGGATGGACTAGGAATTGTACAGTAAGTGCGAGCTTGGAATATAGATTAAAAAGTATAAGGAAATAAAAGCCTCTGATGGTTATATTAAAGCACTTCATTAGAAATGGATGTATAGCTACCTGCTATCTATTTCAAGCAGCTTTATCATCCAGAGTCATGGTATGAACACTGTGTATTGTACTCCTGTACTTCCCAAAGTATTGCATTTTTTGAAGGGTTGAACAACCTCACAGGTGCACACCTGGGCTTTTGATTGCGTAGTATTATGTTGGACTTTTTCCCTGAGCAACAAAAATGTTCATGAGATAAACTAATACAGTTGTAACCATCTGTGGATTGCTTATTCATTTGTTCATTCGTTTACTCTTTTCTTAGTGTGTCTGAAAAAATGAATCAATATTTATGAGAAGTGTGGCTTTTTCTACAGTTTATTACTTAATACTTGTTACTGTAACACATATTTGCATGCCAAAAGAAATTCTTATTAAGAGGTAGAATGCTAATAAAATACATATTTCATTCAGTGGGAATGCCAGCATAGCTAAGATGTTGAAGGCTGTTTTTTAAAAGATCACTGCTGCTTGGCACATAAATATTTACATGGTGTAGAACTGTACTCAGAAGGTCTGAACATTAACAGAAATCACCACAGCAGTCAGCCAGTATCCATCTATTTTTCAAGGAAGGAGAGAGTAAAAGAATAGACACAATTTGAATTAAGAACCAATCCACATTAATCCTTTATACATGGCAGAACACAGGGGGATATATCATCTGCTGTGAGAAAGAGCAGTGACTCCATTTAAAGTTTATTTTATCCCAGATAGTATTGGATTAAGGTTGGGCTACAAATAAACAGGAAAGCCGTCATCAAAAGTTTGCATTTGGAAGGTTTCAACTAACTCAATACGTGCCAATTACATAAACATGAGCATTTGTCTCCGATCACTCTCTACTGTTCTGAATGTACATAGCAATTTTAAATCCTGAAACTCGAGAACAGGAAAATGTGAAAAATTAATGATGTAGTGGCAGTCCTCTGTCAGTTCTGGCTCGCTTCTCAACCACAATGCTGGGGGCAGTTACAGCTTGGCATTTCCCAAGGGGAAATTCAGCAGCAAGAAAAACAAGAAAGCACTGATGAATCCTGAATCACATAAAACTACACTATGCCTTAGTTTAATGGCAGTCATCCACATAAAACTGCATTATAAAATTGTTGTTGAAATGCCATTGAAATGGCAGGTCTGGCAGTGCAGTTCCAGTGCCTTTAATGGAGCTTTCCTTTAATGTTGTTTTTCTTATTCTCACCTTAAAAAAAAAAAAAAGGCTAAGGAGTTTGTTTCCAGCATCATAAGACGATTACTTTGATGCCTTCATTGTAGATTTTCTATCTTCAGTGTTGTTCTGAGATCCCCCTTTTCAGATGTGGGAAACACTAATCAGTGCACCTAATATATGGACAAGGAAGGAAGAGGAAAAGGGGGCTTTATAACATTGCTGTGTGTTGTATCCCATGGAGGTACTCAGAATGGACCAGCAATGCCTTCAATAAAGAAAGATCACTGCGGAGATAGCCCTGGGAAAGAAACAGCCCTTTAGGTTAGGACGAGTCCCCTGAAGGCTCCCAGGAGGCTTTGCCTCAATTATTCTGATACATGGTTTTCCCCAGTTGGTGATTGGCTCCCTTGTTCTCCACCCCTGTATACCATCTATGTACAACATCTAGAAGCTTCTTTTCAAATTGTACCCCCATTGGCCTCTACCCCTTAGTCCCGCCTTCCCTTCCTTCCTATTGGTCCTTAGCCCCTTACTCTGCCCCTCGGCCCTTAGCCCATTGGCCCTGATGCTCTGCCCACCCCTTCCTCCCCATATATCTGTCCCTTCCCGGGCCCTCCATGTTGTCTTCGTCCTTAGCTCCTTTCAGTGTCAGGTCTCCTTCAATAAACCTGTACCTGGATTACCCTACCAAGGACCCTTCCCACCTCCTTTACTGCCTCTAGTTGCCTTGCTGCTCACAGCGTGAGTGTGTGTGCGCCCCGCTCCACCGGGCTCTCGTGTGTGGCCATGCCCTCAGTTGCCCCTTCAGCGCCCAAGCGGCTACCCTTCCCGGGGACGCTTCTGGAAAGCTGCAGCAACTCACCACCGCCACCGCGCCGCAGCAGTTGTGGCCCTTCATGAGTGCTCAGCCTCTTGTTTCTACTGAGTTGGGTTGGTTTTTTTCTTCTTTATGCAACTAGAAGTGGACTGGTCATTTTTCCACAATTACCTCGTTTTCCTGCTTTCCCCAATTGCTTTTCTTTCCTTTGCTGCAGGCAAATACCCCAGCACAGAAGATGGAACCAAGCTCCAGTGCAGATGATGAAGAGAAGCATCACACCTAGGAAAACACTGAGGAATGAGGTCATGGCTTTGCTAAAAGCATGTTGCCTAGGGAGTCTGTCAACCTGAATTTAAAAACATGAGGAGACTCTTGCAGGATCACCTACTTTGTTCTAATGTAAATCAACCACAGAGTTAAAATGCCCCCGCATCTTTCTCTGACAACTTTGGATGTGTTGGCTTCAGTTTCTCATCTTGGATTCCTGGGTCTCTGGGCAGTAGTCTGGAATCCTTTGGTACCCTATGATTTTTTCCTTTCTCTCCTGGTAATTATACATAGAAAGAAACACATCTCTGGATGCATTTTTTTTCTATAAATTATGCAGAGATACTCAGCCAGCAATTTTCCTTATCCCAGCATCACATTCCTGGCTCTTCTTTACACCCTATCCATTTTCTTAATTTCAGAAAGGGGACGCTGGGCTTGGTACACTATTCTGGTATCAATCTCTGTGCCATACAAAGAGTGTATTTCAGCTCCCTATTCCTCTGCGCTTCTCTTGTCCACAGCCATACTCCTGGCATTTCTGATGCTGCATCGTGTAAAAGCTCATGCTAAGTCATTTACCTGCTGTATTCCCCAAACTTTCCATGGGATACTCAGTCACGAAACATCTCTTGTTTGGAAGTTAAAGCAATTTTTTTTCCTCAGTCAGACTACATTAACAACATTTCTGGTTATTCTTTATTATTGCCTCATCCTTACTTGACCTATTTTTGTGTTATCCATAAATGTTAACTGCAGAGTTTTATATAAAATGTGTATAACTGGCCTGTGGAGGTAAGAACAACAACAACAACAAAAAAAAAACCCAAAAACAAACAAAAATTCTGCTTCAAGATTTCTTCTTTAATGAGTGCTTTTCTGATATATCCTTTTAGACAATTGTTGTGCTCTCTTGCATAGCACAGCTCTATGTGCTCTCTTACGTAACACAGTTCCATTTTCTAATCATAGTATTTGTGTTACAAAGTGCCCCATGGAAGTCCACACATGTTAAATGCATGCAGTTACTTATACCAGTAAAAATTTATAATCTCACCAAACGAATAACTCAAGTTTACTCAACAAGACCTACTTTCCAAAAGAAAAAGTACAGATTTTATTGAAAAGACTGGAGAGCGTAGGTCAGAGGAAATAACTACTTCAGATAGCAGAAGACAAGCTGGAAAAGAAAAAAATTCACCAAAATTTTAAGTGTGTGGTGAAGAATAAAGCAGGAAAATATAGTTATTTTTCCTTAGCTTGAGTTTTTTTAACATGGAGAGTGTGAAAGCTTATATTGGACTAAAATGGAGATATAAAATGAGTGTGAAATACTTTTATGCTACTCTGAATCGGCTCTGCATTAATGGACTAGAAGAAATTAAAATGAGTGCCCTAGTTGAACCCAAAACGTTATTGTAGTCCATATTCATCTGTTCCCAAAAATTGCTACTTTCTCTTTCATGCCCAGGGGTGGACCAGAAAATGGAATTGCAAGACTGGAAGGTGTGCCAAAGTCCCTTTAGAAGGTCAAAGCACCGGAGGCAAGTTCTCTCCGCTTTGTTTGTTTGTTTGTTTTTTTAATCTTTTATTCCTCTCTTGCATCTTGTAGTGCCTCAAGGCCAATTCCGCGAGTGCTTGCCTGCAGCTGCAGCCCGCTGGGCCGGGTGCCTTCGCTCCAGGCCAGGCCGCTGCAGGTCGAGGAGAAAGCAGCGAGCCGCCCCAGCCGCGGGGCTCTGCCGGGCCGTGCCTGCCCTCCTGCCTCCGGCCACCAGGAAGGCGAAGTCCCTCCACGAGTTCCAGCCCCTGACCGAATACAGCTGCTGCAGCGTTCCGGGCCGCCTTTCCCAACAGAACTGCTGCCGTCCTGAGGGATAAGCGGTGAAGTGGGGAGGAAGGTTGATTCCCCGTTCCCTTCGTCTCCCCACGCGACGTTGCCCGTGGCAGCCACCATCTGGAAAGGGCGGGAGCTACCCTGCCATTCTGGGTTTCCCTTTGCTCCTGAGGATTTTGTGAGATTTAGTGATTTTGTACCTAGTGATTATTCGGGGCTTTTTTCCTGTTGCTGCTTTGCTTGTTAGTAAACTGTTATTTTTTTCACTTAATTCTGCTCGTATTCATTTTCTCCTTATTGGTGGAAAGGGATTGGTTGAAACTTAAGGGGAGGTAGCTCATTTTAGAGTGTCCACCTTTTAAAGTGTCTTAAACCAAGACAGCTTGTCACTGTTACACGTAGGTCTCCCATGCTAGATGTATTTATGGTCAGATGTTAAACTGCCAAATTAGTTTCTGTAGTGGCACAATCCCATGTTCTCATTTGCATCTCAAAATTAGCATTTCAAAATAGGATTCAAAGCATCATTTATGAGAGCAGGTCATAGAATCACAGTCACACAATGAGTTGGAAGGGAGCTTAAAGATTATCTTATTCCAGCCTCC
Source organism: Aleadryas rufinucha (assembly GCA_013397815.1). Classification (NCBI taxonomy): domain Eukaryota; kingdom Metazoa; phylum Chordata; class Aves; order Passeriformes; genus Aleadryas; species Aleadryas rufinucha. The sequence continues at coordinate 94,353 of VZTH01009597.1, forward strand.
CTGGACACCTTCCACTAGACCAGGCTGCTCAAANCCGTCCTGAGGGATAAGCGGTGAAGTGGGGAGGAAGGTTGATTCCCCGTTCCCTTCGTCTCCCCACGCGACGTTGCCCGTGGCAGCCACCATCTGGAAAGGGCGGGAGCTACCCTGCCATTCTGGGTTTCCCTTTGCTCCTGAGGATTTTGTGAGATTTAGTGATTTTGTACCTAGTGATTATTCGGGGCTTTTTTCCTGTTGCTGCTTTGCTTGTTAGTAAACTGTTATTTTTTTCACTTAATTCTGCTCGTATTCATTTTCTCCTTATTGGTGGAAAGGGATTGGTTGAAACTTAAGGGGAGGTAGCTCATTTTAGAGTGTCCACCTTTTAAAGTGTCTTAAACCAAGACAGCTTGTCACTGTTACACGTAGGTCTCCCATGCTAGATGTATTTATGGTCAGATGTTAAACTGCCAAATTAGTTTCTGTAGTGGCACAATCCCATGTTCTCATTTGCATCTCAAAATTAGCATTTCAAAATAGGATTCAAAGCATCATTTATGAGAGCAGGTCATAGAATCACAGTCACACAATGAGTTGGAAGGGAGCTTAAAGATTATCTTATTCCAGCCTCCCTGGACACCTTCCACTAGACCAGGCTGCTCAAAGCCCCACCAGTCTGGCTTTGAACAGATGGGGCATCCACAACTTCTCTGGACAACCTGTTTCAGTGCCTCAGCTTGTTTTCCTTCTTGGGGAAAGTAACTACATTTTTTTCTCAAAAATCTATATTTGCATAAATAATACATCCATTTTCCCTTTAAAAACATGCTTTAGGTTGAAAAGTGTTCAAAAAATAAGGAAATGCAAAAATTGGGAAATTAATCTTATTCTCCCCCTCAGACACACTACAGTGCAGCCCTCAAAGAATAACACACTCTTTTGGCTCCCTTTTAGCAGAGGTCACCGGGTATTTCCTAGCAGGGGGTCCAGAGCTAAATGGAGAAGGCACTTGCACAAGGGGATGTCCTCAGNATCTGGAAAGGGCGGGAGCTACCCTGCCATTCTGGGTTTCCCTTTGCTCCTGAGGATTTTGTGAGATTTAGTGATTTTGTACCTAGTGATTATTCGGGGCTTTTTTCCTGTTGCTGCTTTGCTTGTTAGTAAACTGTTATTTTTTTCACTTAATTCTGCTCGTATTCATTTTCTCCTTATTGGTGGAAAGGGATTGGTTGAAACTTAAGGGGAGGTAGCTCATTTTAGAGTGTCCACCTTTTAAAGTGTCTTAAACCAAGACAGCTTGTCACTGTTACACGTAGGTCTCCCATGCTAGATGTATTTATGGTCAGATGTTAAACTGCCAAATTAGTTTCTGTAGTGGCACAATCCCATGTTCTCATTTGCATCTCAAAATTAGCATTTCAAAATAGGATTCAAAGCATCATTTATGAGAGCAGGTCATAGAATCACAGTCACACAATGAGTTGGAAGGGAGCTTAAAGATTATCTTATTCCAGCCTCCCTGGACACCTTCCACTAGACCAGGCTGCTCAAAGCCCCACCAGTCTGGCTTTGAACAGATGGGGCATCCACAACTTCTCTGGACAACCTGTTTCAGTGCCTCAGCTTGTTTTCCTTCTTGGGGAAAGTAACTACATTTTTTTCTCAAAAATCTATATTTGCATAAATAATACATCCATTTTCCCTTTAAAAACATGCTTTAGGTTGAAAAGTGTTCAAAAAATAAGGAAATGCAAAAATTGGGAAATTAATCTTATTCTCCCCCTCAGACACACTACAGTGCAGCCCTCAAAGAATAACACACTCTTTTGGCTCCCTTTTAGCAGAGGTCACCGGGTATTTCCTAGCAGGGGGTCCAGAGCTAAATGGAGAAGGCACTTGCACAAGGGGATGTCCTCAGCACACACAGTTCTGCGTAGGGCAGGGTTTGGTTGCAGTCATAGCATGGACCTGCTGTCAAAGTGCTTTAGGGATACACCCAACCAGCCCTGAACGAGGATGCGGGCCAGCAGAAGTAGCTGTTTAACATCTTTTTCTACCCTTATCATTCAGTGTGTGGCCTGATACCTGATTCATGGCAATTTTTAAACTCTGATCTAAAGATGGAAGGAGTAGGCTCTTCTGAAGTGACTCATCCTGATGATATCTGAATAGGTCACAAATATTAATTTCAAGAAACCCTTGTGCAGTTTCCGTGACCTTTAACAGACACAAAGAGGAGCCAAGGAATGATTTTTAAAATCTGATTTTACTTGTCAGGCTGAAAGGAGAGGCCCAGGGCTGATATTTCAGTGTAATTCAGCACTACACAACACTCATCTGGTCAAAGCACAGCTCTTACCCCTTTTAAAATAAATATCCTATTGTGTAAAAATAGAGTTTCTTTTATTGGGTTTTTGGTTAAAGTGTTCCCCACTGAGTGGATTTTATTTTTTAATAATATAGAAAAGGACAAATATGAAGGAAAATTTCAACTGTAAATGCCTGAAGTTTGCAAGAATTGTTGCTGATGGGTTTGTTGATCCCACAGGCTTGTACCACAACTGGAGGTGTGGGAGGGCACAGGGACAGTCCTGCTGAGTTATGTCATAGTTGTGCCAGCCCCACTTTTCCAGCAAAAGGAGACAGTTCAGCATCCACCAAAACTGTGGCACAGGTGAAGGAGAAAGCTGTAATAACTCTGAAATAAAATGTAATGAAAAATCTGTCATTTATGCACCTATTCCTTGCCCCCCCTTGCACACAGAGTATGGATAACCAAAGTATCAAGTATGCTGGGCTTTCCCATTTTTGTTCTGCATCAGAAAATGATGTTCTCAAAGGGTGGGATGTACTGCACAACTCAAGTGTGTTTCTGGCTTTGTATTTAATACTGATGCAAGACTGATGCCACAAGTCCACGAAGACAGAGGCACAGAATGGGACCGCCAATCCCTTACTGCCAAAAGCAGTAGAAGACACAGTCATTCATTAGGATGGAAAGCAGCTGCCTTGTGTTTATTGAGGGAAATCAAAATTCTCCTTCTCCATCTTGTTCCCTGGACCCCTGGCAGCACTCCTGTCCTGGAGCTCGCCATGCCTGGGTAAAATGGAGCCATCCTGCCTGTGGCTGGTGGTCACTCTGAGTCTGTGTGCAGACTCTCAACCGAAACACGATTGTCTTGTGGGTGGTAGCAGAACTGATGGCAGGCACATCTCTCCTCTACCCCAAGACTTTTAGTAGAAATGTTTTTCTCTTGCAGTTTGCAATCCTGTCCTGTCATGATGAAGGATGTCTTTATCAAAAGTCTGATCTTTAAGACCCATTCCATCCACAACCATTCTGTGATTTTCACTTGACACTAGTTCCTTTGATGTCCCTGATGCAGTGACAACTGGGACATTTCTCTGGCTCTGGCAAAGGAATGTGTTTAGTCCTGCTGAGTTTCATTCTTAGTGGCAACAGCATGCCAGCATTTTCTCCAACACAGGTTTTTTTTGAAGGATAGTCGTCCTGGATATTTGGGGAAGATTGATAATATGAGTGAATCAGATTTCCTGATGGAACCTTTCTTTTCATTGTAATGCATGAGAAATCAGCATTGCTCAACCACTCTGATTTGCTGCATGCCAAAAGCAATTCTCCGAATCTCTACTAATTCTTTAGAGGCTTTGACATGTTCTCATTTCACTGTTTTCTGGGCTGTCAGTGCTCTACCCTTATCAAATCCTCACAACCATAATACACTAGGCAAACACGCACCTGACATTGGGACCTAAAGAAGTGTAATTTACAACCAAGGGAAAAGATTACCTTTAGATGCTTACAGCATATTTCCAGAAAAGCTGTACTGCAGATGCTTGGTCTGGATAGTGTTAGAGGAACTGGATAGTTTAAAATAAGTAAATGGTTTTATAGCATTGCTTACTACCATGGTATCAAACTCTTAAAAATAAAATCAGTATGAAATTAGCATAGACTCTCATTTTAACTAAAATTAATTCAGGTGAGCCATGATTGCATAATTCTTGAGATAAATGTCTAGGAGATCAAGTATTTCTTGAAGTACACAGAAAACCAATTGTATGGTGAATTTAGTGGTGTTTATAAGACATTTGAGGCTTCAAAGACAAAAAAAACTCTGAAGTTTTATTTCAGAATATTTTTGTATTTTACATCTTTGTATTTTACATCTTTGAAACAGGTGTTGGTAAATGTCACATATAAATCTGAAAAATAATAGCAAATAATCAAAGGTCTTTAGGCAGAAGAAGGGCAACCTATTATGCATCTCCAGTACAAAACCATCTATCAGTTTAAATAAAAGGCGAGCCTGAACCTTCATTGCCATCTGTACTGAACTTTGTGAAGAGTTTCCACAATTTTTGCTTGTGCAGAAGTTTGTATAGATTAGAATATTTTCATAAGGAAAAGTAAGAAGTAAACCCTAACTTGAGTCTTGGTGCTATACATTAGAAGGAAAAACACTCACTCTTTATTTCCCTTGAAAAAAATATCCTACACTATCTATTTCCCTTGAGCTCAATCTCTACACTCCAACAAAACTGAAGACAAATAGAATCTAATCCTTTGAATTAAAACACCACCAAAACTCATTGATCTGCTTTTTATTTCATATCACTTTTTTTCCATTACTTTCCCCAGTCCCCTCCCCTCTGTTTTCATAAGTAACTGCAAGTGCCACTATACAAGAAAAAAATCAGAATTTAACTGCAACGTACATGGGGAGAACTTTGCTGCTGCTGAAGCCAATATTAGTGCTGGATGGACCATGGGCTAGAGTTGCACCACTAAAGCAAGAGAAATGCTCTTCAGTATGTGTTACTTCAGTGTCCTGGCTGAGCTTTTTAACAATGTCTGTGATGTGGTTTTTCAGCAGCCAGTCATCAGTCTCCCTGTGCTGACAACTTTTGCTTCCCTGGAGGTAGGAGACAATGTCATTTTTGATTTGGAAGGCCTGATGGAGGAGGAAAGGTATGGTCCTTTCCTGACTGGATAATTGCTCTTCCAGCAGGCAAGCCCTGTCTCCAAGGCAAGGAGGAGGGGAAGGGTCTGTTCTGTGAAAACAAAAAACCCCTGTGTCATACTAGACATGGTCAACATGGTCTCCTGTCTGCAGTGGGGCCAGTCTCATCCCAGCTGTCAAGGCTGACTGTTGTACCAGGGGCTCTGATACTCCCCCACACTGCTTATGCATCTCTGCAATACCTCTAGTAACAGCAGCGTCTCCATGGAGGGCTAATTTGGGCGTTGGCCCCCTTAATGGCCTTGGAGATGTAAATGGTATTTTGGTAGCAATTACACAAAACCCATATAGCTTAAGGATCTAGGCTAATGTTCAGAGGCAGAGGCTTTGAGGTACTTCTTTAATGTCATTATGGCAGTCCTCATTTTAAGCTCTTCCTGTGTCACTTTAAATAAAGGCAAAAATAAACACACTCAGTGACCAAGGTCAAAAACACCATGGTGGATATGGTGATGCTTGTACAGAACATCCTCAGGTTCCTGATTGAGAGTGGGCAAAAGGAGAGCTCATGCCAAGTACAGCAACTCCTGTGCTTGGCTTTTCTTTGTTTTATATATAGCTACCCACTGTAAAGAAGTCTGAAATCCTACAAGTTTTCTTACAACTACTGCCTCTGAACCTGCTGGCTAAAACCCCTGCTGAGCCAGGGGCTCAAATAAGCTCAGTGAAACAGACTATAAATATAGAAGAGAGGAAAGATATTGCAAGGATCTGAAACTGGCAGCTACAGACTGAAGCTCCATTTAGATCAGTACAACCTGGAATTTGAGCAAAAATGTAGTCAGTATTTATTTTTTTTTTCTTTTTTTCTTTTTTTTTTTTAATTAAAGCCAGAGAGAGATTAAATTACTGCAGACCTTTGGGTTTGCATGTTATCCTGGCAGTGAGGTTTGCTTTATGTCTTAGTTTAACCTAAAGTGTGTGTATTTTATGCTTTCAGTGTTATGTGAAGTACCCTTTGACCCTGCAGTTTACCTAAATCCCATAGCTTAAAGGTAAGAAAAATACCCAGTTAGCCATTTGGGAATGAAATCATTGCTATTTTCTCTCAATCTCTGCTTTTACACTGCTGTAAATAAGAGATTTGATGTAAAGATAATTTAAGAAATAATAACAATAATAAAAAAAGGTGGATGTCCTGGGGGCAGAGACAAGTGGTTGGAGTTTTCAGTGCTGTCTCTTCGATACCACCAGCATAACTGCTGAGGGGCGTGGTTTCAGCAGAAAAAGCAAAAAAAGCTGCGGCCAGAAACAGAAGGTTTGGTATTTTTGCTGGGCTTGCACAAGAGGGTGTGTGGGACCAGGGGTCCATATTACTGCTCTGCACCACGAGACAGCCTAGTCACACCTCAGATGCAGCCACCACTGCTGAAGCCACCACTGCCAGAACTGTCACTGCCAGAGCCACCACAGCTGCCACTAGAGAGCCGAAGGGGGCCTGAACCCTGCCAGGTAGCCTGAAGTCATCGTTTCAGCAGTACAACTCCTTGTTTAGAAAAACTAGCTTTCAAAGTTCTGTTTTGTCCCCGCTTTCTGGGTTTTCTGGGTGGAAGTTGTTTTTGTTTTGTTTTTTTCAGATGGGATGGAATTTAAGATGCTTGAACCTCCTTGATATGTTGTCTTTGTTTTCCCACAGGGTGAGCATGCAAGAACAGTTGCCATTTTGCCTTTGTTTGGTAATCAAGTTGGGCACTGTCTTTCAGAAGCATTTTTGTTTGTTTGGTGGTGAATACCCTTTTATGGATAAAACACTCTTTTGTACACTATTTTGTTAATATTGATGGGGTTATTGTGACTTTTCAGTAAATTGTGATTCCAGTTTAGAATCTCTCCTGGTTTTCTGTTCCTCCACTCCATCATTGGAAGGGGCAGGGGTAAAAAGGGACAGCTTGAGTGGGTTTAATTTTAGAGCAGGGTTTTAAACCAGCACAGTGAAGAAGAGAGAGTTCAGATACCCTGCTCTATCCATACACAAACTGCTAAGACAATAGTTTAGAGACTGAAGTTCACCTAAATTTACTCTGCAACAAATTTTATATCCATATGGGTTGTGATGATGTTTTGCAGCTGGCTTCTGTCTGTGTTTATCAGGATCTGCCTTACATTTTCCTAAAATTAAAATTTTAAAATACACATAGTCTTTGGCAGCTATGATATACCAAAAACATCCAAACACTTAATTTCAATCTCTTCTTGGTAAAACCTCTAAATATCAAAATGTGTGAGCTCTCTTCTGCTGGTGGCAGCAGAAGTCACTGGCTGAAAGTGAAGAGTGTAAGAGTAATTAAAATTACTATCTATTTTTCCCTTCAGTTTTGAAAAGCATCTTGTTTCTTAAAAACACAAGCAAACAAATAACAACAACCACAACTAAACTCCCATCCCTAACCAAAAAACCAAACAGATAATGTTTCAGAGGAAAGTAGTTGTGTAAGAATGTAAGTCCAGTAAAGCCCACTGGTGTAAATCTTGCCCTCCATAGTCAACCTCAAGACCTGAGCTTGGATTTTGGCCATGGCACTTTGACATTTTTACACAGTCCTACCTGGCTTGTCCATGACGGTGACTGTAGACCATAGTACATGTGGAATAGAACACCCTAACTCAGGGCAGTCTTAGATAAGTCAGAAACAAGTTTTACCTACCAAATTGCAGTTTTTTTGTGCATACAACCAACCTCATGCACTACAGCTTTCCTGGTGTACAACAATGCAAGTGCTCAACTTGAGCCTGCACTCTGCTAAGGAGCTACAAAGGACTTCAGTGTATGAGCTCTGAAGCTTTATTCCTCTTAGCATCTCTGCCTGTTCATGTATCTTGCAGCCAGTTTCTTCCTGAGCAGTCACAGGTAATTCCCCTTGGACCCTTAACAGGTAGCTGAGCTGGCCCAGTGATTCATGTGACCAGAAGAGAAGGGTGTTGCCCTCCCATCCCTCTCCCCTGCTCTTTCCTCTGATCTGCACAGGTAGGAGAGTTGAGGAGGCTGCAAAGGAAAAAAATACACCTGAAAATGGAAACCAGTGGTGGCTCCTCAGACCAACAAGAAGTTTTGCATTTACTAGTACTGTTTCATGAAGGGCTGGAGACTGATAGATGCTGGTCACAGGCAGCACTCAAACCTGGGGGACTTCTGAGTCTTCATGCCACTGTCCTGGAAGCCCCCACCAGCTGTCCAGATCCACAGCAAGCTGTTGTCAGCTTGGATGGCATCTCTAAATGGGAGCATCTGGCAGCACAGGAGATGGCTACCTCATGTCAGCTTCCATAAATATCTTCCTCGTTAAGAAGGCTGGAACTATGAGCACCCTCTACCCTCTGCCAGCTTGTGTCAGTGTGAAGACTTGTATGCATAATTAGGGTGATACAACACTCTAATTCCTCTTTCAGAACCAGGAGATTTACCAAAGATTTAGATCCATCATTTACAGAATGTAACTTCTGCTACAAATCTCATTGGCCTTCTAATGTAATGAACATTTTTTGTTTGATTTTGTTTGGCTTTAGTGGAACCCACACAGGTTTAGGAGGTTCAAACAACTTTATTAATGACCTTCTCCAAAGACACTGAGCATGTGCAGTGAGCTAGCCCTGTAATCCAGAACTCTAAATGCATCAATTTTTATTAACAGTCATAATGAACTCCTGAGTGGGAAATGTTTTCAGATTCTAAGGACGTCATAACCTAAAAGTACTTTTCACCTGTTGTTCCTCCTGTGTTAGGATGCTTTCAGGAGGCAGAGCTATCTCCTGGGGCCCAGAATCAAGGCAGATGAGGTGGTCTATTCTGCAGCTGAAGTGTTAAAGCATGCACACGAATAGCTCTGTGTGGCGGTGGCCCAACCCACTTTCCAGGTGAATGACAAGTGGGTTGATTTCCCCGCCCGAGACTCCACCTCTGAGGGCGGATCGGAGGAGGAGATAAGGCTGTGATGCCACCGCCTACTAGGTGTTCCCTTGAACATGTCTCCTCCCTGGTTTCTAGAACCCTCTCTCTCCCCCGGTTCCTTATTAGTTAGTAGAAGTTATGTTTAATAAGTAGTTCATTGATTATTCTATTAGGCTCTGGAAAGTTCTGTTTTGTTACATCCCTGGTTGGCTAGTTTAAACTAGTCCCTCCCAATATGTTTCCCGGTTGGTTGTATGTCACCCCCTTGTCATTTCCTAAGTGGCTGTTCCTTTACTCCTCCCTTTTCCCCACTCTTCTATTTAGTTTCATGCGAATTAAACCAGAGAGGCCAGACCAACGGCCAGAGGCCAGACCAACGGCCAGGCCAGACCAACGATCAGATTTGGGTGGCTAGTTCCCTCTGAGACTTTATTAAATTGCTTGGAATACACTAGCGCCTGAATCCTCCTTCAGTCTTTACCTTCGCCTGCTGCGGTTTTTCCATCTGGGCTGCACAGCCTAATCGGCTGTTGGCAGATAGCCTCAGGGCGAGCTGTGGCTCCCGAGGCAAACGTCTGCGGTTTGAGCTGCATAGAACCCTGCTCCGTGCCGTCACACCGGGACCTCCCGGAGTGTCCAGAGCAAGAGGACAGCAGACGCCGCCTGCCACGCCACCAGGCGACTAGTGGTCAGCGCGGCAGCTCTGAGTATCCAGATATCAACCATCAAAGATACTGCTAGAAATTGGAGGAAGCTAATTGTGTAAGAGCTCCCTGGTCCTGGACAAGCCACAGTAGCTGCTCCCATGAGACTGAGGATTAGAAAGCTGGGAGGAAGTGGCTATATCCAACCCTGAGCTCAGGTACCTATGGGATGTTCAAAAGAAAGCATGTCAAGCAGATGAAAGAAGAGAAACTGGAGAAGCAGGATTAGTGGGATCAGATCCACAGTCTCGGTCTGCAGATTGAGGCTAGCAGAGATCGAGGTAGGAAGAAGAGAGTAAGAGGTAGGTGAAGTCAATATGGGTCATACTGCTCTCTAGTAGGATAAACATGAAAGTGCCTCTTTGTCATAGCTCCAGCATCTCTCCTATCCTTGACATGTGGCACTGAGCAAGCGCAGAGGCCCCAACAGGTCCCAGTGCAGCTGACTAACATATTCATATCCCTCTTTTGGAAGTCTCTTCAGGACAATCAAAACCAGGCTTGCCACAGGCTGCTGGGATCCACACTGTGCTCATACCAAGCAGAACCTCACCCAAAACACCGCTCAGTGAACAGAATGCCGCTCCCAAAATCTGCAGCTTTACAGCCTCTTGCCAAAATCATCCCCTTTCCCCATTTCCAATCCCTCCAGCTGGGGTGCCCTCATTTTCCCATGGTGGCCCAGAGATCTTCTCTCCCTCTTCCCCTTCCTCTTTTCCTTCTTCCCTCCTTCATTCCCAGAAATATAGCCTGCAAATCTTCTCCACCAGCACAAAGGTAGCACAGCTAGCTGGGGTAGCTTCAAGCTGTGTTTCCACTTCTATCTGGTCAGAAGACTAAATAAAATTAAGCAAAATGAAATAAAATTAAATAAATTACCTTCATGCTGAAGGTCAGTAGTGACACTTCTCTGCAGCCCTGCATGACTAATAATTCTCTCTAAACTTGCAGAAAATTCAAGACTTTGAAGTTGCTCTGCTGTTAACAGTTTTATAACAATTTTCTAATTTCTTGGGCATGTTACACAGATCTATGGTAGTTTAGTCCTCACTTTTCTCAATGAGCAGACTAACAGCAATGTAGGGATACCTGCAAGGAACTACAGCACACAAGGAGAAAAATATTCAAATTGGGCATCTACATTTTCTCTTTTTAGTATTGTTACTTCTGAGAATGCTTTTGGGAAAAAAAAAAAGGCTCGGAACATTTCCTAACTGACTTTTCTGGTCTCACAGCTGCATTTTCAACTTCAGGAAACCAAGTTTAAGTGAGGAGCCCTCAGGATTAAAGTGACAGCATGAAATTCAGAGGAGGAACATTTATAACTGTGACATCAAGTGGAGCTGATCAATTTGTCCTTACTTAAAGTTGTTCCCTCAGTTTTATAAAGGGAAAGGTGAGCTACTGTGATGACACTTGAAAAGGGTGTGAGAAACCTGTGCCCTCAACTCACAAGAAACTTGGACAGTTCCATCCTCACTTCTCTGCTTATTCAGCAGACAGCAGGCAGGCATATGGCTAAAAGAGAATCTGGACTTTTTTCTGGTCCAGGTGCTGACAGAGGTGTAGGTGAAAATATATCCAAGACATAAACATTGTTCCAGGATGCTGCTCTCATTCCTGAACACAGAAACTTTCTCACTGGTATGTGCCTTCCCGACCAGCCACCTCCACCATCCCTGCATGGTGGCAAAAATGAGTCCTGCTCACTGATCAAAGGACAGGGCTGAGAAAGAATATATGCTCTTCAGAACTGAAAAATGGCTCCTGTCCAATCCGAGTTGTTGAGTTGTTGACTGAGTTAAGTCATATATCGCATAAATCACTTATTTTTGTTTGGCTTTTGGAAATCCATATCCAAGGAAGAACTTTTATAACCAATGAAGCACAGTTTGCAGTAACTCTGCATACTGTAAGTTTTGCCTGCTGGGAGTAGGACAGGTTGCACTATTCATGTAGGTCACGGTGCCCTTCCTACAGTGTCTCAGTCATTCCGTCTTCCTTATTATAACCCAGGTGCAATTTTTTTCCATCTTCTCTGAGAACCAGGGGCCATTCCTGCTGTGCAGAAGCTCTGTTAAAAAATACCAAGATTAGTTTTTAGGAACTGTCTGAAACACACAGTAAATCTGTCCACACAGAATGGTTTCATTGGAGCTATTTTAACTCTGATCTTGAAAGAGCCTTCCAAACCTTGCAGGAATTTGCTACATAACATAAATTATGTACAGCTGCTGTTGCAATGTAGTGACTGACATTCACCTCCTAGATCAGTTACTATAAACATTTACAATACTTCAGCAGGGGAAAAAATGCTTGTACAAAAAACCCTGAAAGCTGGCCTTGTAGCTGATTTTCCCTACTCATAGAAATTATCCACAGCACCTTCCATGCTTGCAGCAGCTCTGGACAAAATCCAGAGAGGGAGCCCTATTAGCTGTGAGACTCAACTGCTCTGAGACAGATAACCTTGAAGAGTCATTGAAGCTTAAAATTTCTGGCCACTAAAATAAAGGAATGTAGGTGGCAGCATTTTTAAAAGAGTTCTTGTTAGCTTACTCTTCTGGTTCGTGAAATTAGCAGGTCAGATGTTTCAGATATGTGTTGGAGATTATTCCTCAAGCAGCAGCCACATGATGTCAACCACAGCATGGACTTGTGGGCAGCCAAGGGGCCATGTGTCAGAAGCAGTGCTCAGCATCACCATAGGGCAAGAGCTCCAGCAGGATCCAGCAAGGAAACCTGCTGCACCTAGGCAGGACATGGGTCAGACTTATCCTTGTATTAATTCCAGCATGAAATCAGTGCCATGACTTTACCTCCCTTGGTGATTGTGATGTTTCTAGCAGGGGTGCAAGCGCAGCATCTCTGCTGCAGACACATAAAGGTAGACATGAATGACCCTGAGAAGAGGAGAGGGGAAAGGCATCAGTGGCCATGCAAGATGGCTCCAGCAGCTCTAAAATGAATGTGCATAGGAGCATGCAGAGATATGAGCCTATCTGTGAGCTCAACACTCCAAAAACTCCTAATATTCATTGACTGACTGTGAAACATGTCTGATCTAGTGGTAGGAGATTGCTCAGTGGCATGACAAGAAGCCAGGAGCTTTGTATGTCCCTACAAAGAGCATGGGAAGCCAATCCTTGCCCAGTCTTAGTGTTGTGGTTCCACCCAGGACAGGGCTAAGTTCTGCAGCAGCCAAGAGGAGCAGAGCCAGGACCCCAAGGCTATTCAATACCACTTCACACCATGTGCTGGGGGAATGGAGTGGGGCAGTGTTTTTCTGGTTTTGCTGGGGTGTGTGGTCAGGGGGTGCCAGGTTCCACGTCATGAACAATTGTGTGTGAAATGACCCTTACAAAGATAAATATTCCTTTATGCTGCTTACATATGTTTATCTTTCATGGTAACAATGCCCTGCAGAGTAGTGGCATAAGGGTGAGATAGGGAAGACCTTGAGAGCAATCATCTGTCATGGTCAGAGTAGCAGCTTCAGACAAAGTTTGTTAGAGAAGCCCTCCCATCAAGTCATGAGGTGCAGAAAGGACACTTTTGCTTTCTAAACTTTCTCGGAGATGAGTCTAGGTGCAGCTGGATCCACCTGTTGTCCCTAAAAGCCATATTCATCACCCAGTGTACAGTAAGTCAATCTTACACACAGCTTATGTTCAATGCTTATTGAACATTTGTGCAAAGAGAGTGCTAGCTGGTAAATCCACAAAGCCGGCACAACAAAACCTCTTAGTGTTTTACATTATATATATATTTTGGCAAACAAAAAAAATCACAATCCATTAGCTACCAGTTACCTAGTTTGCTTATTCATTAGTATTCTGCCTTCTATTAGTTGAATGATTCTCTTGCTTCTCATGTTATTAGTCTGCATGCTCACTCTTCTTCATTAGAGTCAGTGGGTTTCTTTAGTCAGTGATCTGTGAGTTGGTGGTTGCAATCGCACCCCACTAGAATTACCTTCTACCCAGCTGGCTCCATGTACACACCACACACTGAGCTCCCTCTGTGTGGCAGGAGCCTGAGGCAAGACACTGTGAACTGGTGCCAATTCCTTGCACTTGACAAAGGACACAGGGATCTGTGGTGCCAAGGTGACAAGAGCCACAGCAGGAGTGACAACTCAACAGGAAGACCCCAGAATATGTGTGAAGGGTATAAATGCCTGGGTTGTCCTTTTTTCAAGGTCCCTCCTTTGAAGCTATGAGGTCTGTTTCACTGACAAAGCAAGACCCTGTTTCTCAACCCCCTTCTCACTCTTTATAATTCTCTAGGCAAATTGTTGACTGTTTGAGATGTCACAATCTTAGCCCCAGTCTTTGTCAACAGTTTATGATCTAGAGGCTTTATATAGGTGGAAGTGAACCATTAAGCAAATTTTTCCTACAGGATTAAGGACGGCAAGTCAGATGTATTCATATTGAAATATATTATTTATGATGATAATGACTAGACTAAAATATCTTAATCAAAATAATTTCCTACACATTATAGGTAGCTGTAACTACTAGTACAGTATAGTGTGCCATTTTTGAACCAATATTGAAGCAATTATACTAAATTAATTATATTGAGATTGTTGTTACTCACCCATACCAACATTCAGCCTCGAGGAGTAACCTGGGGGATTACCTTGAGGTCCCTACTCAAGGGAGGAATCTCCACATACTGCAAGGAGGAGTATGTTAAAAGACTCTGCCGTTAAAACATGGCACTGGGCTTTCAGAGTGATTCAGAGTCAGTCATATATCCCTGGCCCAGCTGACTCAGCCAGCAGCTTCAAATAAATTGTCAGTAGTGTCACTTGTTTGTTCCTTTGTCAGGTGCTTTATCAGGTCTGCCACACCTCCACCTCACTACCATGATGTTTAACTTTGGGGTTGATGAGTCAGATTGGTCCCATCATTCTTCAACACCAAAAGCCACATGACATCCCCTTCTTCATTCACCACTGATGGCTTTGCTAATAAGGTATTGTTCGAGTTGTTTTCACCCCATTTCTGGCAGAGCATCCTGCTTAAAAACAAACAGTAAGAGCAGAAGTTTTTCACATGGAATCAGACTGTCACAAGTAGTTTCTTTCTTTGCCTCTTGGAAAAGGAGGAAGTGATTGCTTGTAGGGTTTGTTTTGATTTGTTTTTGGTTGTTCCTGGAGTAAATCTAATGCCAAAGAACTGTTTTTCATGACAAACAGAACCCAATAAGAACCCTGAACAAAGAACATGTAATCTAGCAAAAAGCCTGTATTTTTCTTTTTCAGGGAATCCACAGAGAAAACAAAGAGACTGAAAACTGTTATGAAATGTAGCGATAGATATTGCACTCTCAATATCAGGGAATGAATTTAAGAATTACTAGTTGAATGGCACACATTTGACCTTTCTGGAATATGTCCTCAGCTTATTGCTCTCTTAATGGATCCCACTGGTTTCAGACATCATTTACAAAAAAGCAGAGAGTAGTGATGATCAGGAAATCTCAGCTTCTGAGAATAAGAAAAACTTGACATAAATATAATAATAAATTATCTTATCTACACAGCTGATCTCTCTTTCATGCCAAGAACTGCTCAAGAGATGGAAATTCTTTTCCCAAACAGAAGAATTAAGAAAAAATTCATCACATTTAGACAACAATCTGAAAAGCCTTACCTTGCATTAGAAAACTCTGTATTTTCCAATATAAAAGAATATCTCTTTTTAGTTATTTCGAAGCAGCTGTAGTAAGAATTTAAAGATACCATTCTTCTTACCTATTAAAATATATTGTTATTGGTATACCACATTTAAAAAAGAGGAAAAATTCAGACTTGTATAACAGTGGATAAAGGGAAATTTTTTTATAACCCCTCCTAAGAGGAGAAGGAATGTGGTCTAAAAGAGTATTGCTATGGACTTGCTTTAAATTCATTTGTACAGGAAAACATTTGAATGCTACAGTGTCATCTGTCACAATCTGGATATTAGAGTAAATATTAATGAAATATGATAGAACAGTCTATCCTAGACCAGATAGGATTAGAAGACAATAGGGTAGAGGAACTGGTTTCTTCAGTTAGTGACTGAAACACCTTAGTTTTAGGTATCTGTTTGGCAGAGTGGCACCCAGGCTGCTGGCTGGGTGGGCAAGTCCCGGGCTTTCTGAGGCTGTGCATGGGTTTGGGTTTGCTGCTGCCCAAGTGAGTGCACAAGTGATGGGCTTCTGGCACCCAGCTCTGCCCAATGAGCCCTTCTGCTCCATCTCCCTTGTGAGTCACACGAAGAGTACTCATGGTGCTGAGGCTCATGGTGTCTGAGGCAAGCTGTATTTTCAGACAGATGGGCTCCCACATATCTTGCACCCTAGAAAATTATCTGGGGAGCTGTTAGAGCTGTCGGATAACCATGTGTTTTTGAAGGCAGTCCCTGCATGGCAGGATCCAGCATACTGTTTGGTGTGGGGAGGAACAGATGGGCTGCTTACATGGCATGTGTGAAAATAATGCATATCTTGTCTAGACAGAGATTAAATGGAGACGGACAATTCTGAGGGAAGAGATGCTTGGATTTCACATGCTGTGTTTTCATGATGGTGCACTTCTAACAGGAATGTGGGCTGCTCCAAAATCAGGTTTCTTGGAAGCTTTCCATTTACTGAAACTTTTCTCAGCAGTATCATTGTGTTCTGCGTAGATAGTTCTGTCTACTCTGGCATGTGGCATCCTGTACGTGTACCTTTGTTTCTATTTCTTCTAGTTATTCAGACTTTGGTATTTTATTCTTCAGTAATTTGTTAACAGAATCACAGAATGGGGAAAGTTGAAAGGGACAACAGTGGGTCATCTGGTCCAACCTCCCTGTTCAAGCAGGGTCATGCTAGAGCACATTGCACAGAATTGCAGATGGTCTCCACTGAGGGAGACTCCACAACCCTGCTGGGCAACCTGTTCCAGTGCACAGTCACCCACAGAGCACAGTAAAGAAGTTCTTCCTCAGCTATGCAGATTAGATGTATTTCCATAGGCCACAAAGAGCAAAAATAAAAAGATACATTTTTAGTATGCTTTTCAGTAGTGACCCATATAAATTTTCAGCTAAATTATTCCAATGTTTTTTTAAGACAGCTTATATTTATAAAGTGGGAGGACTTGAAAAGGAAAATAAGCAATCTACCCATTTGTGGAAAAGAAGTACAAAGTTCAGAGAGGTACACACATAAATACAGTATGGCTTGCTCAGAGGTGGACCCCAGTTTTCTGCAAACTGGGACATAAACCAGAGAACATTGCTCAACGAAAAACCCCACAAAACATAATGAAACTCTATCTCATGGCTTCTTTAATACAGCTGGGCATGGGAGGATGTAGTCACAGGCAGGAGCAGAGGCACAGATGAGGGGCTGTTGAAAAGCAGAGGGGCCACTGATAGGAACAGCGTGGTGGCAAGGCTTCTGTGTGGGAACCACAGATTACTTGAGCCCCAAGATTCCCAAAGTCAGCAGGAGTCCACCGTTGGGGTCAGGACAGATACTCTGGAGAAACCCTCAGGAGGAAACAGCAGAGACAGTCTCTCGTACAGAGTTTAAAAATTTACACACACTTACTGTGGGAAAATGACTGGGGACCCTGTGGACAGGTAACTGGGGATACAGTTAGAAGAAACCGAGGAGTTGTATTGGCATCTTAACAGGGGTTATAACAGTACAGAAATTAGAGGATAAATCACAGTTGCTGCTCCCTGGATGGAAAGTCGTTGGCATAATTTGAGACCTGTTCCTCGATGATTCCCCATACACACATCTGCTACGGGGAATGGAACGGAGGGTGGACCTGTGTGGAGTCACCACAGGCAAGCTCTGGAGGTCCTTGCAGGGAAGGAAACTGGATGGTTCTTTGCAGCTGACAAACCCATAGCAGCTGGGAACCAGGGAAGGGAGAGGAACATGTCCTGTTGCTGAGACAACAACTATGGCTAAATCACTCTCCTCAGATGAACTTGGTTCATTAAAGCCTAATAATAATCTTAAAGCACACGTCTGTCCCAAAGTTACCCACCTCCAAGGTGCAACCACCCCTCCTCACTGGGCACACACCCCATACTCTTTTTGATTGTGTCTTTAAAAGCAAAATGAAAGAATTTGAAACCAATCAGTAACAAAGGTACGTACGATGAGGGTCACTCAAGCTCCACCTAAACATAGAGAAATAGTATAAAAATAAGTTGACAGTGGGGGAAAAGTTAGGGAAGACTCCATTGTAACTGCTGGGATCAGTCGAAGGGCTGAACCTGTCTTCTCCCCCACAGGGACACCTGTTGGTAAGAATCATATCCTGTGTGCACTGAGTATTTTACTGGGAATTAGAGCTTGTCTGTGTATTGTTTTGAATACATTTTTGTTGTCAGATCCTATCACTGACAACCTTTGAACATTAACCTCTCACAATTTTACATTAATAAAGAGTGTTACTCTATAAACAGTCTATGTCAGTGTGAGCCCTTCATGGGCACTAGCAGTTGCTGGCAGTGGGTAACACACTCTAATAAAGAGGAAGATCTGCTGAAGAGTCTGCCTTACACTGCTGGTTTCCCTGACTAAGTCAGTGGAACCACCCTCTGATCCAGAAGGACTGCTCAGTGAAGGGTCCCCCCAATGGGACACTGACAGAGTGGTCAGGCACAAGGGTCTCAGCTTTCCTGGGATACTGACAGACAAATCAAACTCTAAGGGTTGAGTGAATCTTCCCACATTTAAGGTCAAGGAAGCCTCCCTTTTTCACATGACATTTACTTTTCTTTTTTTCCCTTTTTTTTTTCTTTTAATTATCATGCCCAACTCTTTTTTTTTTTTNTTTTTTTTTTTTTTTTTTTTTTTTAATCAGATGGATACCACCACACTTTTATCTGCTCCAAACGAAGACAGTGTATTACACTTTAGTTGGCAGCAACCCTGCCCTGTGAACTCTGACTTGGTGGTGGTTGGGGATTTTTTTTCACATTCAGCTATTAAAATTACTGCTGTATATATTTCAGTGCAAAATCTGGCAATTCTGTAAGTAAGAATCATGATATAATTGACTATGCTGACCTAAAAAGGGAGCAAGAATAGAAAAGATGAGGGTGTCAGGGGAAGCAACAACAATACTGCTGTAGACTTTATATATGTGCATACACATTCAAACAGTGTAACATGCAAAATTTTGGAGCTTTAAGTTCAGGACACTTTTTGATAAAACATATAGAAGACAAAAGTAGCAAGATAATATCTCTATTCCTACACATCAGACTACTAGGTCTAGTGAGATGTGGTGGTTTATTGGGTTTTTATTTCCTGAATGACTAGACAGTTACTCTGATTAGATTTTATGACTTCCTATCTGAAGGTTAATTAGCTCCACTTAAATAGGAAATATTGCCTCAGTTATCTTAGGTGGACATATTGCCATAATATTTTTCAGTGATGAGCAGAACATGTCTTGTTCAAAATAATTTATTGTTTCAGTCACTGCTTAGGAGTGGAAAACAAAGTAATGAAGCTCAACGCAGTGAATTTAAGTCCTTTTCAAAAAAACCCAGTTTATTTAACCCTTCCAACCCTTGCTAGTCCTCATGGCATGCAGCTATGGGAGTGAGCAGGATCAGACATGACAGGTCATCACTGGCCACTGTGGGAAATGAGTAGCTCTGGCTCCAAGACCTCCAGATGTGTGTGCGTGAGGACAACTCCCCATTGAGATGCTGTGTGTATGGTTCAACTCTGCTGTTAGGCTGCTTACTGCTTGCATTCCTACTATTTACTGCAAGAATCACAGTTATTTTAGAAATTCCAGTACTTGCAGCAGTTGGGGCAGGGTCAGTTTTAGCATGATCTCTGTTGGTCAGTGCTTTACTCGCATTACATCTTTGCGAGATACTCACACTATGCCTTTAAGAGAGACACATATTGTTTTTGAGAGACCCAGTGAGTCACTCTCAGTCTCTCTTAGTCATGAAGAATTACTCTCTTGGTAGCCATGGAGAAGAACAAATAATGTAGGTTAAAGCTTGAAATACATGCAAGTAGTCATTTTCACAGAGAGAGCAGATGTGGCCATGTTCTTCTAAAATATCTTGAGACACAAAAAATGTCAACATGAGAGAGCTTATTTTCATTAGTGGAAGAAGCAAGAGTTGGCTCAGAGAAATGTTTTGTGGGATGTAACTGAAGGAAGCAGTTTGTCTTGCAGTTGTTGGTAGGAATTAAATACATTTGGTTCAAGTATGTTTCAATCAAAAAATATAGAATATTTTGTTGCCAATAGGAAAAAACAAATTAGATAGAAACTGGCACAGAGTCCAGGTGGAAAAATTGTAAAGAAAAATAATCATAGGGGAGTCTAGGAGTACTGCCTATGTTAAAATAGTGCAAGTTGCCAAAGAAAAGGGAAATTTGCCCATTGCCCTCATGCTGGATGCAAATAGAAGAAAAAATACTTTTCAAATCCCATCCCCATTCCAGAATAGTAAAATACCAGTTAGGTTTATCAAAAATATCAGCCTTCCTCATGACTCAAAAATGACTGTTAGGAGTCTCTTAGGATACAATTCTGAGTGTATTGATTTAGTAACATTCTTCCATTTATAGTTCTGAGGGTTTTGGCTAAACATTGTGATGCCTAACAAAAATTATGCAATTTTATTTAGGGAAATAAAAAGCTCCTATGAAAATAATAAGAAGGTTTGCTGTATTCATAAATACTGCTTCACAACATCCTGTCTTTTTAACTGATTTTTGTTTAAACTGGTGGAATGTGTGAATATAAATTAATAAATACTTCTATTGTAAAAACAGTAATGAACATAAATAAAATGTGCAGTCTAATGAAGATAGTGTTACTTCAAATGACCTGGCATTCCTATGGCTGGGAATACTTAAGTCCCTGTCAATGACAGATCATCAGCTTGTGAAGATCAGAAAGATTATGTAGTCAATTCAGATAGATTACTAAATAAGCATCTCACCAACAATTTTGCCTAAAATCTAGGATATTTAATCTACTTAGCACATGTCAAACAACTTTTCACTGCAACTATCACTCCAAAAAATGTTGATGGTTGATTCCTCTAAGCTTGTGCAGACCGGTGACATGGTGACCCTTTCAAGTCTTTCGTACAGAAGGTCGCACAAGACCATAACCAAAGGCAGTGAATAGCCTCCTCTGCTGTTCAAGAAGAAGTGATGTATTCCCATTCCCATCCGTAAGCAGTGCTAGGACATCTGGGGTAACTAACTCCTGGTGCAAAGTACAGCAAGGAGGGCCACGTTATTTTTTCCTACCTGAGAGTGTATTTCTAAAGTTATGATGATGGAGAGTATTTGTGTATTCCAGGCAGAAAATTACTCATGACCTCATTTATTGTTTTAGCACATCTTCATAATTTGGTCAAAATTCTATATAGGAAATTTGTAAAGGACTGGATTTGTCATTTTTAGGGCTCATTTATGCTGTCCCAAACCACTTGATGTTAGGTGGTGGTTTTATCTTCCTGTACGTAACAAGACAGTAAGCACTGTTGTGCGTATTCACTATGGAAAATGTGTCCTGCATTAAAATGTCATTTATCATATATTAATTCAGATAATTGCTTGAAGATGTCTAAGAAGGTTTTGTTGGCTGCAATAAGAGAGAAAACATGGAAAAACTCACTACAAATTTCCAGAATATTGCTATTTCTATTGTACCTCAGCTTGGCTTAACTCTAAAATGTAGGCTGGCCTGAATTCAGGTAAGAGAAATGTCATTTTCACTTAGTTCAAAAGAGGATTATCCTGCTCACTGCCCACATCCAGGCAGGTGTACAGTCGATCTCAGTGGATGGCAGGATATTTAGGTCTCTGCAAGGAAGCGGCACAGTAGACAATCCCCTGTGAATTCTAATTACATGAGCCGCAAAGCAGTGGTAATGATGGATGTGGACAGCAGGCTTTCTCAGCATGTGTCAGTCTGCTTTTATTAAATAAGCAAACCCTGCAGCCTTGTCCACACATATTATTGCTAATCTCAGTTAAGTGCCACAGGGCTGTTTCAGGCGGGAAAAAGGTGGATTTGGGGTCCTGTGGCAGAATTACTTATGTAGCAGTGAATTTACTACTATACAGAAAAATTTCCTCGTATAGTATCATAATACTCAAATTCTGTTTCTTATAGAATGTTGCCCTCTTCCCAGTAGACACAGCCATCAATTTTGGACAAAATAATTGTTGGCAGTATTTTGTCATTACTCATTGCTTTCTACCTGACTCTGAACAAAACACAGGCCAGCTTTCTGTGTATTAATGAAATCAAATAAGAAATGGATCTGTACACCAGATCATTACAGTGATGAAAGTTAAAGGCAGAGAAATGCTTCTTACAGACTCTATTCCACACCATCATTTTCCATTGGAAATCCAGTAACAAGATGCTAGAAAGAGCAAGTTGGAAAGATCTATTGTAAACCTTAGATTAAAAGTGAAGATTATGGACTTTATGTTGACTTCTTTTTGGTAAATGAATTGGTCAGTCAATCTTGATCCAAAATTAAAAATTATGCATGTCTCAGGGAGTATGAATTTTACATGTGCTTTTGTTCTTAGTGTTTAGAAACATGACTTCTCAGAAACAGGACTGCACTGTTCGCTCTAAACTGGGACCCTCACAGGCGTGCAGGGCTTCCAAGATTCTGGAAGCAGAAGCAAGGGCTTATAGACCCCAGGAGCTGCAGCTTGTCAGAGAGCTTTGCAGCTTAGCTTCCCTGGTATAAATTTATTTCCAAGTTTTTCTAAAATTTGTCTGTATCAGTTTCCTGTATGTGCCAGTGTATAGTTAAATACCTTAAGATCAAATGATCAGGCATTTATGGCATAGCTATGTCCATCATTAGCTAAACAGTGCACACCAGTCACTCTCCAAGAGTACACAAAAATGTGAACATTGGGGTAGCTGTCAGTGATCCTCACTTATAGCTATTTGTATGTGTTTTTAAATACAAATGAATAGTTTAAAAATCAATTTGTTTCATGGACTGTAGTGTCCATTTCTGGGATGCACAATACATCAAATGATTTTCAACAACATCACTCATTAGCCCTTTTGATGTACTTGAAAATGTTCCCATTAATTTCATTAGACCAAAATTGGTTTTTTTCTATGTGTAATTAACTCTTTGACCAGCTGTTGTCATGGGTTCTTTGAGAAAAAGACATAAAAAGAGCTCATTAAGAAAGAAAAATTATTAAACCTAATTCCTAATTTCCTGCAAATGAATGTATTTCTCATGGATGCTTTCAAGGATGGAGAAAATATCACCAGGAGAAAAAGCACATCTGTCATAAGTAAGAAACAAAGCAAATATTTTAAAAAAAAAGTCTTTAAATATCTAGGTAGTATAAGCAAGCAGGGAAACATCCAAGTGTTGCTTAAATGGATTTTATCCTTTTACTTTTTATATTAATACTCCCTAAAGTGTGCTGATACTTTCAACATCTTACAGCTGGCACTCAGAGTTGAAATGTGGTATGACAGACCCTGCAACTGATTTTGACAGAATTTCTGATTTCACTTGAAATGAAAAGGCAAAGACAACTCTGAAAAAGCAAACAAGTCAAAAGAAGAATGAATGAGAGAGATTAAATAACACAGATAAGAATAAACAGAAAAAGGCAGTGTGTAATTACAGTGCTTGGAAGGATTAGTGGGAGTGAAATGGTGGAAAGGGTATTTGGGCAGTAAGAGCATTTGCAATGTGGTTAGGAAGCATTACAAAAAGAATTTGGGTATTAATGGATAAAGGCATCTTGCCCAGCTTCCATATTTTAGGATGCTGTTGGAAGATCTTACCATGCTGTAGGAGAGAGCTATAACTCAGCACAAATATGTAGACTTGAATCCCTATTATATCCCATATTCTGCACACAGTGGCCCAAAAGAAGAAAAACAAGTATTCACTATGCTGTTCCATGGGCACTGGCAGAAGGAACAAATCTCACTGGGGCAGTTTATCATCCTGCAGCTACTAGATGCATAGAACAGCAAGGGCAGCAGTGTGTCAGCCTTGAAAGACCAAATCCTTCCTATGCAACTATAAGGTGTGGAAAATCTTTCAAGTAAAACAGTAATTTCTTGTTTCCTTACAAATTCCCTAAAAGACTGGGTGCTAATGAAGCCTCTTGCAGGTAGCACAACCAAATTGGGTTAGTCCTAGAATAGAGGATCCATGCCTGTTTCCTAAATGCTAGATATTTTGGCTTTTTATATAATTCCAAACTCCTGCCATAAATAATTGGGACAATTAGGATGACCCTTCACAGGTGAAGGTGTGGGACTGATACCTTATACTCTCAGCACAGCTATCAGACAACTGCTATGCTTTTCAGGTCTCTACAAATCCAGTTCTTGTCCAGCAGAAAACACATCACAAAGTGGGGAAACACAGGCAAACCCTCTTAACTGGGTTTCCTCTGTATATGCATAAATATACATACATATATGGTATAATTCCACACATTTAGTGGAAAATGAAGTGTCTTTATAGTTCTTTGTTTCAAAATAAACATTATTTATTATGTTTACAGTTCTGTGATTCTGTGATTTTTTTCATTATTATGAAACATTACCCTTTTTTCACTTGAGAACATTCCCATTACAGATGACATCAATTAAGATCACCATGCCAAGCAAATCATCTTACACAGACTTTTACTCCTTGTATGATATACTTTAGACTACCTTGTTTTCAGGTGCTCTACTTTTGCTAAATTTCTGCTTTTCCAACTCAAGTTCTCTGATCACAACTTTCCAGATAAAGGGGACTTCTTAAAATAGTTGATCAAAGTAAGAATGCTGTTCTGCAAAGTAACAGACAAGGATTGGGAATACTTACTCTGCTACTGTATAACTGGTAAATTTGCTTTTAATAACTTTGCAAGTGAAATTATTTTTATGTTCTGCAGAAAATTAGCTTACCTGAATTGAATTATGAGGCTGCTGCCAGATTAGGTCCTCTTCTTGGCAGAGACTGTAGGTTGAGATAACAATTAATTGAAATGCAATACAAAAAGGAATAAGAAACACCTCGTAACAGAAGCAAAATTTATTAAAATATTAGTTTTAATACAAAAAAGGGAAGGTGCTTTACTTATACAAAAGTTGTTCACCACCCCAGCTTAGTTTTGTGTGGTTGCTGGGACAAAGACAAGATGGCAGATGCTCCGCCATACGTTGTGTCCATGTGACCCATGGGACCAAGGCAAGATGGTGGCTGCTTCCTGCGGCTGGCTCTCCCCATGCCCAACAATGGAAAAAACTGAGGGACAACCCCACCGAGAGCTAGAGAGCACATTGTGAGGTACCACGGCTTCAAACACTGGGCTCAATCCCACTGCTACTGGCAGTGTGGCTTTTGAGCGCTCCGCCCGGCTCCACTCAGCTCCCTTTGGCTTGGCAGCTTCAGCTCCACTTGGCTCCTTTTGGCTCTGGTCAGACTTGGCTGGGCTTGGGCTCACCTTCGCTGCTTGGCTTCATGTGTCGCTTCCCACACCAGTGCTGATTTTCAGCCCATCTTGGAGTTGCCACTTCTAACACCACATCTTAGAGCTTTGTCTTGAAGGAACAGGTAGACGACGGGCAGCAGCAGCAGAGAAGGGGATCTGCAACAAACCCAACAAGCTTCCCATTGAAGAGAGAGGAGCAGAACAGCTCACTTCCCCCTGTTGAGGCGGGTGCTCACCTTTCCTTCCCCTGGGACAACGCCCCAGCAAAGATGAGAGTGGTATAGAATAGTAACCCAGCCACACGCACGTGGCACTAAGCACCACCCCACCCCCACTCCCTCCCCGCAGCCAGAACAAGAGAAAAATCAGATTTATTGTGGTGTCTCATTTGCAATGCGGCACCTATACAGAGATATGTGGGGATAAACAGAGATATACAGAGATATACAGAGATATACAGAGATGCAATGTTGGCTCCCAAGGACAACAGAAATTATGAAATGCTGAAGTTTTGAAGTAGGAAATAATTTTATATTTGTCTGATCTGTTGAAATACTTAAAATCAATCAGGAAAATGTCAGACAGACCTAGACCTATCAATTTCATTATCTTATAAAAGCATCAAGTTACCTTCTGCAAAGTAACCATGAGTTACTGCAACTGTGACATGCCCCAGTGATTGACCCACGATGCACCAGCCCAGCTCCATGATGCTTCACAATTTAACAGATGTGAATGGGCCAGAAACTTTCAGCAATGCTCAAGTGCTTCTTACTGAGGCTATAGAGTATTCCTTAGTGCTTAAAATTGTTCAGCCAGAAGCTAAAAGGTTTTTCAGCTTCATTTTCAGAGTTTGTCTCAGATGTGTTCACAGATGTAAAAATTCTGCTCTCTTAATTCCATATATGACAAATCTACAGTAACTACAACAGTTGTTTAAACACAATTACTTTGGTTTTGTCTTTTATTGGTGCCTTTTTGTATAAGACACGGAGTTAGCCCTGTTTGACAACAAACCATTTCAGATCAGTAATGAGTATAAAGACGGATAAACTGTAGTTCTAATACCGCATCAAGGAAAACAGGTGCTGAACATTAGTAGGTACACCTATTCTTCTTGATTGTGTATGACAAAGTTCTAGGTTAACGTTGGAGGGTATTTAGATTGCAGTTACGAAAGAAGCTCACATGCGAATGTACATACCTAGGACTCAACACGTAAAATGAAGTGCACATTTTGCAGCTTGGACTACACAGATATCCCAGGTGATCTCAATCACTTGTGGGCCACTTCCATGACACTGATCAGCTTCCTGATATTTTTGTTTGGTGGGAAAATCCCGAGAGTCATGGCTAAGTGGGTAATAAGAGATTGAAATAGTCAGATTACAGTTTCTCAAAATGAGCAGGGGAGATAAATGTGTTTGTGGTATGAGATTTAAAGGACTAGTTGTAGTGGGTTGGAACATGGTTGATGGATGGCCTTTTGGACCAATCGCTTCTCGCAATTTTTCGTATTTAAACCCCACGGAGATGCGGGAACTTCCCTTTTTGTTCGAGCCCTCCCGCAGGGAGTGGGGGAAATATGGGCCCCGGTCTCCATCACTTGGAGCGGCCCTGGGCCTCCTCTCCCCCAGCGCTGGGGCACAGGTGCCCCGGGTAGCTGCAGGAGAACCCCCTCAGAGCCGCGGGCAGCTAAGAAACAACCATAAATTGCTGCATAGCCGAGGCCACCCGGCATGGCTTCTAAGGACTGGCGGGCTCCCCTCCCCCTCCACATGGCCCCATGCAGCCCCGGCAGGAGCTGATAGAGCTTTCTGCAGCCAACTCAAACTGTATTGAACTGAAGAAAACACCAAGCAGCCAGCCGAATAAAGGGAAAGAGGCTTTTTTCCAACATAAAGCTGAAGAAAAATGAGCTTTTCAACATGGAGGCTTCAAGGTCAGAGAGAAAGAGAAAGTAGGTCATATGGGAGGGAGCTGAAGATGGCAGCGGGGAAAAGAGGGCGGAGTCGCGCTCAGCGCTCAGCTTAAAACTGCTTTCTGCAGACTGTGGTAAAAACTGTAATATCACAAACTGTTTTTCTGTTTAATCCATTTAAAGACATAGCGGGGTGAGAATTCTGTGTGCAGCCTGTGGGAAAAGGAAAGGTGGCCACACCAGGTCACCCAGGAGCTGTGAGCGATTGTAAGAGATTTTCTTGGAGAGCTGTTGTTTTTTCAGGCTGGAATTTGCCCATCCCTAAACGAGAAACACCCCATGTGTGGCCCATGATTGCAGTGTGAAAGAGACTGTGATTTTTTTTTCATGGGAGAGATGTTTTTCACGGTACCAGAATTCCGAGTGGGTCTGTTGCTGGTGGCAGTTTGAAAACCACGTGAGGCAAGAGAAACCTTTTTTCCTTAAGTACTGGAGAGACATTTAAGAATTACAATACTGACAAAAATCATGGCTTGTTATCCTTTGAGTGAGTTAGGTAAAAGGAGGAGGTGCTGGAAGAAAAGGACATTTTGCTTTAATTTCTTATTACTTCTTTTTACTTTTAATTCTGTTAGTAATAAACTTCTTCATGTTCTTTAAAGTTTTAAGCCTGCTTTGCATTTCTCCAAATCCCTTATCTCACAGAAGGTAAGAGATGCAAATAAAACCACTACACTAGTGTTAGCTTCATGATGCTCGAAAAAATTATTTCTGTTCTCATAAGGACACTCATACTTTCCAGTGTATACAATGTAGATANTCTTTTTACTTTTAATTCTGTTAGTAATAAACTTCTTCATGTTCTTTAAAGTTTTAAGCCTGCTTTGCATTTCTCCAAATCCCTTATCTCACAGAAGGTAAGAGATGCAAATAAAACCACTACACTAGTGTTAGCTTCATGATGCTCGAAAAAATTATTTCTGTTCTCATAAGGACACTCATACTTTCCAGTGTATACAATGTAGATACTAAATACAAAACCATTTTAACATTCAACAGTATGGAATACTTAAAAAACTTACTTTAGGTGAGCTTTATGCATAATCAATCTCCAGCTAATAACCAGCTAATGGAATTAATAATGGGTTACAAATTCTCCTATTTCTCATCAGAAGTCTTCCTCAACTGGTGAGATTGCAAAAAATTGTTAAATTGCCCAAATCATAGCAGTTCTGTCACTCAACAGAGACTTAATTTTTCAGATCTCTGAGACGTAATATTTTTTGTGTTGAACTCTCAATGTAGCTTGCAGTTTGAGAGTTCACACGTGCAAATAAAGTGTGTGCAAATATGAGTTAATAAACAATTAGCCTGACATTTTTAATGCTCAAATCAAAAATGTAATAATAAAATATGTATGTTCCATCCATTTTTTTAGAAGTTTGCATGTGCATGCAGGTAATTACATAACAAACTACTACTGCTTTCATCTGTCATTTAAAAATGAAATGCAAAAGAGTACTGAGAAAATATGAAATTGCACTCACAGCTCTGAAAATCTGTTGATGAACATTAAATTTGCCATCTGGCTTCTGCACTGTAGGTGCCTTTGCAAGCCCTCAAAAATCAGTTTTGTTTGGGCTTGTGCAGAATCCTGTGCACCAGATGGCTTTTTTATTGAACTTGGCTCTCAGGTAGCTGGCCACAAATTAATATGCATTTTATCGATGCTGTAAAAATGCTTATCATGTTAAGTGACTCTAGCTTACCTTAGAAGTTTTTTACTCCTTTTTGATAATCAGAGGTTTCCTCTGTCATTCAATTTAATAAATGCATTTATGGACTTAGAAAAATTTGGCATCAGAAAATATATGGCTATGGATGCAGGCGCTAGTAGTTAAGTACTTAATTATCTATTCCCACATGTGCATTCCCTCAGCATGAATTTGGGATTGTATTTTTAAGACTCTGCCCACTACAATTACATCTAGATCAGGAGTTTTACTTTTGTCTGCTGCTGTATGTTTTATGTCTGCAATGAATACAGGCTTGGTCCAAAAAAATCAGGTTAATTTTATCACATTAAGTGTCTATTGTTCAGGAATGGGCAAGTCTGTGGAATATGGTACTAAATAGATTGGAAACACATTTCAAAAATGTGACAGAAATCAGGTTTTTTGCATCCTCTTCCTTGTAGCAACAAGCAACAGATGTTTAAAGAGTAAACTACAAAAGGCTCAAAGCAAGCTCATTGCATTTTACTGTTAATAACCACCTGTCTAGTCTGCAAAGATATGGATGTAAGGTATGCATTTTTATATATTTTTTTTTTTAATATATATATACACACACACACACACACACATGTGCATATATATATATACACATATATATATTTCCAGTGTGTAACACAGCCTTGGTGTGTACTCCTGTCTTTTCTCCCACCCACACATAAGGGGGAATTAGCAGTGGGAAGCTGCTCCATCCACCTCAGATGCCCTGCTATTCCCAGAGACATCTTGGCATGCCAGATAAAAGCAATGCCAGTGTTAGTTATCTGTGACTAAAGTTATTCTTTCCAAAGAGGCTTTAGTGTTTTAGACACATCTACCCATCTTAATTTTATATTACCTTTCCTAAAAATTCAACGCACAAATTATCCATTGTCTCCCTTCTTCCCCTGTTCTTTTTAACTTACTAACATACCACAGATTCCTTCTGTTGCTCTGCAGTCTTATTGCTCTCCACTTCTTTTTCACTGGATTCTGCCTCATGAGCACTGAATTTTCTATTTCTTGTTTGGTCTTCCTCATCTGGAATCATGGAAGACAAATGACTTCTGAATCTCCACATGTGGAATCATGAAAGATGAATGACACCAACTTCAGGCAAAATATCTTTGCCCAATTTGCCTGCATGTTGTAGTAGGATTTGGTCTGAAGATCTTTCATTCAAAAAACCCAACCTAACCCAACCCAATCTCCAGATTACTGCCTGAAATTATTATTTGTCAACCCCATGATAATGCAGAATGTGTTTTGTCTTTTTCTTTTCATCTATCAAATGCTCCCAATGGAACGATATTCAAAGGCACTTTTGCAGGAACAGTTGATACTGAATTGTTTCGTCATTTTTGTGATAAAAGCTAGGCTGTCTCCAGCCTTGCTTGAACTAGTAGTAAAACAATCTTTAGATGATAATAGTTCTTTTATTACCAATTTGTGTTGGCTAACTTTGAGATGTTGAAAATCATGAAGATCTCTATCACATACAGAATTACCAAATAATCAAGTACATCAAGTTCTTTCCCTCAGAAAGCTCTAATACCCACATAATAGCATACAGTATTGGCCTGGAGTTGACTGTGTATATTGCCCCGAATATTGTGTTCATCTTTGCAATCACTGGTAATTCCTAGATGGGTCTATGTTGCGGTCAGTCAGCCCTCGGGTGGGCTGGGGTCCTCGGGTGCCCATCAAGCCAGTGGCTGGATTTCCCCGCCCAGGAATCTGAGGGTGGGTCTGAAGACAGGTCAGAGGATGGCACTGAGGTTTGAGGCACCACCCATTGTACTGCCCATAGGACCGCCTCTTACACCACCCACATCTAGAATCTTCTCCCTCACTCGATACTCCATTGGACTGTTACCCTAGGTCCCTCCCCCAAGTTTACCCCATTGGTTTCAGTACCCTTCACTCCACCCCTGTTGTCTCACCACATTGGTTGTACCCCTATTCTCCACCCCTAATCCTGGTTGTATAAAATCCCTGGTCAACCCTCAGATCCCACCCTTTGTCTCTGACCTTCCATCCAATAAACTTGGTTGGAAATCATACAGAAGGCCCCTCTCTACTTCTTTGCCTCTGCCTACGCGCACCTACCATCTACGGTTTGGGGACTGCTCCCTCAGTTGCGGAGCCAGCCATGGACTGCTGCAGCAGTACCAGAGACGTCTGCAGAAGGACACTGTGCCTCCGTGGGCGGACGCAGACAGCGTCAGGGCTATATCAGATTTTTGTAAGAAGCCTGATATAGAAGTAGTTTATAAGTGAAATATCTGTGTTTATCTTCCGTGTCAACTTCAGTAAAATGGAGTTGTTTTCTTATACTTTATTAAGAAAAAATAAAGAGCAGCACAATGCTGCAGTGTTTCGGCTAAGTAAATAAAACTTTTTTACTAGTGTATTACAAAAAATATATAGTTGTGGCTTACAGAAAAAATCATTAAGGAGATATGATGAAAATCTTCATTTCCAGCCTTAGTCACTTAATGGGCCAGTCAATGTTCTCCTTTCTCAGATGAAATGCCATCCAAAAGGAGACATAAATTATAGTGAAACAACAGAATATTAAAAAGCTGACTCAAATGCCAGAAGGCAAAGAGAAAATATCCAAAATAACCAACAGGATGATCAAGGCCCACGCAGAATAATGGTTAAAAAAATCATATCATAAAGACTTTGAAACAAATCATAAAGCAGTTATGTACCAATTCTTTCCCATTAAAAAAAAGGAATTGTTAGAACTTAGAGTTACTAATGATCTTAAAACAAGGATTGCAGTTTTACTGAATACATGACTTTCTCTGGGATTACACTAGAATATCTATTCACATTTAATTGCAGTTCCATTACTAAAACAGAAGCATGCATCATGGGTATGTTTATTTACAATATTATCTTCAATTACCCTGCTCTAAACTACAACAGAAGGTGCAAGAAAAATTTAACAGTAACAACTTCACAATTTTGTGAATAACTACAGGATTTCCAGAAGGCAACCATGTGTGGGAGTAGGCACAGACAACACAAGAGGTGTTGTCTCCTCTCTGACCAGAGAGGAGGAGAAGCACTGGTTTTTTTTATCCATATGAGCTGCTGGAGGTTTGCTCATCAGACACTTGGTGCTGTCTGAACTACTGACAAGTGGTTCTTGCTCCAGTATCATCTGCACTGGGATTAGTTCACCTGTGAATGTCCTGTAGCATTTGAGGAAGCAGTTTCATTGATCTCTAAATCCGTCTCAGTCTTGGCATATTCCTAGTGAAGCTGTTTAGGTATGGGGCACCCAAAGATGAGGGATTATGGCAGGAGTGGGGAGTGGACCTGCTCTGAAAATCTCCACCTCAACCTACAATACATGCTCATGGAGAAGCAAAGAAGGAGGCTGAGCTCCCTCAGTTACCAGAGTTAACAAAGAGAAGAGAGAGCCTCCCCTTTCCCACAGCTTCCAACTCCTTCACCAGTGTGGGAAGAACAAGTTGGTAAATAACCTGGCTGTGGAAGAGTTTCCTTGTTGAGCAGATCACAGAGCAAAGCAGTGACTAAGGAGTCTGGGGTCCATTCTGTACTTTTATTAGCAGGTAAGAGGGCAAGATGGGGCACCTTTGCATGAAAGCCTCCTCCAACCTGTGCTGTTTGTACTGCAGAGTGTGCACTGCTGGCACCTGCTGGCACGGAACCTGTGCACCAGACGCAGCACCACATAGCATTCCCCACTGATATGGGACACTGTCTTACCTCAGGATAGTCAAAGTGGCATGTCTCATGTCTAAGGGCCCTGCCCTGTGTCTGCCACTGCTGACACATCCACCACAGTGTTAGCAGAGCTGAGGGACACAGCATGCATTCTTTTTACTGTTTGAGCATTAAGGAATGGAACAAAGTTATCATTTGCCTTCGCTAGTCTTTGGGGGCAGAATATATGCTCAGAGCTATTCCTCCTTTTATCATTCCCAATTCACAGGTTATGTGATAGCAGCAGGGAGCATTGTAGTCACAGGGGATCAGTGAATGTGGTGCTCATAAGGACTAAGTTGGTAGAAACAGTTCTTTTCTCCCTTCTTCCCTTCCCAAATGTGCTTTATGTTTGTATTAATGCAGTCACAAGGGAGATGGATAATGGATGCAGACCAAAGGAGCAGCAGATGGTCTTGTCATTTATCCAGCAGGCAGGTGATCAGCAGCTCTGAAAGAGGTAAAGAATGGGGAGAACAGAAAAGCAACAAGGTAAACTCAGGGAACTGCCCCAAGCATAGGCTCTATGGTTATGTGAATGGCAATACAACAGTGGCATCAGTAACTTTAGCCAAGGTGGTCATTGTTCTGGGAGCCAGAAAAAAATAAACGTAAAATAAAATAAAATAAAATATAACTAAACACAATACCCACATATTTTTAAAGAAGATGAAAAAAAGAGAGAAGCTCATAGTAGTGAATAAACTAGCAATGACAGCTACAAAGATGGGTAGGACTTTGGAGATGAAGGGTAAAGAGGTAATAGTAACTTTGTCATGTCAGAGACAAATACCAGAATTTTGGGGCTGTGATTAAAATCGTGTTACTCCAGGACTGCTCCAAGGGGCCACTGTGGCTCGAAACGAAGTTTATCAAAGCCTGAAAGGTGGCAATCAAATAAGATTGCACTTGAAAGGATACGTCAAAGCAAAAACCTTATTAGAGGACATTCAATTAGAGTACAGTTATACAGTTACAGAAACCTCTTTTGAGTCTCAGTGCTTCCAGAAATTTGGAAAAAAAAAATGTATGGAGACAGCCAAACTGAAAAACAATAAGGACAGAAACAGCCAAGTGATCTTTTATTTGGGTAACTTGATGGGCAGCTCTAACAAGAAGGCTGAAGTTGCAGACAAAATAGGCACTAAAATTTTTAGTTAAAATTAAGAACCAAAGTATTTTTGAATTCCATACCAGATAGCTTTCAATGTCCTTAGACAGGGAAACAGCTTAAAGAATATGACTCAGAGGAAAAAAATCAGGCAGCAATGTACAACCAGATTTATAGCCTGTGGACGCCACGTAATATAGCTGCTAGATTCACTCCTGGTTGAAGAAATTCAAAATGTGCCAACAGCAAGCAGCAGAAATGCAGACAACGGTTTTCCTAGAACAGAAGTTTTGCAAAGGAGAGGGAAAATATGTATTTAGAATACTAATTACTATCTTAGAAAACCCTGGCTATCCATAAGGAAACAGTAAAGGGCTTTTTTTTAGGAAAAAAAGCAGCAATTAACTTCACTGGGAGATGCAGAGCAGATGGGTACATAAACAAGGCAGGTCCAGGGCTAGTATCAGGTCAGATCATGGTATGTTCAGATTGAAATGCAGTAAAGAGAGGTATCTGAGGTCAAACAACAGGGAGAAACATAGTACTGAACTCATTAAAATAACTGAAGTTTAGAATTGACACAATTGTATCTCAAGCCAGTACTCCAGAAATCTTAGCAGTCAAGAAATATTGCTTATTCCTTAAAATACACTAAACTTGGCTGGTCTTCTATAAAGTGTAACATAAGACCATGTGATGAACTCCGAAGACTGGAAAATGAAATATTTACATGCTGTGCCTAAAATTACTATGGTCTATGGAAGAATTTATTTAGGAAAAGTCAGTCTGTCTAATACATAGATATATGTAGTATGTTCAAAACAGGAAAGAATAATAATGTGGGTTTATACAAGTTGTTCTCTTTATACTAATAAAGAATTGATTGCTTTGTATTTATACTTTATCACTAATTCCTGATAGAAAGAAACCAAAGTAGAAATTTGTACAAAATTATAATTAAAGAAGCTTGACAGTTTGATGAAAGAACAGAAAAGACAGTGTGATTCAGATTACATATATATATTTACATGGAAGCTCCAAATGATTCTCCAATCAACCTTTTCCTTTCCTACTCCTCCTAAAGCCAGTGCTGAGATGAGGAGGAAATTAAGGAGATCACATGAGTCCTCTACAGTCTTTCATTTCAACTGGAATTGAAATTGCTCATTGCATTGTAGCACCCCAGTGCCACTTGCAGAATCAGGAGGCAATTCTGAATGTCAGCAATATTAATGGAAAAAACAGTATAATGCTTATATCTCCTTGGATATTGAGAGCATAGAAGGCTGTTGGGGGTGGAAATGACTTTAAGCAGTGATGATCTGTGATTAAGTAAAAGTTTAAGAGAGGAACAAAAAAACATTCTCTCCAAATTTATTCACTGGTAGTTGAAATAAAAATAGGTTAAGTGTAAAGATCAGTAAATGTTCTGGATATTGCAGTGTTTGGTGCACATACTCAGTTCCTCATATATTTTTGCAGAGTCAACATGAGACACCTGAAAAAACTACCAGGAATGGAAAAAGAGGTTCACCATTGGTGATGTTTCAACAGAAATGCGAAAGCTGTCAGGGACTACTACCAAAAAGATTCACTCTGAAAACTTCTAAATTAATATTACAATTTAACCCTAACATTACTGGTATTTAGTACTAATACTGACAATGAAAAACCGGGCCAGAATTCATTAAAAAAAAAAAGAGCTGTATGTTCAGTGGTGCGATCTGAATCATAGATTCTTAGAATGGTTGGGTTGGAAAGGACCTTAAGGGTCATCTTGTTCCCACTCCCTGCCATGGGCAGACACGCTTCCCACTAGATCAGGTTACTCAGAGCTTCTTCCAGTCTGACCTTGAATGTCTGCAGGGCTGGGGCATCCGTAGCTTCTCTGAGCAGCCTGTTCCTCAGCAGCCTGTGCCTCATCAACCTCACAGTGAAGAATTTCTTACTAATACCTAATCTAAATCTACCGTCTTTCAGTTTAAAGCCATTACTCTCTTTTCTTTCCCTTTCTGAAGGTGAAAAATGTCTGCTAATATCAGGAGTGCCAGATCCTGAAGCATAGTTCTCTAATAGGGGCAGCCTGCTTCTTCTCAGCTGTGAGAATGTCTTGCTGGATTTCCCACCGTTGCGTGTAGACTGGTATATGGGCTGACTACATGATTTGAAGTGCTGCACATAAGCCTATATACATCAGTGCTGAGCTCTGTGACTTCTTTCCTTTATTACCAGGAGCTGCATTAGACCTTCCTGTCAATGTCATCAGAAGAACTGTGTTAGGGATTAAAAACAACAGCCAAACAGATAGCGAAAGAACAGAAGCAGAAAGCTAGCAGTATGGTTAAAATATTAGAGACAAAGAGGTACATTAAATGAAGGGAAATCAATCTGCAGTAAATTGAATCAACTTTTCATAACAGTGCAATTTATAATCTTCATGGTACTTTCCCAAAAAGAAGGTTCTCCTTCTTCAGGAGAACATTTTGAAGCCTGTACTATCCTAGATTAATGGCTGAATCTCTATTACCATTTTTACACCCCAAAAAATTCAATAGGTGGTTAAATATACTCAAAACTACATTAAGGCGATGAAGCATTTTACAGAGCTAAGCTGCAATTGGCTTTGTGGGATGCTGTGTTTAATCACATTAGAGGAGCCATATATGGCAGGAGCATAATTATCTATATAAAATCCAAGAAGAAATGTACTCATTATTGTGTACTTGTGGGTGAAGATAGGACTTATAATACTGTTTATAGCTAAGTTTGCCTGAAGCTTCAAATCATATGACACAGTTTAAATACTTCTAAATTTCAAAGCTCTCAGCTATTCTGGCTTCAGTGTTCTTTACTATATTTCTTGTCTCATGCTGAAACTCAGTTAGAAGATTTCAGGTAAAAACAACCATGGACAAGAAGAGTTAAAGAGTATATGTTTGTCTTCATAACATGAAACTTGCTTACAACAGGTTGGGGAGAAGTCATCTGAGATACTGCTCATCATGCCAAGACCTGAATTCCATTAGTGGGATGCCAATGTTCCATTGTTATTGTGGAGAAACAAACAAGCAAAAAACAACATTTGAGGCTGTACTTAAAAACTGTGTTATACCTAAGAACTTTGCCATCTGAAACATAACTCAGATGAAAAAAAGGAAACACAAATCCATAATAATTCAGGCTGAAGAAACATTGAGAAAGAACAAAGTAAAATAACATCCAAATGGTGTTAAAAATGTGGTTCCAGGCCGAGAAGACCATAATCATGCTCAGCCTTTGAGCCTAAGGCCGTCTTCAAACAAATACTGTCTCCATAAATGTCTGGTATGTATTTCAAAATATTACCATCTTTGCTGTATTCTGAACAATGGGAGAAGGAAGGGTGTTTCAAAAGGAGGAGTTAACTAAAAAATTAACTATATTTCTAAATATAGGTACATATATATAATGATCTAAATATCAGAACCAACAAAGTAACTTCTTTTCTTTTTCAAGAAATAAGCAAAACCAAACAAAAAAATTTATTTGATCTAAAGTACTGGAGAAATTTGGACTTTGGGTCATAGACTGCAAAAGTATTAGAAAATACTTTTTTTAAAAAAAGCACAGTGCTTAGCTTTGAGTGGTACATTTGTTTTATAGATTAAACTATTTAGAATAATGACACACACACACACACACATATGTATATATACATATATGTTTATGAAATATAGTTCTGAGGAGACTTGATAGTTGCCTTCCTCAGAAAATGTTCTTCCTTTTTGACATGTATAGTTGATATGTTGGTGTCCTAGGTTGCAGTGTA
>VZTH01009599.1:0-30000 GCA_013397815.1 Aleadryas rufinucha
TGGGATGGAACAGATAGGTGGATTCCCACACATGGTGCCCAGAGAAGGGAGCAGAAGCACAGTGGCCAGACCAGCTGCTGCTCTGAGGCACCCCAGCATCTCTCTCATGCAGCTGAAACAAGAACAGGATGTGGTGGGAAGAGAGCTTGGAGAGTCCTGACAGTGTCCTCCCTCTTCATCCCAAGTCAGCCCTCTCTGAACAAAGGCATCTCCTCCTGCTCCATGAGCCATCCCATCCCACCAAGAGGGACACCAGCACCAGAAACTGTCTGCAGGAGGGGAAGGCACCCCTTCACTCCCCATGGCCGGGAGAGGGTCCTGCAGTGGGGGTGGCAGGGCACAGCAGCAGAGCCCCCAGAGCTGCCCAGGGCCTGGGCTGCTCACAGCAAACACAGGCAGACCTTATCAGTGGAGCAAAAAGGCGTTTGTCTCATAACTCTGCACGTGTCATGTGCGATCTCGATTCGCTCCTTCACCCAGGAGCCTTCCCTAAACCTCACCTGGCTCCCAACCCCGTGGGATGGCTGCGGGTGCCCGGAGGCTCCCCTGCCGCAGGGGCTCCCGCAGGCCAGCCGAGCCCGGGGCTCCAACACCCCCAGTGGATTCTGGCACAGGCTCCCCCCGCTGCAGGGGCACCCTCAGCCTTTCCAGGCTTTTAACCTGAGCCCTGCCACCTTTTGTGAGTCTGCTCTCACACCATTTCCCACTGCCACAACACCAACGTCGGCAGCAGTCCAGGAGAGAAACATCTGCCTGGCTTAACAGCAAAACCTATGAAAACCTAGAGGGTTGGCAGCTGAGGTAAATGACTGTGGCTTCACAACTGGCACCAAATGAGGGTTCAGGGGTGGCCCGGCTGGGGCTCAAGCCCTTTGATCAGAGCTGCCTTTCAGTGCCATGACAAGGAAACGCACCCAGACTTCATTCTTTTAAATCAGTGGTTTTCAAAATTATAGCAAAAACCTGGCCAGTCTTGAGTGGAAGAATTGAAGGATCAAATGATGAGCAAAGGGGCTGTGAAGAGGAGCACTACATGTCCCCATCCCCCTGACGTCTCCACTGTCCACGAGCTGGGGCCATGAGGCCAAAATGGCCCTTATGAAATGGGCCTCCAGGCAGGAGATAGGCTGCTCGTGCACTGGGATCAAGGAGCTCCCAAAATACCAGAAATACAATGGAAAGCATTTTTCATGCCCAATGGAGCAGCAAAAGAGCAGCCTGAAAAATGCATTTTAATATATTTACTATCTTTTTTAGGTTTTTAGACCAGATAGGAAGAGGGAGAATTTCTTGCCACAGCCCCAGAATATTCCGCTATTCCCCTGTTGTTTTCCTGTGGGATTTTTCCCACTATGCCCCAATATACTCATTTTTTCAGCTGCAGCGTGTTTGCTTTGATGATGCCTTAACCTAGAAATAGTCTGCAGTTGTTTACCCACTGGTAGAGCTTCAAATATTATATTCTCACATTTTTAAATCAGTGCAGACACCTGAGACAAAAAGTGTCCCAAAAGCTGCCTACAAGAGCTACATGCTGGTCACTCTTTCTTGTCAAGGTTGATTTATTGCCTCCTTGCTGTTCAATTTCACATTTTGTCCTCATCATATCCGTGGCTCATGATCATTCTAGGCTGACCCTTGTAGGGCAGGCAGGGAATATTGATAAAACAATTATCTGTTAGCCGTTCATTTGATTTTCCATTTCAATTACGGATTGCACGAGGCAAAAGGAAAAAGATTGCATCATTGATTTTTCTACCTTACAACAGTAAAGAGTTGCTTTGATGGTTATAAAATGAATGCAACTCAACCATGCTTTTAAAGGTCATATTTTTTGTTTTACTATATTTCTTAAAAGCCTTAATATATGCAACTGTACGGGGGGGAATGCCCATATCATCAGCTTGGATAACCAGATACAAAGCACGCACACAGACACACACACACAGAAACACAGGTAAAAACCCTGCTCTAATGTATTTACAATAAATCTGCTCTTCCCCAGCAACGCCTTGGCATCACTCAGGAGCCCAGCGCCATCCTGCAGGGCCTCTCCTCGCATGGGGCCCGGCAGGATTCGGGAGCGGCGGCTGCCGGGATCGCCAGTGCCATCCCTGCCCAGGGAGCGGTGCCGTGCAGGGGCACAGCCGCGGTGCCATCCCTGCCCAGGGAGCTGAGCCGTGCAGGGGCACAGCCGCGGTGCCCATCCCTGCCCAGGGAGCGGTGCAGGGGCACAGCCGCGGTGCCCATCCCTGCCCAGGGAGCGGTGCAGGGGCACAGCCGCGGTGTCCCTACCAAGGAGGGCTCCGTTCAGACCGGGCCGGGCCGTGCCGCGGTGCCGCCGGCCGGGCAGCGATGCGGGACGGTCACGCTGCCGCGGGAGCGCGGCCGAGCCCGCGGCTCCATCACGGTTCAGCGCCCGGCACCGCTCCGGGGGATTTTCACATGGCCGACCCTCGGAGAAGTTCAGCCTTTGATCAAGGTTTAGCGTGCCTGGAGTGGCCGTGGAGCAGGAAAGGGCTCCCATTTTCTGTGTCACAGGGTGCCAGTGCTGATCTCCTTAAAGCCCCAGAGTTTTCTTCCAAGACTGGATTACGCTCAGCAATTAAGGTAATGAACTGGCTGAGGTAACAAAGCATAATGATCTCTTTTGTCCTCTGAATGCTTATGAACTCGCTCCTTCACAATAGTCTGGAATGCAGAGCTTTCTCCAACACCGGGGCTTAAAACTGTGTAAAAATGATTACTTCCATTATGCCTTCATGGCTTGACATTTTTAATTTAAACACCTGTAATATTTAAGCATACTTCTCAGAACCCAAATACCCGCTCTCAAAGAATGCTAGCTTACATCCCTGCAATATTTTGACATCTTATGAGTATTATTTTAATGCCTGAAAAGATAATGTGATGAATCCATTGCAAATATATCAAAATATGTGTATAGAGGACTGTTGCTCGCGTTTTGTTTGAAAACAATGGATTTTTCAAAACAAGGCACAACAGCTGAGCGAGCAGTCAGCGTTTCATCAGGCACTCTGTCGTGTCAATAAGGAACCACATTGTCTGGGCATATGTGCAAACGCAACACAACTTTTGCTCCAAACCAGCCCTTTTCTGTGATATCAAACCCTGCCGTGTTCACTGCCACCCCTCCCAGCACAGGGTGTTTTGATGCAGCTATTTCACTTTTTTAAAGCATTTACTTAAGGTTTTTATTTATTTATTTTGAAACATCTGGCTACTACTTTTACATTTTTCTCAAATTTTTTGCATGATATAAACCTTCTGCACTGCAGAATCTGCTGCACTCTGATCTTTCATCTTAACACATTTCCAGCCCCAAATTTCACTTCAATCTCACCTCATCTCTCCATACTACATTAACCCCTGGCAATTGCCTTCCAAATGACCCCATTAAGCTGTAATTGCCTCAGCAGGCCTGCACTTTCGCTTGTAATTCTGTACCTCTCATCTCCCAGACGTTCTCTCAGCATCATTTCGTGTTCTGGCTCCCTTCACTGAGCTCAGCTTATGACCTCGCTGCACCATGGCCGAAATGACTACTAAAAGCATAACAGAGACGGAATTCCATTACTTATTTTTAAAAGTTCTCTGGTGCCCTAATGTAATATTCTTTGGGGATTGTTGTCAAGGATACCAAGCACCAGCCATTAAAACCTTTTGTTTCCCAAGGCATTCCGTCTTTTATTAATAAATAAAGATAAAGAGAAGCTCATCCACCCTCCACAAAGTCAGCGTGTGTTTGCAATGCTCTGGTACAGCTCCAATCCTTACTGTGCCCCCGGACGTTACCCGGAGCAGGGGAGGGCAGGCTGGCAGCTCTGCCCAGCTCCGGGGCTGCCGCGCACGGAGAAATTAAACCATTGCAGATGATTCTGCAGGAGCAACTCAGCACAGTAATGCTGCCTTTAGCATATGCTGCCGCTGTACCCGTAATGGAAATGAAAGCCGAGGTCCGAGCAGCCTTTTGTGGCCACCGCGCCGAGGAGGAGGAAAACTCACACTGTCATATCCCACTGTCAGGGCTAACAGTCTATCAAGGATAATGGGAATCCCCAATGGGGGCGAACAAAACAGCATGGAAAAAGCTGGCTAATCCTTTAACCGGGTTTGTGGCTCAAATGTGTTAAAGAGGAACCTCCCGCTCCCGGCTGTTGTGAGACGGCCAGGAGACATATATTTCAGATTGAAAATTAATTGGTGCTGGATCCAAGCAAGCCTTTGCAGCAAGCAGTAACCTTTTCATTTTATGGTCATGACACTGAAATATTAAGAGCCCTCTTCTCCCATAAACTATATAAACAGAGGCTCTCTGAAAAATGGAGGTAGTTTTTTCTGTGGCAGAGAAGGAGTTTTACCCTTAATTCATAATAAAACTTAGGGCTGAGGCTGCATGGGGCAGGAGGTTCCTGCTCGAGGGGCACCAGTGCCCACAGGGGCTCACCCAGCCCCAGGGGGATGGGGTGCCCCAGGGGTGACAGTGGGGCCCGGGCCCTCCGAGCATCCTCCTCAGCAGGGCTTGCTTGGCACTGCCAACAGAGCCAGAGGTGCCACATCTGGATCACCTCCTGAGTTGCCCTCTGTCTGTCACACAGGAAGAGGCAGAAGCTGGTGGGGCCAAGGGGGAGGCTGTGCACACATCGGGACCGGGGGCAGCAGAAGGGCCCATCAGAGCCTGCTCAGCGCCCTCTGACCCTGGTGAGGTGACCTCCCGCTCGGGACACCCTGCTCACAATCACCAGCAGGGCGTCACATGGGTCTTCCCTGCACACCTGACCTGTGACCTGTTCCTTCAGCATCTGCTGCTCGTCCCCAGCAGGGACAGCGCTGGAGCCCGTCGGCCTCCATCTGATCAGGAGATCCATATGCTTTGGGTTGATTTTTTTAGCCCTATTTATG
This sequence comes from Aleadryas rufinucha, assembly GCA_013397815.1. Taxonomy (NCBI): domain Eukaryota; kingdom Metazoa; phylum Chordata; class Aves; order Passeriformes; genus Aleadryas; species Aleadryas rufinucha. The sequence continues at coordinate 4,924 of VZTH01009599.1, forward strand.
GCAATAATGAGTTCACATGGATTTTTAGCCAAGAAATACATTTTATCCCGGATTCTCAACTAAAAGCAAGTTCCTGAAAGCTTTTCACTTCTCCTTGCCAGAAGGATGGAGGTCAGTGTCCACAGGCGTTTGCATGTCCATGGTGCTGGGAGGTGACGCTGCCCTTGGGACCATGTGCCACACTAGGACCGAGGCCACTGTCTGTTTCTCCACACAGACACCCCAGCACTGTCACTAAGGCAGAACAGGGTCTGTGAAGGCTGTCCTGCCACCCCAAAGTCACCTCCCCAACCATCCTCCACGGAGATAAGATGATAAAATCAGTCTAATCGCTGAGCTGCTCCAAAGGTCCCAAAGGAGGTAAAAAATAACCTGTAACTCTTCCACAACAGGATGGTTTCTGCAGGCAGATGCCTGGGCCTGGCTCATTCCTCTGGCTGCGTGTGCGCCACGTGTGAGCCGTGTGTGAGCCACATGCTGCAGCAGCCTCACGCCTTAGGCTGTTTTTATTCTACACACCAGGCAGGAAATTTTCATTTCATGCATCACTCACGTTTTGTCCTGATTCTGCAAAGTCAGGTCTTGCACTGAAGGTAAAGCCTGGAGGAAATCAGATTGATTCAGAGTTACTATTGTTTGGAATTCCAGTCTGGGCTCATTGGGCACTGATTTTGTTTGCTTTCAGCAAAGCTTGTGGTACTGGAGTGCAGAGCTGAGACAAGCAGCTGAATGAAGTCAATCCATGTACTTCAGTTATTTTTGTTTTCTTTAAAATGAACTTTGATTTCATCACATTCTGCCCATCTGTAAAACCCAGATAACGCCATTTTTATCAACATCCTGAGGAAAGATTATCAGCCCCAAGAGAAGTCATGATCAGCAGAGCTGGGTGTGTCCTGGTTCCATTTTAAGCACTGGGATCGCCTGTACCTCTGGCTCTGCACATGCTGAGGCTGCGGGTGGCCCAATGTCACCTGCACGTGCACAGCACGCTGGCACCCAGGGCACTGGGGCCATGACGTGCACCTTTCCACACAGCACTTTGGCTTTTCTCATTATCAGCTTAAACAGGACTGAATCCTGAACAGAATCTCTTGGGTGGCCAGGAGCAGAGGTTACGAGTACGTTGCCAAAAACACCACTCAGAAATGTTACAAATACCCAAACAGGTGAAATTACTAAAGATAAAGCACCTCCAGCTCCCAACCTTTGCAATATTTCTTGTTTGTCTGGTTACTGGAGTAACCACGAGTTAGAGAGACACTTCATCGCCGTCTCCAGAGTTCTGGACATGTCTAATGAAAACAGCAAGTCATGAAACATCACATGGCATCAATGCCACAGCCAGGCAACTCTGAAAAATGAGCTGTGCTTCTCACATTCCAGGATCCTCTTCCTGTCTTCCCAGAGAAATGAACTAAACTAAGTAACTCCGTGCTCCATACACTCCTCACCTGCCTGGTGTACGGGAGCCACCCCAAGCTCCTTGGACGAGGCACACCGAAGGGAACAGCAGCACTCCTGCCGGGCTGCCCTGGCACACACAGCCAGAGCTCTCACTGCAAGGGCACACTCGCCATTTTTGATGGAGAAAATAAACACGCCCCCTTCACTGCCTCCCCTTGAACCTTGCACCAAGTGAGAGCCCCTGTTTCACCAAAGCTGTTAGTTCCCATTCTAAAGGACACGTCCGGGGAGCTCCATTCTTCGGTCATTCTGGCTCCTCAACATGTTTACTTTTAACTCCTAATTAATTCCTAATCCCTGAACTCCCAAGGAAGTTCTCAGTTATTGTCTTTCCTGCTCTGCAGCCCCCAGCCTGCCGGCAGACACAAGCACTGCAATGGAACACACACCCTTCAGTAATAGCAGCACCCTGCCTGGACTTAGTCTGTGTTTTATCAATCCCTGTGCAACAAACCCGAATGAACCATAGATGGTTCTGTAATTCAGAGCAAGAATTGGGCAAGAAAGAGGGAATTCTGTGGATAATCAGACACCCAAAGCCTGTCTGAAGCCCTGCATGATGGCCAGCACGGCAAAGCACCACTGCAGTGAAGGTAGTGATGAAAGTGAAGAGCACCTCTGGCCCCATTATCAACTGCTTTGTATGAAACAAAATACTCTTTTTGCAGGTAAAAATGATACAAAGCAGAAGCTGACGATAAATTTTTCCTTTCAGTTTTAATCAGGCTTCCTGTTGTAAAAGCTCAGCAGACAGTGACGCGAGACACTGCCTCCCAACTTCGGTTCACCTTTGCCGTTCCACCAGGGACACCGTGTCAAGATTGTTCAGCTTTTTTGATGAGTGCTGCGTGAGTAACTAATGTGTAAATGCAGATACGTATAGAAAGCAGTTTTGACAGTGATGTATTGCAACTGGTTCCAGATGTCGGCGAGGGATGCTTGGCCAGGCACCTGGGGCTCGCCTGCCACGGAGCCGCACCAGCACCAAACCAGTCTTCACATAGATCACAGGGCTTTAACTCTCCAATTATAATCTTATTAAACAACCATCACTCGAGCTTCTGCTTCTCCTCTTCCAGGATGCTGCAAAATATCTCTGTGTTGTTGCTCACATTTTAATTTTAATTAAGGAGAGATAAGCTGCAATGTGGAGCTTAGCACTAAACCCTGCAGTTTGGCTGTCAATGGGAAACTTAAAAGCAAGCTGTTGAATTGGTCAAAATTAACCTTATATTAACATTTCACATTTTTTATATCACTACACCAAAACTTGCACGTTGCAGATGCCAAACATTTAATTAGATATCCCCTAACTCCTGAAGTAAATGTTGAAATGATTCTACAATACTGCATTTTCCATGGAAGACACGAGCTGGTACTGGATTTGCATTTGATACTGGAGCAAACTGCCAACGAGGTCATTCTAAAGAGGAAGGACTTGCACATGATTGTAAAAATCATTAAAGACACACTGAATCACTGAAAATCCCACGTCTCCAGCTGTGACCCATGTCCACTGTGCCACAGAGTGGGCACCTGCAGGCAGCAGAGCACAGCGTGCCCTGGGACACAGGGCCACCGCTGCTCCACAGGGTCCTGTCCCTCTGCACCTCCCTGCCAACACACTCACCCCTTCTGGGGCACTAACAAGGGGACATTTCACACAGAAATAAAGATCAAAATGTGCATTGAAAAATTAAGTAATTAATTAGTGCAATAACAGTCAGACTGGCTGCAAGTTGATGCTGACAAGCTGCGGGAGGACGCGGCCGGAGGAGCCAGCAGGCAGAACGCACGGTACCTTCCAGGAGCAGCATTTAACCCAGAGCACTGATAAAGTTGCACTTCGTACAGCAGAAGCGTTTGTAGCTCGGCTCAGCATCAGTGTTTGGTCTAAAGGGAATTTTCTCAAACAACCTGTCTGTCTCCCTCCTCGCTCGCTCGGAAGCACGGCGCTCCAATCGCCGCTCTCGGGGGATCGCCCTGCGGCTCGCTCCCTCCATGCCGGTGTGATTCCAGGCACCGCTCATTGATCACCATCGCTGCCGAGAGCAGGCGTGTGCTCATCCCAGAACAAAGAGAGAGGGAGACCTGTGCTGCGGCTCTGCTCTATCACACCAGGGGTTCAGGGCACGATTCACAGAAGCACTGGCAGGGATGACGCCGTAGCACCGCTGCCGTGCTCCCTTTCCACCCAAACCCCTCCATCCATCGCCCCCGCACTGGGGTCAAAGCCCCTGTGATTAATAACCTTATCACAAGTAAACTACTGCCTAATCGGGGGTGTTGGGCCTCGTGTCACTCAATGTATTGACTGAGGGGAAAAAGGCAGACTGACCAGCATCTGATACTTTTCCAGTTGGATTATCAAAATTAATTCTAACCTGCATTTAAATGATCAACCTGTAAAATTTCATTACTAGCATGGAACCTGCTAATGAATGGCACCAGACAGCACAAGAGCCGTAAACTATCGCCCGTGTCCTTCTGCTTACAGAGCTCCTGCTATGACAAACCTTTATTGGCCATTTGTGGTACAACGTAAACCACCCGGAGCCAGGCTGGGCTTTTGTTCCAGCTCCTGCAGCCAAAAGGATGGAGATGTCCTGGCTGGGAAAGAAAGTTTCAGGGGCATTTGATTGACCTGTGAGCTTTCTTCAATGACACACTCTGCATTTCGAGACAGCGGATGGGAACCAAAGGACCTTTTGCTTCACTAAAGCAGAAACTGATAAAAAATGGCCTTTTCCTGCAGTCAGTAAGGCAGGATGGGAGCGAGATGATACAGATATCTCACGCCCGGCATGTTAATGTGCAGGAGCATCCTGGTGTGAACAGCCTGGCTGCACAGGCAGCGCTGCTCCCAAGGGCCGGGCGCTGGGGGCAAGGGCCAGGGACTGTGGCTGTGCTGCCTGTTCCCAGCCCTGCTCCCCGCAGCCGAGGGTGCCCAGGGCAGGGCAGGAGCAGGACATGGGCTGGAACTTCACCAGAACTGTGGCTGGAGCTTGGGCTGCTCCTGGAGCACACGTGCACATGCACGGTGTGTGCCAATGCTTCCAGTATGGCATCGCCTCTCCAGCCCTCCTCATCCCTTTGGCACTGGGCACAAGTGGCTACCAGCACTTCCAGGCTCAGCTGGAATATTACCTAGAGCACTGCAGCAATTTTTACTCTGATTTTCTACTTCCTTTTTAGTCCCCTGGCTAACAAACTGGCCAGAAGTTGTGTCTGGAAAATCCCAACATGATTTGGGCAGCTAATATCGAGACAGAATATCGGGCAAGTAATTAAGATGGTTGGATAATTGTGAGGAATGTTAATTCTTCCAGTCTTTGTAGCTGGGAACAAGGGCTGGTTTGCGACCAAGCCCCCCTGTCAGGACGTCACACAGGGAGCGGGGGAGCGAGCTACGGAGCACGGGGGCCTGGCAGGTGCCCACACATATGACAAACCACGAAATCCTACAGAAAATTTCCACTATTCTGGGAGCACTGCTGCTGTTCTGTACCTTTCACTGCCTTCGAAAGACGAGGAGGAGGATTATGATGAGACACACAATGGGGATTATATGCATGTTTTTTCCAGAGGAGATGAGTCCTGATCTAAAACCCAATGAAGTTAATTCTAAGGTAGTTTCCAACCCCTGGATCACTCCTCCAGCTCTGATGAGCCAGCTGACCGAAGCCCTCTGCACCAAAAACGCCCCTTCCCCTCTTTTACTCTGGTGCCCTTGTGCACAGGAATACTGAGTTATTAACTGTAGGGAATGGAATAAATATTCCCAGCAACGGGTGTGCCACCGGACAGCAGGAGTGCCCAGTCTTACCTTCCAGCACGGTCAGAGCCCTGCTGACTGCAGGGACCGAGCTCCCACACATGTTCTGGTTACAGTCACATAAAAGTTGCTTAGAGAAAAAACAAAGTTTCTTAGAAACACACTCACTCCATCCCTGCACTGTGTAACCGGACTGTGGAGCTGCATCTTGCAAGAGCCGTCCATATGCCTCTTGCTCTTGGCAAAACACTGAAGGAGCAAAGACTGGGGCTTCAAACAGGATGAAAACGCAAGCAGGACACACCTGTGGAGGCTGCACTGGGAGCCCTTTTTCCGCAGAGAACCTTTGGTGTGGGATGGCCTGGCTGCAGGGCCAGCCGGGCAGAGGGGCTGAGATGACCCAAGGAACAGTTAGCGAGGGGCCAGGACGTGGCTCTACACAGGGAACGCATTGAAGGGGCTTCGACTCAATTTAACAACCACCTCACAGCCTTGCTGTCCCTGCTCTCCTGTCCTGCAGGCTGGGCAGCAAGTTGGGAAGAGCTTTTCACAGATATTTTCGAAAACAGCTCCCCAGCCTGTGACAATCCCCTGGCGGCAGTGGGCAGGGGTGGGTACCCTGCATTCCATGAGCTCTTTGTGGCTGGGACGGAAGCAGAGCAGCCATGGCAGCATCGCTGTGAGAGCCAAATCTGCTGGACAGGGCCTGTCCTGTGGCACAGGGACGGGCGACACTGACAGCAGCTCCCCGTCTCTCAGGCAGTGGAGAAGAGGCACATGCTGCAGGACACGGTCCCTCTCTGGGCAGTGTGGCCATGCCAGCTGCACAGGGCCTGCTCTCCTGAGGGACACGGTCCCTCTCTGGGCAGTGTGGCCATGCCAGCTGCACAGGGCCCTCTCTCCTGAGGGACACGGTCCCTCTCTGGCCCAGCTGCACAGGGCCCACTCTCCTGAGGGACACGGTCCCTCTCTGGCCCAGCTGCACAGGGCCTGCTCTCCTGAGGGACACGGTCCCTCTCTGGGCAGTGTGCCTGTACCAGCTGCACAGGGCCTGCTCTCCTGAGGGACACGGTCCCTCTCTGGACCAGCTGCACAGGGCCTGCTCTCCTGAGGGACACGGTCCCTCTCTGGCCCCGCTGCACAGAGCCCTCTCTCCTGAGGGACACGGTCCCTCTCTGTACCAGCTGCACAGGGCCCGCTCTCCTGAGGGACACGGTCCCTCTCTGGCCCAGCTGCACAGGGCCTGCTCTCCTGAGGGACACGGTCCCTCTCTGGCCCAGCTGCACAGGGCCTGCTCTCCTGAGGGACACGGTCCCTCTCTGGGCAGTGTGGCTGTACCAGCTGCACAGGGCCCGCTCTCCTGAGGGACACGGTCCCTCTCTGGCCCAGCTGCACAGGGCCTGCTCTCCTGAGGGACACGGTCCCTCTCTGGCCCAGCTGCACAGGGCCCGCTCTCCTGCGGGCTGGGAGAGGCACGGCCACAGGTTCACGTGTCGGGCACCGGCCACCACTGCGCTGGGAGCGGCACAGAGCCCCACTCTGCTGAACGCCACAAAACCGCCTGCATCCCATTGACACGAGGCCCCACACTGTGACTTGAACTAACAAATATTTCATGATCTCTATGTGGAACTCTACAAATGAAAAAGAAATTACCGCAGGCACACGGTCCTCCGCCAGCAGAGTAGCAGTAAAAGGAGTTAAGAGACACTGAGGAGACATGGTCGCTTATCACAAATATTCTCCCAGAAAAATAATAATAATCATCAAAAATTGCATTTTAGGACATCGACATTAAGAATATGCTGCTTTAAAATGTGCTCTTTATCTCAGTGACAGCATGAGTGTACAGCATGTGACGGAGCAGTTGCCATGGCAATGCTCTTTAGTGAGCAGCAGCCTAAACAAGTGCATAAAGCCCATTTACAGCAGAGCATGTGCCAGGCCATGGAACTCGTGGAACACGCCAGCATGGGAGCACTGCCCCAGCCTGGGGCCTTCCAGACCCACAGAAACCCCTGCAGGGTTTTTGCAAGCAGCCTGGTCTGTTCCCCAGGTGTGCATCAGTGTGCAGCTCCCCATCCCCAGGAGACGTGCCCTGGAGATGGGGTACATGCCCGGCAAAGCCCTGCTGCTGATCTTCCTTCAACCAGGCTCCACAAGGGAGCGAGGGGCAGGGGACCCCCACGGTTCCCCCACAGCAGAGCAGCTGTCCCCACTGTGCCAGCCCCACTGTGCCACCTGCATGGGACAGAGGTGGGTGGATCCCCTGGCCAGGGGTGGTGCTGGGGGCAGGAAGGCCCAGCTGAGGTTTTCCAGAGGTGTTCGAAGACAGAAGGTGAGGGGACACCTCCCTGCTCACCCCGAAGGGACAGCCATGGCACCTGGGATCCTTCATGGCAGCTGGAGGATGCCAGCACCGCCCCAGTGACCTGCGGGGTCTGCTGCCAGCCAGGAGTGACAGTGCAGGGTGGGCTCTGCCTGCCAGCTGGGAATGGGACCCCCAAACCTGGGCACAGTCATGGCCAGGAGAGGCACTGGCTGGTCCCACAGCAGAGGAACAACAGAAGTGTCTCCTGTGCTCCAGCCCAGAGCAGATAGAGATGTGTGTGCCATGGAGGAGCCTCCGCAGTGGGGATGTCGGAGGCCAGGGGTGCTGGGCAGGAGCAGGAGCAGCCCCGGAGTACCGACCCCAGGTACCCGAGACAGGTCCCTCCCACTGTCCCCACCGAGGCCCTGCACCACCACAGCCCCAGGGCTGGGCCCTGCCTGCCTAAACCGTGGGTTATACCCTCCGTCAACGGCTCCAAGCCACACTCCAAAGGATTGTAGCAAGAGGAGGGCAGAAAACTAAGTTTGCATTCTTCTGTCATTTCCAAAACTTGTTTGCAAACATTACATTTTTATTTTACTTATTTAGGGAAAATTACACAATTCTTCATAGCACAGTTTAAAAATAACTCCACTATTAATGCAGGCCCTTTATTTAATCACTGGCTAATTTACTCCTGACAGAAAGTAAATTCCACTATTTTCTGTGAGGCTTTATGAAATTGCCATCATTTTTAATTAATTCTTAATTAAAATATATTACACCACAGCTTCTACCCATCTCTCTTGATATTCTAACATAATCAATTCAAGACCATTTACATATCATTAATTAAAAGCCTTCCTCTCTCATCCTTAAAATCATAATGAGGCTCTATTTCTCATTAGCAGCCTTTAAGGGATAAAATAACAATACAGACAAGAATGAATGGTAATTTCAAAAACCTCTTTTCTGCTCTTGCAGCCCCTCAGACTGGACGGTGACATCGCCCAAGTTTGCTGCCAAAGGAGTTCCTGAATGTTCGACAAAAACAAACCCTGAGACCAGGAGCGCTGCAGCCCTCCACAGTGCCACGAGTCAGTGGCCTCCTCATGTCTGACTCCAGCCCTGGTGGCTCCCCCCGAGCCCTGGGACCGTCCCCGCGCCAGCCCAGGCAGGACACGCGCCCTGAGCGGCTCCGTGCCAGGACCCACCCAGGGCACTGGCCACACGCGGCACCAGCCCAGACTGGGGCTCCAGGGATGGCTCCAGCCTCAAAGCCAAGAGTCACCAGCAAAACAGGATCATTGGTGACTGCCACACGCTAAAACGTCTCAAATCCCAGGGCTGTAAACGCACAGGGGACAGCGACCAGGAGAAGTTCCAGTTCACATGGGCCGTTGTGTTCTCGTACCTGCCCGTGCCAGATGAAACCCATCCCACTGGTGCCCGTGAGGAAGGGCTGATGCAGAGACGACAGCGTTAACTCCCAGTAATTAAACTCCAGAGCCAAGGTACGTCTCACATGTTCATAAACCAGCTGTGATATATCCAGCTACTGTAAAGAATTACCATTTATTGATAATGAAAGGTAAAAATTAACCACCTATTCAATGATCCTGCTCCTCTTCCAGGAGTTTAAAACCACAGACGTTTCAGAAAAGATTTACTGCAGCTCCCGGCGTTGAACCTGCTATTTTAAATGTTTGGGCTGCAAGTGAGGGAATTAATACAACTTCCACTGTGATTATTTTTATGATTAGCGTAAAATAAAATTTCATGGTGTATCCTTCGCCTTGAGAAGCTGGGCCAAGCGCTGCCTTTTCCTGCTCAAGAAGAGGCTGAACTAAACCTTAATTTGTTATTACCTTTTTTAACACAGCTTATTATTCCAAGCAATTCCTAGGTAGACCCTGAGCAGGGAAAAGAAGCAGAGCCAGGATCAGAGAGTGACAAAAAACAACACAAGTAATAGACAAAAAATCAGATCTATGTCTGGGGAATGTTATGCAGAGTTATTGTCACCAACATTAACGATATCTAGGTGCTGCATATCAGGCAAATCAGATTTATATCACTGTCTTCTGCCAATTGCAGGTGCTCCACCACAACTTGTCAAGACAGCCTGTCTGAGTCTTCACACGTCAGACAGAATCACAGCACTTGGTGTTTTGGTCTGTTGACAGCAATTTATTTTGATGTGTTGTCACAATACAGAATTCTTCGAGGCTCTACACCACAGTGCCAGCGAGTCCTACTGTACTTTCCTGCTGCCAGATGCTACAGGTTCGTAGAGGGAAAAAACACTGACAATTTATAAAAAAATAAAAAGAAGGGAGATTTTGTAAGTGTGCTGAAAGCATTGGAGCCAAGATGTGCCCAGGGAGCACGGTCAGGGGACAGTGCCCCGGCCCCGTGCCCCACAGGAGTCCAGCAGGAGGGACAGGGGACAGTTCTGTCGGGACACTGCACCCCTCTTCAGAGGGACCCTGCTGAGGCCCAGGCTGATGTCCACACCATCGTGGCACTGGACATGTCATTTACATGGAGCCATGCGTGGCACTGGAACGTGAGCTTGGGTGGATTTCAGGAACTGCCACAAGCGGCCAGTGGGACACAGCAGTTCCCGGGGGGTGTCCCTGTCCTCACCTGGTCCCAAGCTTTGCAGGTTACCACAGCCACAATGGTCACTGCTAAGCTGGAATAAATACACTGACTTAGAGAAAGGGAAAGTATTTAGGACTAAATTTTTCACCTGCCATTTGGCTCAAACATGGGCACGTTTCCCACCTGGCGGCAGCGTTCCCGTGGGGATGGGGACACCATGCTGGTGCTGGGGAAACTCTAGTGGGTGCCTGCTTAGGGTAAGGGAGCATCTGCTGCAGACATCAGCACCTGCATGTCCCACATGTCTGGATGCATTTGTCCAAGGAATGGACAAAGTCCAAAATAGATCCATTTCCCTGCCCTAAATTAAAGGTTTTGGTTTTGTCCAAGACAGCTGTGTTGCCCCAGCAGGTGCCTCTGCTGTGGTCCCCAAAAACCCCCAAACTGGCCCACTTTTCCCAGGCTGCTTGCTTTGAAAAGACAGCAGTTTTCTGACCATATCCATCCTGAATCCTGAGCTACACTTCTGGATGTGCAGATATTTAGCTGTGGAAACCAGTTTCCCCTGCAGCCCCACTCTCCCCTCCTGACTGTGCCTTCCTCCCACCCATTGCAGGCTGGCATGAGGAGCATTTCCTGAGGAGAAATACAGACAGATTACAAGGAAAAAGGTTGAAAAAAAGAAAGAGGTAAGTACTAGTGGGGAATTCTTTTCAAGGACTGCTTGATTAGAAACAACCACATTCATATTCAAACCTTTTAGAACCAAGTTGCCTTTCTCAACAAGGTGTCTCTGCGGATATTTGCCCGGCTTTGTTATGGGACTCCTGACACTTCTAATAGAGCTTCTAAATAAAAAAACCCAGTGCATTTGTACTGCCAGGCAATAACCTTCACGTTTTACTCTCCATTCATAATGAAAATTAAGGGCACATGACCTGCATGCTAGGTGGCTTCGAGGACCACAGGCAAGAAAATGTAGAAAGTGTGTGTGGTGAGCATATTGAGGGACACTGAACTGTGCAGGGGATGCCAGCCAAACCCCCTGGGCCAGCCCAGCACCACCTTCAGAGGCTGGCTGGCAGGAAAAGCATTCCTGCTCTGCAGCAACGCTGCATGAAAATCTGTTTGTGATTATTTTTCATTCAGAAATATGATACAACAAAGATATCACTATTATTCTGTGTTTCTACTGGAGGAAAAAATACCTAATGCAATTTGATCCCATACCAAAGCACAGCGCTCGCAGGAAGGAAGGCTGTAATTTGACAATCAACCCTTATGGAACAAACCTGATGTGCTGAAATGTTTATTCCAGAAGAAATACTTCCAGAGAATATTTCAGTGAAATCAGGTAAAAAGTAGAACACATATGAAAAATACTACCTCTCAGGAAATAACTGTAAGTACCCCTTTGTTTGCATCTGGGAACTGGCTCTGGACAGCAGAGCCCACTCTGGGGGAGCTGGCTCAGCCACGGGGCAGCCCCCAGTGCCCCAGCCCCTCGGGATGGAGAGCAAAAGGATAAAAGCAATGGTGGGCAGCAGGAGACCTTGCTTGGAGGGTCCTGAGCTGTTCTTGGAGAAAGGGACCAGCTCTCTGGGTCACGTCAGAGCTCCTTGTGCCACGGCCACAGTGCTCTGCCAGCCAAGAATGGGGCAGGGCAGGGGATACGACCACCAATGCTTCATAACACCATGTGTGAGCATGGTGTGAAAATCTGTGCAAATGTGGGAGAGCACAGGCATGTGCCAGTGGTATGGATAAGAGTTGGGGCTGAAGACTCCATGTGGGCAACCTGCCACTCGGTCCTCATCTCGCAGCGATCGCCGCAACCAAATGGAGTCAATGACGCGGACACCAATTAACACATGCCACTCCGATTTGCGTTTCTGTGCCATACTTTATTAAACACTTTCAGATGTAATTGAACAACACTGTTCCACAATTAAGCACCACACAGTCCTGTACTTTAAAACAAAAGCTATGACAGTTCTGTACTCTATTAGCACTGGTAGATACTGTGTAATGTAGTAAGTAATTAAAAGCTAAAACTACAGTACTGGAACAATCCTAATCAGGCTCCAATTCCAGTAGCAATACAAGTGTATTAATTTTTTTAACACAGTGCAAGTACTTCAGCATTATCCTACAAAAACTACATGTTGCCTGCTCCAAGAATAACCAGACATCCTCTTTTTCTGCTGGCAAGCAGGAGCTAACCTGTGATGGTGCCAGAGCAGCACCAGTGAAGACACCACCTGTCCCCGCGCTGTGGGGACAGGGGCACTGTGCCTGGAGCAGGGAATGCCCACGGCTGTCATGCCACCGGCCATGACCCCCATGTGTGCAGGGAGAGCCCCAGGACACTGTCCCGGCTGCTCCTTCCATGCACGGACACCCAGCAGCCCAAACCCTGGCCGGGGGGCAGGAGGCTGGAGCCGGTGGGATCTCCAACCCAGAGTGGCCCTGCCATCCCCTCTCCTCACATCGCAGTGGTGCAACTCCTGCATGTGGCAGGGGCTGGGAAGAGCAGGGAGATGTGCCCAGGGGGATGCTCTGCTCGCACAGGCTAACAGAGGAGGAGCCGGTGCCGCTGCTGGCAGGCTCTCCCACCCGCGGCGGGCAGCCGTGTGCAGGGCAGAGGTGCCCCCTCCCGTGTCACCCGCCTGGCGCTGGAGGTTGCACTTTCAAGAACACTTCCAGCTTCTGTCTCTCAGGATAACAAAACGTCACTGCTGCACTAATCGGCTCTGCGGCGGCAGGCAGAGAAGGCGGCTGCAGCGCCAGCAGCGGCTCCGCTGCCCCTCCAGAGACGATGCTCCATCACCGCAGCGCACAACTGAGACAGGGTGTGCACCACGGCTCGGGGAGCCAGCGGTCAGCCACACACCAGCACCACAGCCTGCCCCCTCCCGCTGCTCCCAGAGCTGCCTTAGGGGAGCAAGAACCTTGTCCATGGGAAAGGTGGAGACACAGGCCAGGAAAGAGCAGATCCATGGCCAGCACCACTCTGCAGAAAGGAATCTGTCTGGCTGGAGCACCCAGTGTGAATCAGACTCACGCTCGTGGATGGGGAGAAGCCCAAGGACACAGAACAGCCCTTCCTGCTCCTTCTTCTTCCTCTGCTGAATCTGCAGTACTTCATGGCTAAGGAGGAAGATGACAGATTCATCCTGAATTCATCCAAACAAACACAAACGTTCTGGGATGTCATTTCCAGCCTCACACCAAGGCTCAGGGGAGTAAGCTCACAGGGACACAGCAGGCTTTGTCCCTTGCCAGCCATGTGTTTTCTGGAGCAGAGCACACGGACAACTGTGTTCTCACTCCCTGCAGGGCAGCTCTGGAATTCCTGAGAACAGTCTATTGGCTTGCAAATTTAAAGCTGAATTTAAAACCGCTTCTAAACACATAGTGGCATGTACATTTCTGATAGGCTCTCATTAACTTTGTTATGCAAGTTTGAAGATTTAAACCATTACAATTTCTGTATTGTGATATAGTTGCTATGGCATCATCACTAAACTCCATCTTGCATACCTACGGAATGGGATGAGGACAGAGAAACTGCAATGAAAGCTAAAGAGAGGCTTAAATGCAAGGACTGAAAGGAAGTGTGAATTCATGGAGATAATTCCAAGCTACCCTTCTGTCCCCACTGGCAGGAGAAACATGATCTAAAATACAGACCCTGCGCCTGGCTCCCTCCAACCAAGGGGATCAAATCCAGCACTGCAAGCACAGCAGTTACTGCCAGCGTCCGAGTGCAGACACTCAACCAGCCAAGTGACCTTTTCTCCACTCAACAGCCTTTTCGGAGCAAAATTTGTTGTGAAGGGTTTGTGCTAAAAGAATGTATGAGTTTATGTCAAATCCATCAGTTCAGGGACTGATAATTGCTCAGGTTGAGATGGCATTGGGGCCAAACACTGGGAGAAGGAAAGGGAATCCACCAGTTATTTATTAACTTTAGTCCCCAAAGCCTTGTTATATTCCCAAATCACAATCCTATTGGCATAAGAGACTGCTGAGATGGAAATCTTTTAACAGCTGCCTCTCCTGCTCCCGAGCCAGTGCTCCCCTCCGGTGCCGAGTGATGAGGCGGCTTTAACGCCCGCTGGAGGAGCAGAATTTAATGCATCCCATAAAAAAATCATGTACTGCCCTAAAAATCCAACAGCACTCCTTTGACACTCGAGTGCTTCAAACCCAAGGTTGGTACCTGGAGTCTCTCCTCTCCCGGGTTGGTGCTGTGGAGCACGAGCAGTGGATGAGCCCCCCAAGCCCCAGGTCTGCTGCATCCCCCCTGAGCCCCCGCACCCGGAGTGTGCTGAACAGTGATGCCAGCTCTGCTGATCCCACTCCTAAAGAAGTTTTGAGATTATGCCTTGAGGCTTAGATGGGACTTAAGTGCTCCCTTGGCCTTCTGCTGGCACAGCGCAGCTCTCCCCTGCCAGGGCAGGGTCGTAGGTACAGAAAACACTGCAGAAATCAATGAAATCAGCCAAGGTAATGAGGAGAGAAGCCACCCTCACTCATAAAGCAAGGAAACACACAGATTTTAAAAACAAAACCACAAAATCTGTGTTGCCACACATGTGGTTTGATGCTGATTATTGCCACAGAAATGAATTTGGGATTTATGTCATTAAGGATGAAAATCTCCAAGATCCTTGCAAGCACAGACATCTTTCTGATACAGAAAAAAAGTACTTAAAAATAATTTTAACTGGTTCTGGAAACCAGCCTCCTGGCTTTCAGAGGGTTTTTTATGGTTGTTGATTCTGTCTTGTAAAGGAGAAGTTCCTCAGGAGGAGTGCTGGAACCAAGTCCCACAGCTATGCGCACACATCATCCTGTGAAACCCCACCCAGCAGAGCTGCCATCGGTGTAGTTCGTAATCCTAGATTTGAGCAGCTTTTCTGACTGCAAGCTGTCTGGGTAATTGCTAAGCTGTCTGCGAATTACTATTGAACTCTGTCCTTTTTTATCTCACTGACTGACTACTATTTGTTATTAGTCCAAGTAATAATAATATATTAATGCACATGCTTAATATACAGAAGTGTATGTTTGTACTGCAACTGCACTGCACTCTGCACTCTGCAGCGTGGGAAAGCGCCGTGAGCGGAGCCAACAGTCACGCAGGGACCCAGCTATCATCTTCCCAAAGGCCACACAACCCACAGGCTCAGTATTCAGTGATTCCTACATCAAATGCTTTGCTCTGACTGGCAGTGCTGGAAAACTCGAGGAATTTCCTCAACTGAGGCCCTGCTGCACCTCGCTCTGGATGCGGTGTCCCAGACCCACGCCCACCTCGCTGCTCCTGGAAGTGGCTGTGCTGGCTGCAGCAGCGGCTCCTGGCACACGGGCAGGGCTGGAGCTGCAGCCAAGTGGGGCAGAAGAGAGGGGTGAGGCACTGTCACCTGGCAGCTCCCAGTGCTCCTGGCTGGGGACACTCAGCTCCATGGATGTCCCTTCCCACCCCCTGGAGCACTGAGTCTCTCCTTGAGCAGCCCCTAGGAGCTGATGTGCCAGGTCTCCCCTCCCAGCTGTGTCTATGTAACTTCTATTAACCAAAATATGGTAGAGTTTACACACCATATTGATCACTACAGCAGCTCGGCACCTGGCAGCAGCTCCCACCTTCACACACAGCATCTGGGCACTGGACCATGGTCAGAAGCTGGTGCCATTCGTTCACTTTCAAAAGGAAAGCTGGGAAAGTTGACTTCAGAAAGGAATTCTTTTTTGTTGACCTCTCCACAAAAAGAGCGAAATGACCTGACTAATAGGGTTAAACATCCTTCTCCCGAGGCAGCAGCTGCCAGCCTGGGCCAGCCACAGCTCTGCTGAACACGCCTGCAGCTGCCAACTAACTCATGGGGAAGCAGAGCTAGAGAATGGCAGCAGTCAATAAATTTAATTTCTTATTAGCAAAACACTAATCAATAACCCAAACCAAATTTTTTTCTTTCCTTCTACATTTCATACCTATTTGTGAAGGGGAAAAGAGACAAATTACCACTACACTGTCATTGGAGAGCTACTGCCACAAGGTTACGCTTCAAGAAAATTAGAAGGGCCAAAGTCCAACTAGAACTTCACCTGGCTACTGCCGTGAGAGGCAGTCGAGTGTTTCTATAAGTACATTAGCAACAAAAGGAGGGCTGAGGAGAATGTCCATCTCTTACTGGATGTGGGTGGAATCACAGCGACAAAGGATGAGGAAAAGGCTGAGGCTCAAAGGGAGCCTTCTTGCTCTCAGTAAGTACCTGAAGGAGTTTGGAGCCAGGTGGGGGTCAGCCTCTTCTCCCAAGCCACAGGTCAAGAGGAAACAGCTTCAAGTTGAGCCAGGGGACGTTTAGGTTGGATGTTGGGAAAAATTTCTTGGCAGAGGAGGTTGTCAAGCCCTGGCACAGGCTTGCCCAGGGCAGTGGTGGAGTCCTCATCCCTGCAGGGATTTAAAAGCCATGTGTATGTGGCACCTGGGGACATGGCTCAGTGGTGGCCTGGGCAGTGATAGGTGAACGGTCTCAGAGGGCTTTTCCAACCTGAATGATTCTGTGATTAGCTATTTTTTAATTACTCCCCGAACCTGATAGTTGGTCAGAGTGCAGGTGAAGCCCTTGATGGAGGTGACCTGGCAACAGTTAATTGTAAACTTGATATAAAAAACACTCATTGATGTGTTTTTCTTAAATAGGAATCATGAACTGATTTCTCATGTTGTGGTGTTTTTCCTTTTTGCCAGCTCATCATTCTGTCTCCCATAAAGGCTGAGATTTCATATTTGTGTGATTATTGAACCATTGTATCCTTCCCCTAAAAATGTGTTTCTCAACCTTCTATTTGGAAAGAAAGGTCTCACATGAAAAAAACCCACAAACTTATTTTTAAATTAAGCTTCATATGTGCAATTCTGGGCTACTTATGATACAAAGCTGTTACTGACTGCTATCAGCAATGACTATCTTGATGTCATTCTTAAAAGTCCTTATTCTGAGACTTTGATTCTTTTTTATCATTATTCCAATGTAGAACAACTGCCATTTTCTTCTGAAATTGGCCACTTCAGCACAAACTGCTCCCTCTAGAAGATCGAGTGGAAGAGCTCAGTGTGTTTGGAGTATCTTGGCCTAGATCCAAATTCCTGAATCACCGATCAAAATTCTGGACACAACCAAAACAGTAAAAAATAAAAGAGTATAAGCCCTGGGTATGAAAGGCCTGCCCTGGCCTTCAGTCAGTGCAGGAGGCTGAGCAGGAGGACTGATGGCTGTGGGAGACGGGGCTGCACGGACACGGAGCCGTGTGGCCGTGATAGATGGGCTGAAAAATTGTACCAAGAACAGTAAAAGACATGAACTTTCTGATTAAAGATGAGGAAGTAGGTGATTAGCAATCTGCAGGGAACTCGAGGCTTGGCCACGGTCTGCTGATCTAAGAGACGTGGGCAGCGCTTGGCTGCAGCGGCCGAGGACCCAGCACGGCTCAGACCTTGCTCCAATAACAAAAGTCCTGGTTACCGATGAGTTATTAGATACAGCCATCTCAAGGATTTTTTTAAAAATACAGCATTTACATTCAAATATTTCATTTCCCAAGCCCCTTTCACTGCAGCAGCAATGTCACACACACTTTCTCATGTAAATAATGCTTCGAAACAATCACATGATAATTATTCAGTCCAAACCAAACAAAAACTACTAATTAAACTGAATAGAAAACAGTACAGCAGAGAAAAGCCTGCAAAGGGCTTCATGTCGTTCGCAGCAATTCTAACCTAAAATAAATGCTGTGAGCAGGAAGGTGCCATGTAGGGAGCTCCACCTAACTTGTTGTGCTGTTATTTGCACAGTTTTAATAGGATTTTTCTATTAATCTGTGACAAACCATGAAATTTTATATTTTCACCATGACCAAGCCATGAAATTTGCCAACTTTGTCCATGATTTACATTGGGTCATAGCTATAAGGTCTGTTATGCTTTTTAAGTAAATAACTACTGCAGCTTCCCCTTTGGACGGAATGAAGAATTTGCCTATAATTAAAGCAGGAATTGTTAACTGCTGGCAGTAAAAGTTTACAGCATTGTTTGACAGTCACAAAGATAAGCCAGTAAAACCCTGGGACGCTGTGACTACCTGCACTTCCCAGCCCCCCCAACAATAGGGTTCTATCTCTCAGCATCACGAAATCAATCTCAGATTAGGTAATGAAATATGCACCAGCCTTTTCCCAGAACCTTTGACAAATCACACACAATCCTAAATCTTCATAAATCACGATTAAAGACAAGTATATCATCACCAACGCATATATCTTTCCATGCCTGACCCAGAGACTAATGAGAAAAGGCCTAGACTATCTCATCTGATTAATTAATTCAAAATGTCTGCTGTTATTCAAATGTGAGGCTGGTATTATTTGAATAACACTTGACAGCAGTGCCTGAAGATATCATTTCTGATTTGTGAAGCTGCTGCTGCATAACTGATGATAGTTTATGAAAATGTTCCATCGAAGCTGCTTTTCTTGGCACAACTGTGAAAGATTTTCTGGAGAGAGGGTTTTGTGTCAGTAGTTGATGCTGCTAACATTGTCAAATATTTCCAAAATCTGTAACATCTTGGAAGCCCTTTTTTCCTGAAGCTTTGTTGAATATTAGCTTCTTCGTTCTTTGAGAAATAAGTATCTCAATATATATGTGTTTGTAGCAAAGCCAAAGGCAGCTGGATTTGACCCTTTCCGTGCTGCCTGTTCCTCACCAGGTCTGGGAACAGAGCATCATCTCCCACAGCCAAGGAGGGGCTCAGGGAGCCCACCTGCTCTGACACAGCTCTTCACATGCTGTGCTCTTAGGGATTCTTAGGGATATTTTTAGGGATGGGAGGAACAGTACAATAATTCCATAATAAGGCGTGCATGAGCGTTATTTTGCAGTGCAAGACCAAGGCCTTGTCCAGAATTGGTTGGTGGGTGGCTGTGGTGGGTGCAGGCTGGTGCACCCACAGCCCACGCTGGCATTGCCACACAGGTCCAGCCGTGCCAGAACAGCCCCATCTGCTCTGAGGGGCTGATGGACAAAGCCCTGGGCAGGAGCAATGAATCCTGGCATCGCTGCTGCCCCTCAGTACAGCCTGTCCTGAACTGCCCCAGCTCAGCTAACGTGGAAATCTGTAATTCAGATGGTCCCACTGGAGTGGCCACCAGGGACAAGTTTATTTCTTTTTCTGAAAATACTGGAGTCTCCTCTTTTTCCCGGACTGCAGTGCCACTGAGCACTCAGAACTGCACCTGCCAGCATGGTACCTGCTCTGCCTAAACACCTACAGAGATGTGAACTAGCAGGTGCCATTGCCAAAGGATCACTGAGAAATCGAGGCTGTGACATCAGCCATGTCACCAAAACCCAAACCCCACCACTGCAGGTGCTGAAGGTCTCTGGTTCCAGACCCCGAGGGAGAGCAGATTTCGTGGTCTAAGCACACAAACCAGCTTCCTCTGCCTCAAACCACTCACACGTGCTCCAGTGAAGGTTCTGCTCTCAGGGGAATGATTTGGCTACCTGGGGAGTTTGTTCCAAACAAAACTCACAGCAAAGGCTCCAGGGTTTTTTCCTGAAGTATTTATGGACTGAAATGTGCTGAGACTCCTGTCCAGCACATAAAGGGAGGAAACTGGGTTAATGTAAATGCACAGCAGCCGCCTGCCCAGGCTGAGGCTTCCAGTGGTGCCGGAGGGCCTGATCCAGACCGGGGAGGAGCAGCTCACAACACCCCCAGGGAGGGCAAAGATGCTCAGTACTTAATTTTAGAGCACCTGTAATAAAGCCACGGGAGCAGCATTCTGCAGGTCACTGGGCCTTCGAGGCACTGTTATTAGGAACAATTTAAATTACAACTCTGTAAAAATAATGTTTTAACAGAAATCTTCACTTCAAAATTTTCTTTTTCCAGAAGATAATAAAAATCATCATTTTATTCTAAATGCACCATAGCACAAAATACCTACAATTCATTACAAACAATTCTTTTAGTGGAATGTGAATGTGATGCCAGGCTCATACCAGTGTTAAACTGGGCTGTTCTGAAGCCATGGAGCCATAAGCACTAAAGAAGAGGATGTAAAATGTATGGTCTAAACCGAATATAAATCAATCATTATGACAGAAGTAGCACTTATTTGAGAGTCAGAAGTGAACAAAATATTCTGTGTCAGCAAAATGTCTCCTGTCAAAACCTGCTCTTTAAAATTTCACTACAATGTGCTGAGACAAATGTCCTTTGCAACTCCGTGGAAGGAAGCATGTTCTAAATCTTCATAATTCAAACCTTCCCTGTTTTCAGGCAACAAAGCAAGCCTGAAAGGATTCACCATTCCTGCTGATGGGGTAAACGCTGCACCTCCATCCCTGGTGAGCAGCAGTGCTGCTGCTCCCCCAGCCAGCGCTCACCCAGGGCAGGCAGCACCTCTGACCCACCCACCCAGGAGCTGTGGGGAGGAGGCACCCACAGCGTTCCCTGTCCTGTGCATTCCCGAACAGTCAGCATTAAGCTCGTGGAGGCCAAAAGATGATCCAAAGGAACCGCTGTGTTTATTTGCAAATGACTTAGGACCACGGCCTGCATCTCTGGCCAGTGACCCGCGGGCAGTGGGACCCACAGCAGGGATGCCTCGTGCCTGGGGCTCCTCCAGCACCACCCCAGCGACGTCTCTTCAACCCCATGACCCCTCTGCCAACCACTGCACTGAGGAGGTGCTGCTGCACCCCATCGAGCTCAGAGCTGCTCCTCCATGGGCCAGCTCTGGTCAGCACTCCGGACACACTGCCTCCTTCCCGGCCATCCCGACTGCCACCCCAGCAGGATCCCAGCTCCCTTCAGCCCTCGCTCCAGAATCTCCCACTCCCTCACTCTGTGCCATTTAAAATAGACCATTTATCTTTGATCAAATTATAAATGTTTGAGCCCGGTTAAATCTTACAACTAAGTGATCTGGGCTAATGTCATCTTTTCTTCCTCCCCTTTATCCTTCCCAAACACATCACGCGTTCCTGAAGAGATCTGCATTATGTCACTCTTCAGTATATAAAATAAAGGGCAGGCATCTAAATCAGATCTCCGTTCTTCCTTACTTGGGATGACAGCACAAGCTGAACACTTTTGGTGGTTACAGTTTGCCAATCTGCCACTACCTTGAGATACATAAAATACCAAATTTAAGACTTCAAAAGGGTGACTCCATTTATGTCATCACACTCAAGAAAAAGCAATATTTTCCAATTTGAAAATACTGGGGGAATGTGCAGTAGTCTGTGAGATGTCCCATTTTTTTGGGAAAGTGCAAATGTAACAAAGGTTTCATGTTTACCCATTCAAAAGAAGAACCATAGTTTTTTTTTCAATTATATGTTTTAAATTGGATGCAATCTGCCATAGTCTCTAAACCAGCAGAATTAAAGGTCTGGAATCCACTGCAACTTCTAAAAAGTCAAACCCCAAACCAGCAGAGAGGACAAAGGCAAAGCAACGGCTGTTGGCAACAACCTCTTCCAACTCGAGTCTATTTTTGCAACTGTAGACATTAAAAAACCTGTTTGAAGATTAAAAATGCATAAAACTCGCAATTGACATTTATTTCCTGGAAAACAATCTATTTTTTCAGAGATGGTTTTTCCAGAAGATGATAAACTCCTTCTCCTTATGTTGTGCCTTAAGACATCATGTGCTTTTATCCTTTAGCAAAATATGAACCAGCTCTGAGGCTGACAATGCCAAGAACCATGACAAAATGGATTATTAATGAGAAACTGATCTCCAGAACTCTATTAATTTATGTCTTCCTGTCGGATCCCAAAGATGTATCAGCCCTCTCACTCAAAGAAAAAAATGCCAACCTTGTACTTTGTTTTAAAGTTCTGCTTAGATGAAGAATTCATTATCCAAAGCAGTGTTGTGTTATTTCAGGCTCCTTGTAGAATAAAGATTCTTTATCAAATAGCTTAAAAAGCCACTGACAAGTGTGAGGATCCTGCAAAATATATTTACATCAACAATTCAGTGAGGAATCTTGGATTTTTAACCTTTTTTTTTTCTTTCCTCGGCAACACTGCTCGCCTTGTTCTGACCTCTTAGCACTTTGGAAATGGAGACCATGAAATTCCATCTGTAAAACCTCAGAAAAACTAACACAATGGTGAGCTTTCGAAATTCTTAATTGTACTAATTATTCCACTGAATATAACGATCTCACATGTAAACAGAAGAAATCCAATTTCTTCATTGAGCACAAACAGCAAACAGACAAAATATCCTTTTAAACCTTCGTGAAAAAATCTATCTAATCTGTGCTTATCATAATATTTATGAAATAAAAAACAGAGAGAAAAAATTGCTGTAATGTACTCTGGATGACCTCTGCTTGCGCGAGAGAATGAAAACAGCCTTTTGCTTTTCAATCCCCATCAAAGTGGAGTTAAAGGAGGGACAGCATTCCCTTGCTCGCTGCCATTAATCATTGCTTTCTTCAAGCAAGTGCGTATTAATTTCTGTCATCCCAAACATCATCGAGTATTGTTACAGCACCGTTCACTCCTCATTCACCACCAGTTGTTACCAGTTTCCCTACACTGAGCAGAGACAGGGTGAATCGTGTGGATTTCAGTGTTGGAGGCCTTTATCCCTGGGGTGCTGACACCAATTAAGCCATTTCAAGAAGAAATGAGAACAGGCGCAGCCCTGGGCGGTAACAAGAGCTCGCACCCAGGCCTGGCCGGGTGCCACAGCCCCGGCACAGGACGCGGGCACCACGTCCCCGCAGCGCTGTCCCACCAGCCCGCGCGGGCAGCGGGAGCAGGAGACCCCAAAGCCAACCCGGCTGCTCCACACGCGGGGTTTTGTCACCAATGACTGTCACTGCTGGGCTGAGAGAGCTGAAACGGGAGCAGGGGGACGAGCTCCTGTTCCCTTGCTTAATTCCAGCACCAGGCGTACACGTAACACAGATTACAGTGATTTTACCGTTGCAATGTAACAAATACCCTAAATATGAAAATTAGCTGAATCTGCCTGAATTATAACATTGTTCCAGCTGTCCAGCACCCTGCATTGCCAGCCTGGCATCCCCTTCTGTTTGGGAGTCTCCAGGAACTCAAAAAATCTCACATTTCAAAAAAGGTACCTGAAAGCCTTAAAATCAACACACTTAATGAGTTTAATTAATACCATTTGTACCTTGCTAAAGTGTGTGTAAGGATTTATCAAACTCTCTGGCAACAGTGTTGATTTTTTCTGACCGCTTTAGACCCAATCATTCTCCTTGTTTCAGACATTTACATCTGCTTTTAAGTTTTTATGGTTGCCTGTTGGCAGGCAGCAAAGTGGAGCTGTCGATGCTGCTGCAGAATAATGCAAGGTTTGTTATGAATTAAATATTAGAAACCTTAACGCAGCGGCCAATAAGAATTATTTGCCTTATTAAAGCAGCAGAAGACGCTGATTAAATTTTCATTGCATTGCAGTCTTTTTCCCATTTCTGCTTTCAATTCATCATTCTAATGTATGAAAGGCTTGCCGAATAATGGCATGGGGACTTAATTTCTGGAATGCAAATATGGCAAAGAAAATACCATAAATACCCTCCCAGAAAACATTAAACAGTCAGTTCTAATTAAGTGAATACTAACTAAGTAAATATTCTCTTAAAGGGAAAAAAAAATCAAGATATCAAGAATTCCAAGAAGGAAAGCTCTAGAAATAAAGGCACACAAAAATTATAGGGAGCTTTGACTATCTGGATTTCACAGGAGGAAACTAAGTATGGTTAAACAATTGAGTTTTCAGATACTCCAACAAGAAATTTCTGTATTTATGAGTAAGTATCAGAAGACCCAGCCGTGTTTTGATTAACTGCGCCTGTAGCTGGTAGGTGCTGTGAGTAAATCCACTCCGGTGCGTGCCAGCTGCAGCGAGGCTGCTCCAAGTCAGGTGATCCAGATGTGTTAGTTTTATAAAGCAACACAGTGCAATAGTGCTCAGTTTACTGGTCTGGCACCCTGCAAAAACAAAATTCCTTTAGGGGGAGGAAGACTCTCATGACAGAGCAGTGGTGGCACAGGTACTGGGGACGCGGCCGGGCGGGAGCAGTGGTTGGCATTCGCACAGCGGCACCACACGCAGCTGCCGGGAAAATGGTCACACCAAATCTGCATCCCTGTGTCCTACCCTGAAGGTTGTTCCCGTTTCTGCCTTAATGTGCATCAGGAAGAAAATGAACTTCAAGTATCCATTTCCCCTAGAGAAAATCTCTTCCCTGAAATTCTGCAACTAATGAAATGGGGATCTATAAATAGCAGCATCATTACCATGAGAGCACTTGCTTTGTGCCCGGCTCTGCCTCTGACCCTCTTTACACTAATAACCAGTGGGCTTCCATAGCATTCCTCCATAGGATGATCAATATTAGGACAGTTAAAATGTGATGTACATTTAAACCACGGGGTGTATTTACTCACCGGCTTGCTCAAACAGGAGCACAATGCAGCGGGTCCTGCCTTTCCCTGCTCACACGTTCTACAGAATTCCTTATTGTCTCAAACGAGGAGAGAGCTGCTCTGGAACTCCTCTGACGGTACCAAGACGTGCGTCGTGACAAGACAAAAGCCATAACACACCTGAAACGTTCCCTGATGAAATCTCTCGATGAACCTCATTAAAATGGTTACTCCATTCCAAATATTATCTACTGAGGCACCACTGTAGTAAACTCTTCCTTAAATTGCACAAGTGAGCATTTAATCAGGGAACGCAATGGTTTGGAAGCGTGGTTTACATCCAGTCAAACCCCAGTATTTTCCAATTATGATGGATCATTTATAAAAGTTAACCAACATTTAATTTCACTGTGT
>VZTH01009612.1:0-51116 GCA_013397815.1 Aleadryas rufinucha
GGATGCGGGGGGTGCGGGAGCGCTCTCTGCAGGGCCCAGCGTGCTGCAGTGCAGGTGCGGGGGGTCCCGTGGGACGCTCCCCGCGGGGCCGGTGGGTTTAAACCCCGGTGCCGTGTGCCCACGGCGGGCAGGGCTGGGGGGAGATGCCTGGACAGAGGGGCTGCCTTGGTACCTCGGTGCCTGTGCTCCATATCCTGGTATGGTAACTCCCAGGCTGTTTTCTGTGCCCAAAATTCCTTGCACTTTGCTTTTCTCATCTCTGCTGTGGCCTGGACGTTGTGTTTAACCTTGTGGGGAGAGCCAGTGGCCGGTGTCTGGTCCCTGCGGGCTCGCACTGCCCGGAGAACATTCCGTAGGTGCTGCCGGGGCAGTGGGTGCGGGGCGGGTGTCAGGCGGGAGCGGGGCTTTGTCACACGCGCTCCGGGGTCACACACCAGTGCCTTCTGTCGCTCTGTCCTTGACGGGAGCACATCCCTCCTGCCCAGCCCCGCTGGCAAAGCTCTGAGGGAACTCGAGCAGCATTGAAACCTCCTGGGCAAACCCCCTTTGGTCGGTGGCTCTTGAGCAAGGCTGTGATGCACGGACAACTGTGTGAAAGCAAGAGTTTTGGCAATGAAAACGTGTGTATGGTTATTTGGGATAATTGGGGCTTTTTTTTATATTGGGACTGCAAACAAAATTCCTCCAACCGTGTGCGGGCAGTTCTGGTACGTTTAGAAATTTCTGGGACCTGTCAAATCCGAGGGTGCTGCTGATGTAGAGCAGTTTGGGAATCTGTCCCATGGTTGGTAGGACAAGCAAAGGAATTGCTGCTGTTGGTGAGAAGATGTTTTAGATTCGCTGCCCCAAGTGACCTGGTGTGTGTTTTGTGAGGTGCGCTGCGAGCAGGAGCAGGGCATGTGTTCCCTTCACTCACCCGATTTTTCCCCTCTTCCTGCAGGAGGATTGTTGGATGAAGGCCAACTCCAGGACTCTGAGCCACATGTCAGAGAAAAGTTGGGTTCTTTTGTGAGCAGCTCACACAGCATCCACAAGTGCCCTTCCCCGTGGCGGCTCCTGAGGGTGCCGAGATCCTTGTGCAGACATGGCATTTAGAAGGACAGAGGGCATGTCCATCATGCAGGCCTTGGCAATGACCGTGGCAGAGATCCCCGTGTTTGTTTACACGACGTTTGGGCAGGTACGAGGAGCGGGAAAGGTCTTCCTGCCGCATTCCTTGGGCTGGCTCTGTGGGGTTATCTGTGTGAGATGGAGGCACAGTGGGGTGGTGCTGGGGGACCTGGGCAGTTTGAGGGATTGGAGGAATTGCAGGGGGAGTTTGGGGTGGTGGAAGAGAGTTGTTCTGAGTGGGCTTGGAGAGCAGAGAAAAGCACTTCCCACATTCCTCCCTGGGAGAACACCCAGGTTCAATCTTTCTCTTCACCAAAGGCGCTAAAAAAAGACTTGTCTTTTAAAGACGAGTAATATGTTCCCCACTTGTAGTGATGCAGCACTTGGAGCAATAAAGCTCAGCTTCACACCGGGGTTTCAGAGCTGAATTTGGGTAACCTGGATTGCATCTGTCCCAGGCTGTGTGCAGATTTTGCAGTGTGTTTTGGCAATGAGGATTGAGACCAAGTTCTCCAGGTCCTGTCAAAATGATGCTGCACAGTCTCTCTGTTGCTACGTCTTAGTTGTGTAGCAGGGGGCCTGTTTTATAGATAGGAGGGTAAAGCCAAGGTGTTTAATGTTTAACACAGTTTTTAATTTTTTTTTTTTTTTAAAAGGGCAGTGGAATTGGTTTTTCATTGTTGCTCTTCCATTTCTTTTGTGTTTAAAGTCTGTCTTCTCTCAGCTGCGGCTCTCTCCAGGCCTGCGCAAGGTGCTGTTTGCCACAGCTCTGGGGACGGTTGCCTTGGCTCTTGCAGCTCATCAGCTGAAGCGGCGGCGCCGCCGAAAGAAGCAAATTGCTCCGGACAAGTGCGGCTTTAAACCGGGAGGGATCACAGTGCCCATCCTGCCAACCAGGAGGGTCTCCTCCGTGAAGAAAGGTTGGGAAAAATCCCCAAAGAGGTTGTACAGGGAGGGATGGGAAGGTGTGGGGAGAGGAAAGCGCAGACGTTTGTGTGGTGCTTCGATGTGGAATGAAGTGGGAATTCTGAAGCGCAGTGCCGTGAGCACAGGGTTTGGGGAGCAAAGGGAGAGACTCTGAACTCACAGTCCTCGGAAAGAAAAGGTGTCCTGAGGATTTCCCTGAGGTTTGCAGTTCCCATCCCCTTTTCTGCAGGCAGCCTGTGGACCATTACCACGCTGCCCCAATAATAATGACCCAGGCACGCAGTGACCTGGTTCTACATTGATCTTGTGCTGTCAGTGCAGGTCCTGTGCTCAGCTCAGAGGAGGGGAGAGTGGCCTGGGCCAGGCTGGGGAGTTGGGAGTGTCCATCCAGCTCTGCGGTGACTCCCAGACCTTGGGCAGCTTCCTCACCTGCTTGTACTGATTTAGGGGTAAGACTGACCCAGGCCCTCAGCGAAGCACTTTAGGGATCAAGCATTTGTTTGGTGAAACGTATGAAAATCAAGGGAGCAGTATCCGTGTTCTGCCTGTCCTGAGGGAAGGTGGAGGAGTTTTTGCTTTATTGTTTCCACTTGCCTCTTGCTGTCCATAAGCAGGGAATTCATTCCTCAGCCTCAGATCCCCACTGACACCAGCTTTCTTAGTCTCAGAGCAAAGCAGAGCAGACAGGAGATCTGTGGCTTATTTCTAGGTATTGGACGCTGCTTTGCCCCTTCACAGTCACACTGGACAGGGTGATGTTCCCCTCCCTAATCCCTGCTGCAGTCACCTGGGCCTAAAATCCTGTTTTTGTGTGACCTTCCCAACTGCAGGATACTCCAGCAGGAGAGTCCAGAGCCCTGGCAGCAAGAGCAATGACACGCTCAGCGGGATTTCCTCCATTGAGCCTAGCAAACATTCCAGTTCCTCCCACAGCCTCGCCTCGGTAAGGACCTTGTTGGCAGGGCTGGGAGAAGTGAGTGCATGTACCTGTCACGAGATCACCAAGTCCTTGGGCTTGTACTGGCCTATGGAGAATGCCAAAGCCTCTGGAGCAGAACAGGTTGCAGTGGAATTGTAGGGCGGGTTCTGGTATTAACCTTGCACTGAGCAAGGTTAATACCAGAGTATTATTATCTGGAGTTCCCTGTAAACAGCAATTTTTTGTGGCCAAGAGCTCCAGGATTCCCTGGCCAGTTCTTTGGCCAAGGAGGAGCTGCAGGAGGGATTTCCCTGTGGGACATGGCCAGGATTCCTTGGAGCTGTCTGTGACCCTCTCAAGGAGTTAGGCTGGGTTGTTTCTGGGTCTCACAGCAATGGGGAGCTTGTTTGCTTCCCTCCATGGTGGGGGTTTGGGTGGCCCAGCAGCCCCTCCTTTCTGTGCTGAGGCTGCTCACAGCTTGCTTTGTTCTTAAAACCGAATTAACTACCAAAATCTGATAACTCTGTTCAGGAAACAGCACAGATTGAGAATACAGCCCAGTTGTTCTGCCTCCTCCAAAGCCAAAAAGCAGCCCATCAGTACAGGTAATTCAGGCTTAACCAGGCAGGAGAAGCCATCAGTGCTTATATCCACCTTTTGTGAGACCAAAACTGGAAGCATTTGTGGCTTCAAGACCTGTTTCACATCCCCATTGCTCAGAGCCTCATGTTCTGTTGGAGCAGGGGGGCACAGCTGAACCTCTGTGAGTTGCTGCAAAGCCCTCCCTCGTCATCGCCCAGGCTCAGAGGCTGCTTGGCAATGCTGGGGCAAGGAGAGGGAAAAATCACCCCTTTGAAGGGAGCTGTTGGGTGCCAGCACCCCACAGCACGTGCCGGTGTTGCTGTTTTTAGTACAGCTAAAGCACCAGAAGTTGCCAAAATCCGTGCTGGCCAAAGTGTGTCTCCAGCAGGCGGCAGTGCCGGCACGGCACTGGGCACGGCGCAGCATTCCCTGGGGAACTGGGGTGTGATGGGATGTGACAGTGAGCACCAAGCTGTGTCCAGCTCTGGCCTCTTTCCCCCCCACAGGGACTTACATCCCTGTAATTCCCCCATGGCTTCTCAGTTCACACAGATGCTGTCCAGGTTTTGTAACACTGAAATTCTATTTCTCTTTAAATAAAAAGCAATCCATAAATTCCTTTTTCCACTGCCGGTGCCTGGGTGGGGATATCCCCACGGACAGGCATGTGCTTCTGTACAGATGAGCTGACCCTGTACTTACAGTTTTCATATTACTTGGTGGAAAAACAGCTCATCCTTTGCACAGCTGCAGGTTTTGTCTGTGCTCTCATTTGCTTCCTGGGCTCCTCTTTGCTATCCAGTAAGTAAACTGGCAGCAGTGAACTGATGATTTGCAGTTCTGGATCTCAAGGTGATTTATTAACATTCCACAGGGATTGATCAATGGAGGCAGGGCAGGAATTCATCTGTCAGCTGATTATTGTAGCTTTTTTTTGGTACCAGGCTCACATTTGGACATCCTTCTCTAAGTCACAGGAAAATGCTGGTCACTGATAGTGTTGAATCCAGCACTTTATTGGGTCAGAGTTTAGAAGACATTGATGCCCTGGTGTGAAATTGGACAAAGCTGACACTGCTGTGTGGATTGTCGAGCTCAGCCTTCCCAGGAGAGGGTCTGGTTACAAAGAGAAGAATGAGGATTCCCCTTGCCCTGGGGGGAATCCTCAGCTGTATTTTGCACTACTTCATGTCCTGTCTGTTTGGACTGTGCTTGCTTCCTTGCCACTTCCAGTGTTTTTTGTACAGGCAGCTGGGGCTGACATGAGCTTTCCATCAAAATCCTAGTGCCTTTGTAATGATTGCTTTGGACCTTTCCTGGGGTGTTTCCTCCATCAGTGCTCTCCTTTTAGTGCTCATCAATACAGGGGAGCACAAGGGCAAACATGGGAAAGGAAAATGCCTTTTTGCTGAAGTTTAACTGGTGTTTGTTTGATCTTAGCATCTCTAACCTTGAGAGAATTCAAAAGGCATTTGGTGGCCTCTGCTCCCTTCCTGCAGATGGTAGCAGTCAACTCCTCAAGTCCAATACCCCCAGGGATGTGGGAGGCCCAGGCAATGGGAGATGCTGGAGCTGTTGGTGATTCCAGTGCAGAAAGCCTCTATGTTCAAGGTAAGCAGGCACAAGGTCATTGCCCTGGGGGGGTTGTTTATCACTGTGAGAGCAAGAACGGGGTGAGAATTGACACAGAGCATCAGCAGCTCAATGTAGAGCTCTAACAGAAAGTTCCCTTCCATTCTCAGCCTAAACTCAAATAAAAATCCCATCTTCTCTTAAAAAAAAAAAATTATCTTTTCGGTCAGTGAATAATTTACTTCCAAAATACTGTTCTTGAGCAACAGGCTCACCTTGTGCAGAGAACAGTATTTTGGAAGTAACATGCATAATGTTTTAACCAGTTTGGGGATGTTCTCCTTCTAATCCAAAATAAACCATATTTAAACAAGAAAGGAATAGAATATGTTTATTCTTTCAGCTGGGGAGGGATTTCCCTCTTTGCTGGATTGTCTGAGTTAGAAAAGACTCATCCTGTATCTCTTTGTTCTTGAGTGCCCTGGGACTCTCACAGCTTGTATTTGGTTGCGTTTCCAGGCATGGAGCTGTTTGAGGAGGCCCTGCAGAAATGGGAACAGGCACTGAGCATCAGGCAGAGGGACAGTGCTTGTACCAGCACCCCTGTGCCCTGGGACAGCAGGAAGCAGCAAGAGAGCATGTCTGAGAACCTTTCAGAGGTAGGTCCCCACGTGCTGAAAGGCCAGCCTGGGTGCTGGAAGCAGCAAACAGTGGGAGGTTAAAAGGAGAGCAAATTAAGGGCAGAGTCAAGCCAGACTCTGTTTAAGAGCTGTCTGTATCTGCAGCTTCCTTATGCAATGGGGGTGGGTGTTTTTAATTTCTTTCTCTTTTTAATACGTCTCGCCCCCTCATTCCCCAGCTTTTCTACCCACCTTCCAGCCCTGTGTCACTCACTGTCACACGTGTCCTCCTGTGGCACGGCCTGTGGTGAGACAAGGCTGTGATGAATGCAGCACAGCTTTGGCTGGCAGTGTTGTCTCTGTAACTTTTTAATGCATTTGAAAATGGAGATCTCGATGGCCACTGTCACTTCTGGGAGCTGGGTGAGGAGCAGAGCCCAGCTATGTGTGTGTGGATGAGGAAAGCAGTGGTAACTTGGTAGGAACTGAGCATGGCCCTGGTCCCTGCAGGGAGATATGTACCTCACTCAGCCTGCAGCTACAGAAGCCAGGATTTTAGGACAGCCCCTTGCTGTCTGGGACTTGAGGACTGCACAGGGAAGACCTGTGTTAAAGGAGATCTAAACTAGAATGGCTTATTGACAACCATGAAGCTAAAAAACCCTGCTGTAACTCAGGACTGTGAAAGGAGCTGAACTCCCAACTCTCCAGGTGTTCTCACTGGGAAAAAAGTGTTCCTAGCCTTTTGTAAACAGAGTCTGGTGTAGTAAGTATGTGGGACATTTGTCTTTTGTGCTGGATAATATTTATCCAAGTCAAATCTGGATTCTGTTGTTGTTGACTCTCCTTGAAGAGCCCTGTAGTGTTTCTAAAACTGCCTTAAAACCAGTTGATTAATTATGAAAATAGATTTTGTGCTTCTTGTTAATGCTTCTGCCTTCCGGGTGAGATACGCATGCAGACATAGGGGCATGAAGGCAAGATGCTGTTTAAGTCTTATTTTCCCCACACCTTTTTTTTCTTTTCCCCATCCTCCTGTGTTGCTTACAGCAAACTTTGCTTATGCCCAGCACCTTAATCTAAATACTCTGCTATCCACTTCTGGATATCCTGTTATATTCAACACGGGTTTCCTTATGTGATTTCTCCTGGAAATTAGGCTAAAGTCAAAAGGCAGGAGAATTAAGTGGTGTATAACTTATTAAAATACCTGTTTTTCTGGGTGGCAGGTTAAAGTTCTTTAGTTCTTTCTTCCTTTTTTAAGAGGAAGACAAAATTGTGAAGCTCAAAAGCCAGAGGGATTGAGTAGGCTGTGTAGAAGCTTCCCTCCCCGTGCATTATTAGCTGCATTGTAGGATTAATGAGTCCTCTCTCTTTTTATTTTTAATCATTTAATCTGCAAACTGCAAATCCCATTTTTACTGAAAATTTCCTCCCCTATTTGTGTTGTCCAATCTGCCTGTGCCCAGCTGGCTAACTAAGGGTGGCATTTGTGTGTGTACCAGGAGGAGTCCCAGAAAAGGGAGTTTGCTGAGAAGCTGGAGTCCCTCTTGCACCGAGCCTACCACCTCCAGGAAGAGTTTGGCTCCTCGCTCCCGTCGGACAGCGTGCTGCTGGATCTGGGTAGGGCATCTGGCTGCAGTAAAATGCCAATTTCCTGCCTGGTTTTATGTCTTTTCTGTAAGTCAAGTAAAGGAGTAACAAAGTGCGAGCTAAGGAGCTAAGAGGAATGTTGTTCCATGAACTCCAAAACATGTGGCTTCTTTCTCTCCCCCAGAGAAGACTTTAATGCTTCCACTGGCGGACGGATCGTTGCGGCTGCGGACGGATGATGAAGACAGCTCGGCTTCGGAGGATTCCTTCTTCTCTGCAGCAGAGGTGACTGAAGTGTCAGCTGTGTGTCACAGCCCAGTGGCTTGGAGGGAAGGCACAAAGGCAGCAGAGCCAAACACATCTTGGGAGAGGAAGATGATCAAACACAGAGCAACAACCCCAGGCTGGGAGGTTCATGTTGGATGTTTGGAAAAGCTTTTTAATGAAGGGGATGGTGCAGGCTTTTCCAACCAGCACTTCATGTCATCTTCTTATCTACTGTAGAAAACATGCCATAACAGCTGGGAAAGTGCTGTTATCTAATGTAAGGTGGCTTGGCAGTGTAAATTTTATGGCATATTGGCTTTGTCAGAGCTGAGACAGCTTTTGGTGAAAAAAGAAATGTCTTTGCATGAAACAGTTGTCACTGACAAACTTTGCAAGCTGAAGAAGGTCTACCTTGCTTGTGTGCAGTCTCTCGTGTATTTGCATGTATTTAATGAGCTCATTTTGTTCTTCCCACGTCTCTTGTTACCTCTACAGCTCTTTGATTCTCTCCCCTTTGAGGAAATGCCATTCCACCTCTCCAAGCCAGTGGCAGCATACGAAGAAGCTCTGCAGTTGGTGAAAGAAGGGAAGGTCGCGTGCCGGACGCTGAGGTGAGGAGCCAGCTGGAGTGTCCCCTGGGGCACTGTGAACACATTATTTGCCTTTGAGCAGCCCCATAACCAGAATAACCCTTTGGAATCATAAAATCACAGCATCCTTCCTGCTGGTTTGGCCTTCCCAGGGAATTAGCCCCAGATTTTAGGGACTCACAGGTTAAGAAAGAGTAATTGTCCCAGGAAGTTAGTGACAGGAGGTGTGACTGTTCTGGGATGGTGGCATAGTCCTGTACCAGCCTGGCAGAGGTCCTCTGTTCCCCCAGGGAGCTGGATAAAAGGAATGTGACTGTTCCTTTCTCCTAGCACAAACTGGGAATTTAGTTTTTTGTTTTTAGGGGATCATAGTTGGTAGGAACACCAACATCAGGAGAACTGGATTTCATGCAATTCTTCCCCTTTCCCTCTAGGACAGAGCTCCTTGGCTGCTACAGTGACCAGGATTTCTTGGCAAAGCTGCATTGTGTCAGGCAGGCATTCCAGGTGAGAATGGCTCCAGGCTCCCGGGTTTCCATGGCACATGGCTGCCAGCAGCATGCTCCTGGAGAGCCCCGTTTTGTTTCCTATATTCCAGCTTATTAAAGGTTAACGACACTGGTGTGTGCAGCATTGCACTACTTCATGTCCTGTCCTTTTTTTTTTGATGGGGCTTGCTCACAATTTGAGGGTGTGTAGGTCCTCACAGGAGACAACTGTGTTCCCTTTGCAGGAGCTGCTGGAGGATGAAAGCAATCAGCTGTTTTTTGGGGAGGTTGGGAAGCAGATGGTGATAGGACTGATGACAAAAGCTGAAAAGGTAGGAAGTTTATGTAACAACTAAGCTGTGTCTTGAGTACAGGGACACTTGTTCCCCCATCCCAACCCAGAGTTTGTCCTATGTCGGAAGAAGAAAACTTCATCTGAATGCTGGTGACTGCTGTGATGTTGATGTCGGCTCAAAGCTGAGTAGTCAAACTTCCTTTTTGTTTCTTTGATCTCCCAGAATCCCAAAGCTTTCCTGGAAAGCTACGAGGAGATGCTGCGTTATGCCCTGAAGCA
This sequence comes from Aleadryas rufinucha, assembly GCA_013397815.1. NCBI lineage: Eukaryota > Metazoa > Chordata > Aves > Passeriformes > Aleadryas > Aleadryas rufinucha. Next base: position 9,243 of record VZTH01009612.1, read on the forward strand.
AGAGACCTGGCCGACCACTCAGCAGGAGCTGGAGGGAAGAGGGGTTGGTAAAGACATTGTCTTTACAGAATTTACAGGAGTTGGAAGATAATTCTTGCCCAGAGAGGTTGTGGAATTCCCATCCGTGGAAGTGCTCAAGGCCAGGCTGGATGGGGCTTGAAGCAAGCTGGTCTAGTAGAAGGTGTCCCTGCCCATGACAGGGGTTGGAACTGGATGGTTTTAAAGTCCCTTACAAGCCAAACCACTGTGGTTCTATTATAATGCAAATGTAGGAATGGCCCAGGAGTGAAAGAGCTGCTGCTGAAATACCATTACATTGACTTCAGCTTGTTACATTTTGTTGCTTCAAACAAAAAAAGCCTGTCTCTTTTTAAAAGCTGTTCCCTTTACAGACTGTTCTGCTCCCTGACAGGTGGTGTGCATGAGCTTCTTTGATATTGTGCTGGACTTCATCCTCATGGATGCTTTTGAGGATCTGGAGAACCCTCCCTCCTCCGTGCTGGCTGTGCTGCGCAACCGCTGGCTGTCCGACAGCTTCAAGGAGACGGTGCGTGAGATGAGGAGTGCTGGTGTGAGTGAGAGATCAGTGCCAAGGCCAGAAAAGAGCATAACCTCATCTTTCCTGGCTGAGCTGAATTCTCTCTTTATAAATGCCACGCTTTCCTGAAGCTCTAAACAACAGTCTTCTTGTGCATGGAAATTGTTTACGGGAAAGCTTTCCTTATTTTGAAAACATCTGGTTGGCAACCAGACTTACGGCTCTAGGGGCCTTTATCAGTGATGCCATGGAGATGTTAAAAGATGACAGCACCTATTTTTATGAATGAGAATAAAAGGGTCAAAATATAGGGAAAAATATGTGGGTTTTAGCACGTGGCTGTTCATTCTGGCAGTACCTCAGCAGACACTGAAGCTCAAATTGCAAAGCTTTCCTTTAGTCCTGCCCCCCAGCTGTATTTTTAAGACTGATTAGTTTGATAGACTGAGACTAAAATGGCACTTTGTAACAGCTGTCTGCTTACAGGGGATTGTGGGCTGTTGGGCAACTATGTCAGATCATATTAACAATCTTCAAAAACCCTTTGGCTTCTCTGGAATGGATCTGAAGTGGCTAAATCTGCTTCCAGTTTGCTTCAATTTTGTCTTTTTAGAGTTGTTGGCACAAAAGGGCCACTGCTTTGATGTTTTGATGACAATGTGTTGGTAAACGTTGGGTTTTTTTAAGTAATCCCAGTAACTAATGGGCTCTCTCTGTTAATTGTAGGCTCTAGCAACTGCTTGCTGGTCAGTTCTGAAAGCAAAAAGGAGGCTTCTGATGGTAAGCAAAATTAATCCAAAGGGAAAAAATCTAATGTATTTGAGGCTGAAAAGAGAACACATAGATCTTGACAAAGTACGAAATCTTAAGTGGTAGAAGACTGAACAGAGTCACGTTCTTTGTGATGCTTTAGAGCCCTGTGGTCACTGCTCCAGTGCTATGCCAGTGTTTTACTGAATCAGTCTGAGTTTGTTCTCCCTTTTCCTTAATGTGAGGATTCAAATAACAGCATTGCCTGTCTGGTATTCCCTCTCCCTGCTCACAGTACTGTAGGAGTGCCTGCTGATCCCAAGCAACAAGGGACTGCTCCTGAATTGTATTTTCCTTGCTGGCTGCAAAAGGAGTGGTTCAGGCACTGCTCCATTCCCTGATGCTGATGCTAATTAGCCGTTACTTGATGAGTTTCACTTAAATCTGTGACTTCCTAAAGTATCACAGCAGACGAGTTTATGGAGCTGGGGAACAGGAAGCCACAACTTCACAACCCTGGTTCTGCCACAGGGTCTGTGGCCTCTGGCAAGTTTTCAGCTCAATCCCAACAGCCAGCTGGTACGATGGGGTTTGGCTCCTGAGATGGCACAGAGAGAAATGAGGGCACTGGAAGCTCTACTGGTGCTGTCATGCAGTAGCTCTGCCTTGGATATTTGCATGTCCTTTCCTGGCTTGGTCAGCAAATTATAAATAGAGGCTATAAAGGCTGGCTGGTGATTGCTTTTCATTTTCTTCTGTTCATTTTCCTCTTGAAATAGCAGCTTAGAAACATGAAGATAGAAAGCTCTAGTCATTCTTGAAGGGATCTGAAAGATAAATGTAGTTTTGCAGGAAGAGATGTTCCAAATAGCTCTTAACTTCCCTTACTGAAGCTTTCTGGCAGGGAAGTTGGTGGCTGATATGGAATAAGCTGCTAATTCTGTCTGGGAATGAAGACCAACTAATTCTGTCCTTCCCTGTGGCAGGTACCAGATGGCTTTATCTCTCATTTCTACTCCGTATCGGAGCATGTCAGTCCTGTTCTAGCCTTTGGTTTTCTGGGGCCCAAGCAGCAGCTATCAGAAGTCTGCAGTTTCTTCAAGGTAAGGTGGCTTTTCTGTACCTCATCTGTGTGGAACTCCTGTCTGCTGGCTCAGAGTGGCTGATGTGTGCCCTTGGTGGCTGGTACCGCAGGTGAAGGAGGTCTGACTGTAAACCTTCCTTTCCTCGCAGCACCAGATCGTCCAGTATCTGAAGGACATGTTTGACTTCGACAACGTGAGGTACACAACAGTGCACTTGCTGGCAGAGGACATTTTGCAGCTGTCGCGGCGGCGCAGCGAGATCCTCTTAGGATATCTGGGCACCGAGACTTCCCCAGAGATGAACGGCATGCTTCCTGGGGAAACCGAGCCGCTGAAGGAGGAGCTCATCTGATGTCAGCGGAGGAAAACACTTTTGTACAAGGACCTTTTCCTCCCAGAGATGGATATAACTACCTGCAAAGTGCAGCGGTGGCAGCAAGGCTATGCGAACACACAGCAATCTGGCGGGACCTTCTGCTTTTTGTAGCCAGTAGTGTTTGCTGGGATGGATCCAGGACCACTTGCCAGCTTATGGTTTGAATTTCTCCTTTGTTCCACCTTCCTGTTCTTATTATTATTACTTTCAATATCTCATATATACATTGTGTCCTGAACTGCCCGGGCCCAGATTTTTGCCCAATTCTCTTGAATAGGGCAATGTATGTACCTGTTTTGCCTATGTGTTTTCTGGGAGGTAAATCCCCGACGTTTACGATTGTGTGTGGGAACAGGAATATCATTGGTAAATTCTCCACCTGACCATTAGCTTCTCAAGGAGGCTTTGCTTGCTTTGGGATTTTTGTTACTGTTCTTCTCTGCTGTGTTCCTACAGACATTAATTACTGCTGATTTTTACCTTACGTTTGTTAACACGTGCAATGTGACTAGCACAGATTTCTTTCCCAGGGAGGAAGAAATAGTTCTGTAAAGCACTGAAGTAAAATGCAGACTTCTGTAAGCAGTCTGAAGCTCTAGGGAAATTGGTCTTTTCCCTTGGTGTTGCTGCTCTTTGGAGACCAGATGACGAGCTCTGTGTCCTGGTTTTCCTTGCTTAGGAGGTTGCTGAGGTCTGTGTTTGCCCCTAAGGCAGGTTAGTGTGAGGAGGGGGGGCGGGATTTGCATCCTGCCTGTGTTTGCACAAAGTCTTTGACATCCATCAAAGTGCCTTGCTGGATTTCAGAATGAGCCAGCAGCAGCTTTTGCTGGGTAGGAGGTGGGGGGTGTGTACAAGCAGAGGGAAAGGGTAATAACGTGGTGCCTATTGCTGTTACGCACAGGGTAGTGAGAGGTGTAGATGCTGGATGTGAGGTTATGTGTGCGGATAGTTGGAGAGCTGGGATCAAGCTTCTAGAGAGGAAATGACTCTTTACAGTCTGTCAGTCCTAAGAAATACAGCATAATTTTGGGTAATGATCAAATGTGTGTGTATGGTAGTGCTTCTCAAATGCTGTGATCCTGACTGCCCAGCCAGCACCTGGAATCTGGCTCCTTTGGGATGTGAGCTGAGTTGGATACTCATGTAGGACAGCAGCAGGAGTGTGCTGGACTTAGAGAATCATAAAAATCACAGAATAATAGAATATGCTGAGTTGGAAGGGACCCATCGGGATTGAGTCCAACTTCTGGCTGTGCACAGGACACCCCAACATTCCCACCACATGCTGAAAGAATTGTCTGAACTTCTTGAACTCTGTCAGGCTTGGTGCTGTGACTCCTTCCCTGGGGAGCCTGTTCAGTGCCCAACCACCCTCTGGGTAGAAAACCTTTTCCTGATATCCAACCTAAACCTCTCCTGACTCAGCTTCATGCCATTGACTTGAGGCAGTCCCGGCTTTCATGTGAGGTTTGCAATGATTTGCTGAGTCCTCTGTGAGCGCAATGCCACAGATGAAGGTTGAGATCCAGCCTGTGCCTTCTCCTGTTTCAGTCCACATACAGGTCCAAGTCCCACTCTCGGAATGAGGAGGTCTTCAGGACTTCTGCAAAAACATGAACTTCACTGTTTTTGTTCCAGACTGATTAGTTACCCCTTGTGTCTGTTCTGGGTGAAAGACATAAGGCTTATCTGGACATATTTTTGCAAGTGGAAAAAAATATGTAAGAATCTGGAATTTCCATATGAGTGGAAAGTCAGTGCGTGGGCTTGGAGAATACAAATACTTTCTTCCTCTTCAGATATCTAATGGGGATTCTGCTGGTAAAAGCAGGAAGGAAGTAAACAGAGAAAAAAAGTAAACAGGAGGATGTAAAAGGAGCAGATAAATGTGCTGTGCCATGTGCTCTAGGGTCACCCTCCCTGAGCAGGGAGGTGGGACCAGATGACCCACTGTGGTCCCTTCCAACCTGACCCATTCTGTGGCTCTGTGATTCCTTGAAATGCTCCTGAGATGTTTGCAGGGGGGTGCGTGTAGAGCACAGTAACATCTGGTGCTCTGTAAGCGCATCAGACTGATGTGGCTTATCCTGGAAACCAGATTAATGCAATAAACAGGACAATGCTGAGGCAGAAATTAGGAGCAGCTGCCCCAAGTGAGGCTGTGTGGAATAAACTGTTATGAGAAGGATTTAAGAGACAGCAGTTGAAACTAGGAAAGGTCTCTGAGGCATCTTGCTCCTGGCAGTGTGCAGGAAGAGAAGAAATGGAGGATGTTGTATTAGCATGACATACCTGCTACATGTAAACTGGGATTCGAAAATATGGTATATTCTGAAAGCAAGTTACTTTGCCAAAAAGATAATGTTGATAGTGCTTTGTGCTCTTGTATGGCTGGTTTAGAAGAAAGTCACTTCAGCAGCTTTTGTATAGTGGTTAAAAAGATGCTAAAATATGAAGATTAATGTAATGAGATGGACTGTCATTCTAAACAATCAGTGCTGTTAAATTCTCATTTTTAGTGTTGTTTTATGTGTATTTATTTACTATTTTGAGTGTCTTTTGGCCTCAGCGCTTGGGCAGCCTGCCTGTTTTGTGTATAGATAAGAACACCGGCCGCTAACGTTGGGCTTTTGCATCCTTGCGGGAGAGGATACTGAAACAGGGTCCCCCTGAAGCAAACACTAACTTGCATTGTGGCTTTTTAAGCTGAGGAACTGTAAATTCCTAATCAATCAAATGAAGAAAGACTGTTTTATGACAGCTTGATGCTTTTCCTTAGCTGTTATTGCAAGTAGATTACACAGCCCTCCCAATGAAGGTAAAGAGGAATCTGCCTCGGGAACATCTGCAGCTTCTTGAAAGTCGAGTTCTCCGCCTTTGCCCACCAGCAGTGACTTGGTCCTGCACCAGCTAAGGATGTTTGCCGAGACAAACTGGTTTTATCTTTACTGGGATGGATGTTAAACTTCTCTACACCTCCCCCTCATTTCATTGCTGCTCTTTGTCCCTCCCCAATCCCAGTGTAGCTCAAGAGGAAAGGCAGAAAGGTGTCTGCAGCCTCTGAAGGGAACTGCAGGTATCAGCGGGTTCACAGGGGCTGTTCCTGTGGAAGAAGCTCTCCCTGGCCTGAGCAGTGGTGTCAGGGACCTACTGTGTTCAACTCCTTTGGATGCAGCCCTCGGGCTGCTTCCACTGATCCCACCCAGAGCAGGGCCCAGCCCCAAAGGTGACTCTCGTACTCACCTGTACTGCAGGGTAGAGTTGGAGGGTATGATGGAACACCTGCCTGCCCTCTGGCTTCCTGAGATCCCTAGAAAACCCCTTCCCCAGCATATTGAGTTTAACAAAGGAAATTCTTCAGTATTAATAGCAGCTGAGATGTGTATTTGGGTAGAATCCCTTGAGGTAAGACATTCGCCTTTTTTTATGATGAACCCTTACTCTCAAGGGGTTAAATCATCCTGGGCTGACACTTGCAAGATTTTAACACTGATGGGGATTTAAAGTGGCTTAGCAGCTATGAAATAAAATCCCTCAATAGTGTCTGATGCTTAAACAGAATTTAAAATATGCATGACTTTCATTTTTTATGTGGAGGTTGTAACAAGCTTCACCAGAGGTTAAAGTACATCCTCAGTACTTTATTATGTATGTAGAGACTATGCCAAATGGCTCTAGGAGGGTCTTTTATGATCTTTAAAGCACAGTAATAAAAAAAAAAAAAGGAAAAATCTGCCTTGTATCTACAAAATCAGTGTGGCTTTGAAGAGCATGACTTGAGTTGTCTCATACAGGGAGGTGGGAAAGCAGGATTTTATTTATCCCTCTTCAGTAGAACATTCCTCTGCCATATCTGAAAGTAATGAATGTAAACTTGTGCCTATTTTTTTCTTAATTTCCTAAAAGGTGTAAAAATCTGTTCTTGTTTTGCTTCTATCCTTTTCTTTGCAGCTAATTTTTTAAAAATATCTTTAATCTTAGGATGTGGGCATTACAAGTAAAATAAAACTTTCCTTCATGGTTGTGGTTTTTGTTCCTAAATTTCCTGGTGAAATGTGCTAGAAACTCAGTCTTTGGTTTCTGATTTAGGTGACAGTTGTGGTTGCACCTCTGCTGCTAGTGATGGTATCAAACAAGGCTTGCTGTTCCTAGGGCTAAAATGATGAACTTGAAAGGTTTAAATGTAAAGTTAAAGGGTTTGATTGCATGGGGAGTCTTCCTGGGTCTACTGACAAGTCCACAAATGAAGTGAGCTATAAAATAAACAAAACAACTGCTTGTACTTTGAATCATGGTTGGAAACTGTGGGGTTTCATTTTTCAGATTTTTCTGTGGTGGTTTGGCTGGGTTGGAGCGTGGTGTGAGTAGGCTGTGATGAAGTGGTAACAGAAATCCCAGTGAGGAGCAGGATCTCTTAAACATTGTCCAAGTTCTTGTAGCACTTATCAGCTTCCCAAACTCTGTGAGAGAAACCCAGACTAAAGCCTGTGGGTTGGTATCAGAGCTGCCTATCTGCTGAGAAAGGCAAGAAAATCATCTTCTTGCTCTTCTGAAACAACTACAGTGGATTTAAATACTTTCATTTTCAAATGATAGAGAAACCAGACTGAATCAGATAGGCTGTTTCTTCCACAGTGATTAAAATTTCATCCCTACGCTTAAAAATAAAAAAAAGTAAAAACGAGTCTCTGTTAGCATTAATGCAAGCCTGCCATGAACTCTGATATATGCAAATAAAATGTTCATGGATAGGGAAATTTTTGTCTCACGCCACACCCTGATCATTAGTTGAGAGTTAAAAGGAGTTTATCTCAGTTTCCATGGAGTCAGACTCCACACTCATTACAGCTCCAGAGCAGCTTTGTGCTTTCTTGTGCTGAGGCACAGAGCAAAGGCTGCTCCGTGTATTGACACTTTTTTCTCCTGTTCAGGAAGGAGTGGGTGAATACAGCAATGAAGCCCACAATTTTCAGTACTTGTCATGGTACATAGATCAAATGTAATCCACTCTGCCAGCATAACTCTACATTCAATAGCTTGGAAAGGAGGAGATTTATTTAACTTGAATAATGAAAGCAGTAAATCACTCATGCTCCCTCATAGCAGTCTTCCGTGATGAACTGAGCTCCTGCAGTAAATATTTGCTCTTTCTTTCCAAATAATAAGACTTTAATGCTATTTTACTTCTTGAAATGCCAGGGAGAATGTCAGCTATGAAGAGCTTGTTGAAATTAATGGGGCATAATCATAATTGAAGCAGGTATATTACAACTTCAGGAAAAGGAGTTTTCTACCCTTTTTGAAATCTTAATTTACGGGATAGAAATCCTGGTCTGTGTGCTTCCCTGACACAAATTAAAGGCAACTTCATGCCTGTGTTAATCACTTCTTGTAGGGCTCTTGCATATTTATTTTTCTGTAAGTTTTATTTTTTAATTTTGAATTAGCTTTGGTTGTTTGGTCTGAAGGTGGATTTGCCTTCTGAAAGCTTTTCTGTGCAATGCTGCTCCATGTTCTGCTTTTCCTCAGGCTCGCCAGGTAAGTCTTATTTCTGAGGTCACATATGGGAACATTCCTTTGGCTTGGTCTTCAGAGTGGGTGATTTCAGTAGTTAAAGGTATGTGGGGGTGAAAAAAAAGTATCACCTGGACCAAGTGTTGCCTGGCATTTGCAGAATCTTTAAAGGATTTTCTGCCAGGACTTAGGAAGAAATTGTTCGCTGTGAGGGTGGTGAGGCCCTGGCACAGGGTGTCCAGAGCAGCTGTGGCTGCCCCATCCCTGGGAAGTGTCCAAGGCCAGGTTGGACGGGGCTTGGAGGAACCTGGGATAATGGAAGGTGTCCCTGCATGGCAGGGAGTGGAACGAGATGAGCTTTAAAGTCCCTTTTCAAACCAACTATTCTGAGATTTGACTACTTTATTCCAGGCTTTTATTTTCACGTATGCGTGTCCACAGGGGAGCTGCTTGTCCTTTACAGAGCTAGATGTGGTTCCTGAGCGTTATTTTAAAAAATCCTAATGTGCATTTTCAACGGGGCTTGGATGTTATCGGCGAATCACTCCTGTGTGGGGCAAATAGAAATGTGCACTGACGTAGCGCTGAATGTAGTAATACCTTTTGAAATAAGCCATTCTCATTTAAATCCACATATTTTTATGTATTTCGGTGTTGGGTTTTTTTTATTATTATTTTTAACAGCTACTGGGACGGCTACAGTGGGGTGTGAGGGCAGCACCAGAGCAGGAACCCGCGGGCTGTCCCCAGTGGGGTGTGAGGGATGTGAGGGAAGGCCGGGCTGTTTTGCCGGGTGTGAGGGGAACCTGGAGCGTGTCACGCCGGGCTGTAGGGACGTGAGGGGAGCTCGGGCCGCTATCGCTGGGCTCTGAGGGAAGCCCTACCCGGCCATTTTCCCGCCGATCCCCCGCCTCAGCGCCCCGCGCCCGCCGCGCCAGCGCCGCCGCTGATTGGCTGAGAACTGGAGCCAGGGCGAGCTGCTGATTGGTCCATCCGCACGGCACCTCTGGCCAATAGCGGAACGCCATGCCGCCCGCCTTTCCTCCGACTGGCTGTGCCGCTCCCTGTGCCCGCCCACTGCCGGGCCGCGCTGCCGGCAGCCGATTGGCTGAGGCGCTCCTCGGGCTGGATGTTTAATTGGGCGGTGCTGGGCCGCCCGGAGCCTCACCTGCCGCGTGCCGCCATTGGCCCGGCGCTCCCCGCTCCCCCGCCCATTGGCCGCACCGCCCCTCAAGAGCGTCCCGATTGGCCGTAGCGGCCCGGCCCGGTATCCGGGTAAGATGGCCGCAGTCGGGGAGTGCTCGCTGCCCGCGCCGTGGCGGCCCGTCTCCCTCACTCACGTCGAGTATCCCGCAGNATCCCACCCACGGTGTGCAGCTCCCCGCTGCCGTCCCAGGGGTCGATGTCACCTCCCTGCTCCGTGTGCTGGGGGTCGGGCTTGGTGTGTCACCGTGCCAGCGGACTCTGGGGGCCCTCGTGACACCCCGGGGAGCGGGGATGTGGCAGGGTGGCCGTGTCCTCGGGGTGGGCTCGGCTGCCAGGGGAGTTTGGTGGCTGTGCTGGGAGTGGGGGTGGCAGAGTGTCCCTGTCTCAAGTGGATCTGGTGGCTTTTCTGGGAGCACTTTGGTCAGTCAGCGCTGAGGGAAGTGGCCCGAGGACTCCAGGCACAGGATGTTTTGTGGCTCAACTCTTGGCGAGGTGGATTTGGGTCCTGGCAGCGTTGAGAAGCAATAAGTGCCTGAGTGCAGGATGGGCTGTGCCAGCTTGGACAGGTATGATCTACAAAGGTCCTGCACACCAGCAGCCCGACCCGGGTGGAATGAATACCTGAGCTGCCAGTGTGCAAGAGCAGATGGATGTCTGTGTTCAGCTGGCAGTGGTTCTCTGGAGCTCCTCTGTGTTTTGTGCTGTGCTGGGTTTGGGTGCTTGTTATAATCAGAGATAACAGAAAAATGAAGTGTTGGAGTGTTAGTATTAACCATTTGCGCAAAATCCAAATCTTGTCTAAACGCTGTTCTCAGTATTTGCAGTTCTCCTAGCGAGCCCCCAGTTTGCCATGAAGTGTTGCTGTATGTCCTTTTTCAATAGCTGGATTTTAGTTCCCGATGAAAGCTCCTCTTAGTAGTGCAATTCCTAAAGCTTTTAAAGTGCTTAGGGATCTTCTGGGTTGAAAGTGCCCATTTAGCTAGGAGACTTGAAATGTGACAACACTGAAAAAATATCTGGTACTGGAGATACATTATTTCTTGGCCCTCCCCCTTATGGCTGTTTCATGGTTTTCTGTGATGCTTTATGTGAAATATTGGCATTTCCTTTTCTGTCTTGCATTTTCCTCCACACAGTAAGTTCTTCTGCCATCCCCCTTCTCAAATATATTAATGTGACAGTTTGGGTGAGATGAGGAATAATCTTGCCAGTAGTACTGATATATTCATTTTTGTATCTTATCTCCTTATCTGAACCTGGCAGTATACACAGAGCGTCCTGTGCTCCAGTTGTTCGATTGGTTTGGGAAATGAAGGTGGTGGAAATCGCTGCACAAGGGTTATCTGTCAGATCTTGAACAATGTGACATAACCCGATTATTTTCTCTCTGTGTTGAGAGCCCCTTAAACAGGCAAAGGGAGGAGATGATTGTGTGGAGGGGTAAATCACCACCCAGCTTAGGGTTGTGTGTGGGGGGGATGGGTACTGTGTTTATCTTGGATAAAACATGTATTTATGAAAGCCTATAAAGTGGAGACAAAGGAGTGAAACAATAAAACAGCTGGAGGTATAAAAGTTTGTTAATTTATTTTCATAGAATCATTTAGGTTGGAGAAGCCCCTGAGATCACCAAGTCCAGCCATTCTCCCAGCACTGCCAAGGCCCCCACTAAACCACAAGTCCTCAAGTGCCACATTTACACAGCTTCTGAATCCCTTCAGGCGTGGGGAGTCCACCACTGCCCTGGGCAGCTGTGTCAGGGCTGGACAACACTTTCTGTGAAGAAGCTTTTCCTGATATCCAAGTTAGATGTCCCCTGGTGCAACTTGTGGCTGTTTGCTCTCCTCCTGTTCCCTGGGAGCAGACCTGCCCCTGGCTGCACCCTCCTGTCAGGGAGTTTTGCAGAGCCACAAGGTCCTTCCTGAGCCTCCTTTTTTCTCCAGGCTGAACCCCCACCCAGCTCCCTCAGCCTCTCTTGGTGCTCCAGACCCTTCCCCAGCTTCGTTCCCTTCTCTGGACATGCTCCAGCCCCTCAATGTCTCTCTTGTTGTGTGGGGCACAAAACTGACCCCAGGATTTGAGGTGGGGCCTTAGCAGTGTCCAGCACAGGGGGACTTGGTGTCACTGGTGAACTTGTCTGAGAGTGCACTCGATCTCCTTGTCCAGATCATTAATAAAGGTATGAAACAGAACCTGCCCCAGAACTGAGCCCTGGGGAACACCTCTGGTGCACAGGTCTTGCTGGATTTAGCTCCATTCCCTGCCCCTCTGGGCCTGTACAGGTTTTTTACCTGAAAAACAGAGCACCCGTCCAAGCCATGGATGTTCTCCAGAAGAATGCTGTGGGAAGCAGCGTCAAAGGCTTTACTCTAAGTCAAGGTAGACAACACTTCGGTCTAGAAAAACGACTTGCAGTAAGATGGTAGGTCTGATGCTTTTACCTGGATTTGGGGAAAGTGCTCTTAACTTTATTTAGAAAGCTGTTTACGTTCAGCCCATGCACATCTAAAGCCCAGCTCCATAAAGCTTCTAGATAATGTATATTTATAAAGTAGCGATGTTGGCAGTGTGCTCAGCACAGTGGATTTAATGTAGCCTTGTGCTGCTGAGAGGGGTCGGAACGAGAAATAGATCCTGCTTTTACCAACATCAATTATTAAGCTGTCTTGGCATGTCATGCACTGCTCTGTGGCAAACAGCTCCGGCTCTTGGCTGATCCCAGAGGCTGCTGAGCCGCTGTGGCAACTGCCTCTGGAAATCTCACATCTTTAAAGATTGCCAGTGCAGAACTGCTGCCACCCCAGCTTTCATCTGCCACGGGTGATGGTCCCGCTCCCTGGGACTGGGTAAAGAGCTGTCACTGCTGATTTCTGCCTGGCAGACAAAGCCTGGATTTGGGCTTCTGCTTCTAATTGTGAAGGGGAGAGGTGTCTCCAGAAGGGTGCTCCCTGTCCTGATCTAATGTTTCCTTATCAATAGCGATACATCAAATCCATCCTTAGTTGCTTGTGTGGCTGCACAGCTCTCCAGGGCTTTCTGTGATGTCCACTTAGAGCAAAATAAATGAGAAACAGCAGATGAACGCTGTGGTAATCAACTGCAGACTGGTCTGAGGAATGGAATCTTGGAGACCTGACTGAAATACTAGCCATAGGGAATGTTAGGATTAAACATAGGGAGAAAAAAATCAGCCATGGCAGTGCTGCCTGGGTGTGCTAAAGCACGCTGCTGCAGAGGACAGCCTGTAAAAATATCATCCTGATGCCGCTTTCAGAATTTTTTGATCCTGGAGCATTTCATATTAGCAGCTCTGCTTTGGTGAGACCAAGGAATGATCTGGCATAGTGTCAGGTTGCTGGCAGGTAGGCAGGAATAATCCTTCTTCCCTATGTCCTTCCAGTAATGAGCAGGTGATTGCATCAGGAATGTTAAGTCCTTTGATGGATGTATAAAAGCTGTACGTCTGATTGCTCTTTGAATCCATTTCCGCTTTGGATCTCACAGTATCTTTGGCACTGAGCTTTGTAGCTTAATGTGGTTGTTGTTTCTTTTCTGTTTTTAAGTCCACTGCTCAGTAATTTCATCAAACACTCTCATGTGCAGTGAGAGGCAGCAATTGTTTGCTGTCAATTTCTCCGTATAATTCATGACTTTATAGAACTGTTGTATCATCTGTTTTCCTTTTTCAGCTGAAAATCTGATTTATTTGATGTTTTCTGAATGGCTACTGTCACATACTTATCTTTATCCCCATTCTATTTGTCTTTTCTGTGTGGACTCTCCCTTTTTAGCTGGTGACACCAGAATTGCATAATAAATTTTTGTAGTGCTGTAACAGTAACTTCTGTTGTGCACTTGAAAATGTTCTTGCCTTTTTGACTGCTGCAGAGCACTGGATGCTACTCTGAAGGTATTGGCATGCACTGAGTCTGAGGGTTTTTGTTTGATAACAACTGAACTAAATCCTGTCGTGTCATGAGTATAATTAGGGTTGTTTTTTCCCGTATGCATTGCTTTGCATGGGGTGACTTTGTGCTACAGACCTAAAACTCATCTTCAGGGACTTCCTGTCTGTAGGGTGAGTTTCACTGGAGAAACATTGAGTTCCTGGTTTGTTTGGGGTTTTTATTATTATTTGGAGAAAAGAAAGAGAACTTCCTCTCTTCAGTGCAGCTGGGATTCTTAAGGCTGGGACTTTCTGGACCTCCTCACACTGGACAAATTCTTTAAGGAGAAAAACCTGGTGTGCAAAACCTTTTCTCTGCAGAATGACAGAGAATATTCCCATTTTCCCAGATTCTCCAGGATGTTTCCTACAGCCAGGCAGAGTTGGAGGGGCATGTGTGCAGAATCAGCCTGTGGCTGAAGAGGTTCAAAGGCGCTGGTGCTGTGTCTATGCTTTGGCTCAGCAGTTCTTGTTGCTATTCAGTGTCAGCACATGCAGCTCCTATAGGAATGTTTGTTCTGATAACCCTCCTGTGATTCTGTGCAGGGTGGGAACTCCCAAGTCAGGGCTCATTCCAAGAGCTAAGCAGTATCTCTTGGAAGAAGCAGATCCCACTCTTGTTTGGCTGCTTTAATGCAGGGTTTATGTTTAATCTCCCTGCAGAAGTTATGTCTGATTCCTGCCTTTATGCCATAATTTAAAGGCTCCTGCAGATATTTTTGCTGTCCCACAGCTTGTGTTATGGGGATAGGCACAAGCAGAGGAAATGACTCTTTTCTATCATGAATATTTAGCGATGAATATGCCCATGACACACACAGACTGCATGTTGTCTGTGCAAATTGCACACATGCACTTAGCCAAGAGCACACGACCAGCGGCAGTGCCACAAATAGATCCTTCAATAGGAAGTGGCGGTGGCAAAGCTCAGCCCTGTGGTAGGATGTGGTTGGGGGCTGTTGATTCACATTTTTACATCCTATACAGGTTAAGTAGATGTGGTGAAGCTCAGATATTTCCACCGACAGGATGCTGGGTAAAATGTTGAATTGGAGCTGAAGTAGATGCTGAATGAAGGCTGAAAAAAATAGCGTGTGTCTGAGCTATGTATAGTGCTGCACGTACTTATCTCTTGGCTGCCCAAAAATGAGGTGGTTACATCCTTTATTTTTGCTTTTTGAGCTCCAAATAATGTCCAGGGAAAGCTGGACTTGAAAAAAGCAGAATTTAAAACTAAACAAAACCCAAGATGTATGTTAAGTAGATTCTCCTTTTGCATTTTTGTAGAGATTTTGTCTCTCTTCCTACTGCTTGGTGGAACCACTTTAAAATTCCCAAGTTCAGTAAATTAAAGGAAAATTAATTTTTCTAAAAAAGGGGGGTGGGGGGTGCTGCTTCCTAGATCTGGCTGGACTTTAAACTGTGGCTCTCCTGCACGTCTCCTTTCCCTGGGAATAAGTCTCAGAGTGCACTGGAGCGTGAGAGGAGACAGGAGTGACAGAAGTAATCACGCTCCAAGGCCCCTGGAGCACTGCGCGCTGAGCAGCGCTGGCCTTTCTCTCAGAGCTCACTTTGCCTCCTCCACTGGGGATTTCCAGTCCTTTCAGAGTTGCTTTAGTCACTGCAGCTCTGCCTTGAGCTGCTGATCCTGCGGGTCTGTTTGTGATGGCATTAGTGCTTTCCTGGGACAGCTCCAGTGCTGCCTTCAGTTGGTGCCCAGCTGTTTATTTGCCTCCTCCCGTAGAAAAAGTGGCTTCAGAATGTGACTCTGTTTAATTGCCATTAGCCACAGGAACATGAAGTATTATTAGGGATATCTGCTCTGTTTTAAGCAGACAGCTGCAATATTTGAGGAGCTTTTGTGTTAAGATTGAGTAAAGGACTTGGTGCCTGTAGGCACATCTGGGAGTGATGGTGTCTGGTTCCTCACTCAGGTGTGGGTTGTGTGCCTGTGTAGTCTGGGTGATTTGATTTATTGGGAATGTTATCATGCAATGTAACAGAGGATTTTGAGTTTGCTACTGCTGATCCTATTTAAATTAAAAGACTACTTGCTTAAGTACCTTTTCACCATCTGCACAAGAAATAGAACCCCCTGAGAAGTTAAATAATCTGGTTTGGTTTCTACTTGACAAAATTATGGCTTTTAGTCTGGAAGTGCTAAGCCTTTATGTACCATGGATTAACAGAGTGAATGATCTGAAACATGGTGATCTCTTGATGATGAACTCTCTTCATTTGGTAATGCAGAGAAGGAATTGAGACTATTGGAAAGTATTCCTCAGGCTTTCAGGGTAGTTTAATTGTCCCTTGACAGGGGGGGTTGTCTCATGAATTCCCTCATCATTGATGACAAAATTCATTTTGTTGAGAGTTTGTGATTTATGTAAAACCGTAAGGGGCTTGATTCTCTATTGCCAGGTAACTGGTACTGTCACTTACTTCCCTTTTGTGGTACCATAATCCATTGCTTTGGTAGCATTTGGAATGCACCTGATGCAAGAAAAACCTGCCATATGGAGCAAGAAAAGTTTCGAATTCAGCGTCTTCCAATGCTTTTCAGGTTAAAACCAAACTAGAACCTCACTTCACCAGGAAACCCAGTGTGCCTGGGGGTTTTGTCCTGCAAATCTTCCTCGTTTCACCGAACTCCTGCTAATAATCCTTGCTGATGATGTTGCTGGTTCCCAAATTTAACCCAGAGTTTGGAATTCCAGAGGCTTCCATGCACTGTACCTGATGTAACCACAACTATGTGGCAATAACATCAGCAGCATGAACTTTGTTGTGAAGGGGCAATAACTTCTTTTTTTTATCAGTTCCAGCACTCAGAGGCTGAGGTTAAAGTCCTTTTCACCAAGTGCTGCTTTGAAATGTGGGTGCATGGGCTGGGGAGACTCAATATCTTGCAGTAGAATTGATCTAGGAATGAGTCCAATGCTCAGCCTTGCAAAGGCATCCTGTTTCCTTTTGAGAGGAGGGAAGAAGGACAGATTTGTATGGGGGCTGATCCTTTTGTGTTCAGTGATGGGATGGAGAGGATCTGGTCTCTGAGAACCAATACACAAAGTACCCATCTCTTCTGTTGCTCACTGGGTTCACACAGCGAGTTTGTGGAGACTTCTGTATTTAAAGATTCTCTGGCAGACAGTTTTCGCTCTTCTGATACGAATTGCTGATATTGGAGCAAAATTACTCTGATAATTTTTTGTTTCCTCGGAATTTGTGCTGGCATCTTTTCTCCAAATACTTCTGTATGTGTCCCTTTTCTGGGAACAGAGGCAAGAGAAACTTGGATCAAATGCACAGCTGCTCCTTACTGTTGCTGCCCACTTCTCTGTCTGTTGTAGTTCAGGATAAAGGTTTTGAGGGACCTTGTGACCTCTCTGAGGTCCCATTGCTGCTCCCTGATTCTCCCTGGGGGATAACTAGACTGTTAATTATTTGGGTTGGAGGCCCAAATCCCATTCTGTGTGGTACAAGTGGGCTACTGGTTAAAAAAGGCAGAGTCTCCTTCATTTCCCTGACATCTCCTGCTATGTTTAGCTATTTATTTCCTTCCCATTTTGCTAATGCTAGTGTTCGTGCAGACACATGGCGAGACAGATTAAGAAGCTGATCCAGCTGAAAACCAACCCATTTTAGTGAGGGAGTGGGAAAGGATTTGTTTGGGGAGTGTTTGCTGGCACAGAAAGGAAATAGGAACGAGGGGAAGGGAAAGATGCTGCCTCTTTTACAGCAGCCTGTGCTTATGTTGGATTAAAGTGGCTCTGGGCCCACACCCATGGTTATTGTTGTAAATTGGGTGGCAGTAATCTCTGCTGAATGATTCCAGGCTCCTTTCATCCCTGATTTTGAGCCTGTGTGGAAGCACTGCTGTCTCCCTGCCTTGGCTCCTCTGTCACTCTAGAACACGGGGACTTGCTGCAGTGCTGAGTTTGCCCCTCTGCTTTGTGATCTAGGGCTCTGACTGACCCACACTGTGGTGGCAGGCAAGTACCTGTGAAGTTCAAACTGATTTGTTCTCTTGTTTGTTTCCCCAGGTGATTTCTCTGGCCAGCTTTTAGCTTATTTGAGTCTTGGTCCAATATTCATTATTGTTGGCTTTGTAACACTCATCATATTCAAGAGAGAGCTTCACACGGTGAGTCCTCCTCTCCCTTCCCAGCCTCTCCTTATGACAAAAGTCTTTTCCATTGTCACCTGGGGCTCCTGTATTCACACTTCTTTTTCTCTCTATAAGGAGCAAGCTTAGGGAAGGCATCTTCCTGTCAGGGAACAGCAGGAGACACTTAGCACCCATACCAGGTTAAAAGGCTGCTCAGCCTTTGCTGACTTCTCTGTTACTCTGTGGTGTGTTTTGGACATTCTGTCCAGAACCATCGAGGGAGATGTCTGAGGAAGTACAGAATGCTGTTGCACAGTGGGAACACTCCCAAGATCCAGTAGGATCATGGCACTGGGCAGCATATGCAGGAAATGGCGTGTATAACTCAGGAGGATGCACTTTCTTTGAACTACTGAGGCAGAAGAGGGGTTAAAAATAAAACTACAGCTTTCCAAGGGAGTGGATCTGTCTTTAAGGTCTGCTTTTCAGATGTGAGTGGAATACCAAGGCCAGAAGAGACTTATTTCTGTCCAAATTCTTATAATGCTTTCTATCTGCTCTGCCAGGTAGTTGGGAATCAGTGTCATGGATAAACTCCCTCTAGGATGTATAAACCTCTAGTAACATCTGCCCTCCGTAAACAGATAAAACAGGAGCTGCTGAAAGGATTTTGACAGCACATTTCAAATGTAGGGCCACAGTGTCCTGGGAACCAGTGGCCCAAGGGACCTGGCAATGGGACTTTTAACTAGGAAAGGCAGCTGTTCAGTTTTGGCAACTCACAGGTTTTGTGTTGGCCCAAAAGAGAGAACAAGCCAGAGTTAACTATTGCACAGATTTATAGGTTTCTGAATACAGGGACTTGTTTGGTGTTGTTAACGAGACAAGTGTTGAGGTTGATTCCCAGTTCTTCATGTGGGAAGTCACCACTGGGCTGGAGAGAAGAGACACTGGCTGACTTGCAGCAGCCTGATCTATGGCTCAGGATGTGGAGTGAAAAATTGCTTCATCATGTGGAATGGGACTGAGTGTTAAGGAGGCAGAGTGTCATCACCAGCTGGGAATTTGATCGCAGCAGCAGGCCTAATTTAGGGGAGGTGTATGAATTGCAGAGTTGAAGAGTAAAAATAAATGCTGCCAGGTTTGGCTTAGCTCAGAATGTGAATTCATCTTAGACTGAAGACAGCAGCTTCAGGATGAAAATATTCATAGAAGGAAAAGCCAGAAAGCCTAAAAAGTCACCTTTGTTTTAAACTATTTACCCAAATAGCAGTGTCTGCACTCCCCCTGTTGGTCATCAGGAAAAGCCAATTCCTGAAAACCTGCCCTATTAAAAAGGTCACTTTCTGCACTTGCTGGTGCAAGGTGCTGGCAGAAGTGCCCTACTGTGTAATTTTTGTCTTTCTGTGTATCAGCTGCTGAAAAGCTGCATGTACACAATGTGTTGCCAAATAGAAAGTGAGCTGAAAATAAATGCTTTTCTTCCTCAGGTATAGAATTTGGAAGCCGTTGGTTTTAACTCTAGTAGTCAAAAAAGAAAATTAGAAACATAATGTTTGGGGTTTTGTCAACAGAGAGAGCCTGGTAAGTAGAAGGATCTTTTAGAGGGGATGACACAGCTGTCTTGCCTTCACAGATCTCTTTCTTGGGAGGGCTGGTGTTCAACGAGGGAGTGAACTGGTTAATAAAAAATGTAATCCGGGAGCCTCGGCCCTGCGAAGGTAGGGTATGGAGCATGAGTGTGGGGGTGTCAGGGGAGTTTTGGGTGGAATGCTGACTGTGGGGGATTGGAGGGTTTTCCCCCCTTTGTCTCATGTGGACTGTGGGTGTTTGGGTGTAAAAAGGCTGGCAGAGCCACCTGAGCAGGGACATGTCCTGTGAACTCTGTGCATGCTCCAGCAGCGTGGTCTGGCTTCACATCTGGAGTGTTCCAGCTGCTGACCATACCTTGATCATATTCTTTCTTCTTCTCTTCCCAGAAGCCCATTCAACAGTGACCACAAAATATGGGATGCCGTCCAGCCACTCCCAATTCATGTGGTTTTTCTCTGTCTATTCCTTTCTGTTCCTTTATTTAAGGTAAAAATTCCACATCAGGCTATGGCTGTTAATGTTGAAACACCTGAAATGGGTGACTCCCTTGCTGGGTGCCACTTGAGTGGGATAATGGAATTAAATCTGAGGATCTGCACAATTTATTGTGGCTCGGGTGGGATTGGAGCATGTCTGTCTCAATCTGAATGTAGGGCTGGAGTTACCATGGCTGAAAACTGGAGGGTGTGAGTGGGCTTCCTTTTACCTGTCAGGGTAAAGGTCTCCCAGTTTTCTTTTTCTAAGCTGTGATGGTGCCCCAGTGTGAGGGAAGAGGTGGGGGATAGGGAGGAGAAATGAAGAGCTCCTTTCTCATTTTGTCTCAGTTTCAGTGGGGTTATCTACAATCTTTCGGGTAATACCAGCTGTCCACTTGCATGACTTTTTAGTTCACCTCCCTTACCAAGGCCTGGGTTTACCTGCTGTACTTTAACAAAATTCTTGCTGGGGCATGGCTCTGTCTTGTGGCTCTATGTGTGGAGGAAGACAAACTCACAGTTCCTCTTGGCTCTGTGGGCAATGGACGGACTCTGATGCCTTCACTCCCTGTTGCATGTGCTCAGCACGTGCTTCTCACATCAGTGTGAGCATCCTGCCTTCCATCACAGCAATCCCTGTTCACAGTTGGAGAGACACACGTGTGGCTTCCTGGCTGCTCCTTAACTGCTGCCAGTGGGACAGATGGCTGCTGGGATGGGATCGAGCTGCCCATGACCCCACTGGAGCAGAGTTTTCCTAGGGTTTCAGAGGGAGGGAGGTCAGGACTGCTCAGCTCCCTGCCCTGTGCTAATGGCTCTCCCATCTCTTTCAGAATGCACCAAACAAACAATGCGAGGTTTCTGGATTTACTATGGCGACATGTGCTGTCCATCTGCCTCGTCACAGTGGCTTTGCTAGTCTCATATAGTAGGTATGGAGCAACTGTTTGTCTTCTGCTCTCATACAGCCCCATGGCCTGTCCCAGCCAGCAGCCCTGGCATTCCTTATCCTGCCTTTCCCACCTAATCCTCCACTGTGCTGTACGAGTCAGAGCTTTGTAGAAATGTTGCCATGAGACCCAATAAACAGAGGTGCTACGTGTGTGGTGCTTCACAGAAGCATTTGTAAAGCCCCAAATCAGCTGAGCTTGTGTCAGTTCCCCGTGGGCTCCACTGCTATGCTTCAGCCTCGCTGCCTCACCTTTCCCAGCACTAATCGTGGAAGCATTGCCCCATGCCTTGGCACACCAGCATCTGTGGCATGTGGATGGCTACAGTTGATCAGTCCCATTGTTTTGCTTGAGCATTAGTTAATCAAAACATTTATAGCTGTTTGGCTTGCAGGATTTAGTTGGGTTAAGATGAATAAAGAAAATGGAACTTTGATAATTTTTTTTTTTTTCTCTTTAGGAGATTAAATGTAAAGTGAGCTCCAGTGATTGGAAAAACAAATTCAAGCTAGAAATAGGGTCACATTTTCCACAGGAAAGTAATTACCTGTTGGCACAGTTGACTGTACACTACAGCTGATTACTTACTACTAATTATTTTAAAATTCTGACAGGACAAATTTGTCAGAGGTATATGGTCTAATTAAAACAAAATTAGAGGAAATCAAGTGGCCTGTGTTAGACAGAGGGTCAGATAAGATGATCATAATGATATATGGGTGAAAAGAATTTTGAATGTAGCTTGTGCACACATATAACAGGCCAACAGTGCAGCTCTTGAGTGGCTGCAGTCACAGTGAACACACTGGTCATGCAGCCTCTGTGCCTGTCACATTGGAGAGAAGCAAAATCACAAAAAAAAAAAGTTGTCCGTGTTCTTAAAAGCCTTTAAGCCCCAGCTTTGGTGGCCTGGAGGGGACGTGTCCTGTTACTGGCTTTGGAAAAGTCTCTTGTGGGAACTAACAGTATTAGTTCTTCAGCTGATCCAAAGATGGATGAAGGAGAATGTGGAGCGTTATTGAGTTAAGCTCAAACTAGTCAGCATGAAAGCTGAAACTGCTGTAGCAGGGAGGAATTTTTCCCAGTTCCTTCCTACCACCTCCCCATTTTTGCCAACTTTTTACTGAAAAAAGACACTCCCTTTTAACATCTGGAGGGTAACTTGCTCACACCATCTGTGGGTCTAGTGACACTTCAGCTCCTGAGTCTTGCCTCCTTTTGTTTTAAAGCCTGTCTGGTGACTCTTCTCTTCCACTGCAGGGTTTATTTGCTTTACCACACCTGGAGCCAAGTCCTATATGGAGGTGTGGCAGGAAGCATCATGGCCATAGCCTGGTTTGCCTTCACACAAGAGATCCTAACTCCCCTCTTCCCGAGGATAGCTGCGTGGTAAGTCTCTTTATTCTGTGGAGGGTTGTTATGGATGTTAGAAATGAGAATTCCTGGGCTCTGTCCCAGTTTTGCATACTGGCTGTTGTGTAACCTACTTTGTTCCTCCATGTTTTCTTGTGCATGCATATATACAAAGGATCATGTGTCCTTGATAAGGGTGGGGAAGAGGGAATTCAATCAACTGCTACATTTTGTAAAGCCCTACTAAAGCTATGAGGTGTGGCAGAGTGCTGGAGGAGCTTTGCAAGATGAACAGCAGACCTTTCTTAATGAATGTCTAATGACCTAGTAAAATTGCAGAGCCATTTACATGTAATGTAGTCTGGAAACACCGTATAAGGAAAGAAAAAAGTTTTTGATTAAATGTAACAAAGAATCATTTTCCCAGCCTGAAGTGATAGAATAGTACTGTTAACTAGAGCAGATTTTGTGCCTTTTTTTTTCTTTTTAAATCAAAATTGCAGTGGAAAAAATCTAATTATTTCCCCCTTTGCACCACATTGTCTGTTTTCAGGCCAATTTCAGAGTTCTTTTTAATCCGAGATACCAGCCTCATTCCTAACATCCTGTGGTTTGAGTACACAGTCACGAGAGCAGAAGCAAGGTAAGTTCTGTTGGGAGTGGAGGAGCTGTTGCTGCTCTGACCTTTCAGATGCAGTTATTAATTAATTTTCTGATATGTAGCTGATAATTTTCAGCTGCTGTGGGTAGAATAGCTCGGAGGAAAGAAATAGCAAGTTGTGGATTAACGACTGCATCTGAAAGGTGAGTCTGGAGAGGGTGTGATTCAAGAATTTAATCTCATTTAAGTAGCATTTCAGCTCCCTGGCCTGTGGTTTTTGCAAGCAGTTGTTTATAATCTTGGATCCACGTGTGAGCTTGTGTACACTGAGGATGGGGTGGATGGTCTGGGAGCATGGAGAGTGGGAAGGGCTGATCTGCCTGTGGGTATGGTGGGGGCACTTTAGTTTTGCATGGAGCTAAGCAGAGCCTTACTTTAATCCTCCTGTATTTCCCCCCTGGTTTGCTGCAGCCCCCGGGATGGGGTTGGGGTCCCCTGTGTCACCTGTGCCTGTGTTGCCTTGCAGGAACAGACAGCGCAAGCTGGGTACGAAGCTCCAGTGACCGGGAACGTGGGGACCAGGGCGCGTTTTAACGGAGACAGACAAGAGCAGAGACCTGGGAGCAGCAAGGAGCCTTTTAACAGACGGACCAAAGGAACAGGCAGGGACCATACCCAAAACCTGAAAGCCTTTGCTCTGCTTTAGCAGCTAAGCTGGATGCTCCCTGATGCATGTGGGACCGTGCAGGAGTAGAAACTCATTTTGAACACAGATGCACATGGTTGGATGTACCATCGTGTCTACGTCAGGGGAGGGGGGAGAAAATGCCTGGTGTTGTGTTCGGGGGAGGGAAAACCAAAAATGAATCCTTTCTGTGACTTTTTTTTTTCAGCATGAAATATACACACTATTTATTTATTTTTTTAAATGGAACTATTGTTTATGGGGTGGGTGAGGTGTTGATTGTGTGTTTTGTTTTTTTGCTTTCTTTTTTTTTTGTTCGGGTTTTTCTTTTTTGGAAGAAGATGACAAAACTAATCTCAAGTTGATCATGTTTAATTAGGGCTTTTAATTCTTACAAACTTCTTAGGAGGGAGGGGAACTAGGATGGGGTGACCTAGACAGAAGGGAGAGGAAGACTTTCCTTTCTGCAGTCAGTTTGGGAGATCAAAATCAATTCCAGCTGTACTTTGTACAGACAGAAAGACTATAAAGATCTGATTTTTAACACTAGTGACAGTTTTGCAGGGAAGCCTGCACGGATACCAATTAAGGGGAGTGTGTGTGTAAAACAAAGGAAAAACACAAATATACTGACTCTTATTTTTTTTCCACTGCTGCTCCTGTTGTGTAATTAGCAAGAGTGTCCTTCTCAGAATCTCTTCTAGGTGGCAAGATTATCATACATATCTCACATTTATTCCATCTCTTCCTTTATACTTTTATTACCTCAGGGTTGCTGTGATCTGTACAGCTTTTGTTGTACTGAGTGTGCCGAGGGCACTGGGAAGCCTGTTGGTTATAAGCAGTGCTGTGTTCCAGTAAGAGTCAGCCCAAAGCCTTACAAAATTCAGTTGCTGGTCTCTGTCTTAAGCACTGGATTTTTTTATTTTTTTTTTTTTCTGTTAAAGCTTAAGGGAGGAATTTTTAAGAATGAACACAGTGACAACCACAAATGAACAACAAGGCAAATGACTAATAACTAGCTCAGCTGCTCTCTGAATTATTCCCTGAAGAGTCCTGTTAAGACTCCATCCGTGAACTCCAAGTAGTGAACTTGTCGTAGCAGAGGCTCCTGCCAGTTATCACAGTAGCTTGGTCGGGGGTTCTGCAGCTGTAACCTTGAATGCTGAACTCCTACAAGCAAGTTTTGCTTTCCATCCTTCTTCCATTCTGATTCTCCGTCTGGCCAGTGGCGCTCTGGATGCTGTGTCTCTGTGGGAGTGTGCCTGCCATCTCTGTGTGCTAGTGATGCCTACGACCTCTGTGACCCATGAGTTGACCTGGCAAGGGCTATACTCGAAGTGCTTCAGGGCTGTGCATGGACACTTTTCTGTATTTCTAGTATATAATGCAGCAGTTCAAGTGTAACTACAGAGAAGTATTTATTCAAAGCACAATTGACTTGAACTTTCACAGATAAAGGACAGCTTCTGAACTGGCTCAAAGGTCATCGGTGTGCCTTCGATGCAGTCATGAGCAGAGGTAAAATGACTGTCACATCTCAGTCTTGCTGCCTGTTTTACTATCTCCACTTTAATCAGACTCCTGCATTATAAAGCTGCTTGAAGTGAGATTTTTTTTTTCTGTTCATCTTTTTTTTTTTTTTTTTTTTTTTTTTTTTTATTTTTTTTTTTTTTTTNTTTTTTTTAAGTTTTCATCTGTGCCTGTTGCTATAGGAGTCTGTGTGTTCATGTGGAGTGGGAGCTGCTGTTGGACACCCAGAGTGTTAACTGTAGAAAGTGATCCTGATCCAGGAGATCAGGAATGAAGGCTGTTTAAATTTCTGTGTTTAAATAGCTATGGGTAGTAAATTAACTGTTTTCAGTTGTTACAGAAAGTATATATATAAATTTTTAAAGAACTGTTTAGTACTTGCATACCATGAGCAATCCTGTAACATTTGAAGGAACCGAGCACTGGATCTGCTTTGAAGGTGCATCATAATAAAGAGGCATCTTGCAGCTTTCACAAGGACATTTGATCTGACTTAGACCAGCTCTGTTGGGATGAGACAGGACATCAGATAGGTCCTGTGACACGGTGGTACCATATGTTTCAGTCTGAAAACTGGTACT
The DNA here is from genome assembly GCA_013397815.1 of Aleadryas rufinucha. NCBI lineage: Eukaryota > Metazoa > Chordata > Aves > Passeriformes > Aleadryas > Aleadryas rufinucha. The sequence continues at coordinate 34,538 of VZTH01009612.1, forward strand.
GATCACTTATGTCTTGCAAAACGATTCATTTTCTCTTTATATCTCTTGTAAGTGAACTTACAAAGCCAGAACAGAGATCACACCTCTCTTCCCCAAGGCTGCTGAAAGAGTGGATTGTTTCAGGATTGGCTTGGCACTTCCCCAGCCTCTCGAGCTGTTATGACAGACTGCTGGAAAAAATAAATATGGAAGCACCCATTGAGCACAGGGAAGAGGGTTCATCTCCTCACGGAGAGCAGTGCCGTGTAAAAAGCTGTTCCACTACATGTTGCCTTCAAATCCAAGCTTCCTACAGTAATTCTTAGGAGTGAGGGAGAGGAAGAAGAGCTCTTGTAAGACACTGTAATAAACTCTCTTCTGTTTTCTGTGAGTTGTTTGTAATCTGCATCTTCTGCCTACTTTTGCTGTACCTTTTCAGAAATCTTTGCAATACTTGATATACAGTAGAAATTCCTTAGTGATTCCATGGATTTTCTTAACTAAATGGTGCTGTGCAGGAAAAAGATTTGAGCTCTGCCTTACTATCCTACATTTGTATGAAGTCTCCTGCCACTAGTTTTCTGAAGTGGAATATTTTCTTTGGAATATGTGGCTTTGCAAGCAGATGCTTTCTCTTCCTCCCCTGTACTCGAGGGGGCTGGATGGAGATACGACAATAAAAGGAAGGTGACAGAATGCTGTGGTTCACTGTTCTTGCTATCCCCACACAAACATCCTCCCAATAAGGACAGTTATGTAACTTTTCTGCAGTTTCAGGAATTTTAAGCCATTTTGTAGCATTTATCTCTTTATTGTGTCTCAGTTTATTCAACGAATGTTTCCAAACTTTGCATGACATGGATCCCACTACCCAACAGTATTTAACACAGCTAACCAGCAAAACATGCAACACTACCAGGCTGTGTCAAAAACTGCACTCATACCCCAAGAATTATCTGAATATTTTCAGTCTATGAATTTCTGACCAGTCCTTTTTCTGGAGCTTTCGTTTCTTCTACTTAATGTGCCTTTAAGACAATGGACATCTCTTGATAAAACCATCAGAAACAAGGAGAACAGTATTCAGTAAGTCAACACTGAAAAAATCTAGAAGATATGAACCAGCAGGACATCACATTTTAGAACTTGTACCATAAGAAAAGACTTTTTAAAGGAAAAACCTTGTAATGATTTTAGTGTCCTTTCAAGCACTTTAAAAATCAGCCCCATTCATCTGAATTTCAGCTCTATGTATCAGTAAGGATGCATTAAGTGGTTTATGAATCTTGTATCTCTTTCAGTGTGACAGTCTTCTCCTTGCAGCTGTACTCTGCTGAAGCTAGTGCGATATCCAGATTTAGATCCAGAATAGATCAATTCCATGTTCTGAGGTACAGTCTTCAGCAGCACATGCTTATGCTTAATCTTTAACAGGCACTTTGCTTTGAGAGCCTTCCCCTTTGAGACAGAAGTGGAAAAGGGCCAGTCTCAAATACTTCAGTGGCACTACTTGTGCTTGAAGGCATTGCAGACATGGAAAAATAACTCCTCCCCTGGCAACAGAGGCTGATGCAGTATGGGGGGAGGATTACTTTGGCAAAAGGAAGATTTTTTCCATGTAAAAGGCTCCATAAATCCAGACGTTATTCCAGTGAAGTTTGTTCTTGCCCATAGTATTTACACAGTCACGTAGAGTTTCATAATACTGAGTATCCTCTTGCAGTTTTCAGTCTAATTGATACAGAGGAGTCACCAGAGCAAGTTTCTGCTTGCAGGTTTGTAGTGCTCCTATTTGTGTTTTTAGGCTGTCTCGCTCCATTCAGGATTCTTCTAAAAGATCAACTAAATCCATGTAGATGATGTGAAAGTGGCAGTTCATACAATCACTGGCTGTGCGGGTGAGTTTCAGTTAAATTTTCCTCTTTTAAGGTTTGTTATTAGGTATGAGATAGAAGCTTTGAAATAACATCCTTTCAGGAAAAAAATGCCAAAGCATGGGCTTGTATCTTTTGAGAGACAAATTAGAATGATTTCTTCTTCTTTAAACAGCTTTAGTGCAAATTTCTTCATATATGTTCATCAAGGCACTTTGATCACGTCCCTTGCAATTATTTCCCTGTTAACAAAACAAGCCATCACACTCCTAATGCTTCTTGTTTATGGTGATGTTCCAGCAGACGCATCTTGAAGGGTGTGAAATTTAAATACAGAATTCCTGCTGCAGAAATAGCACTACAATTCTTTATTACCATACAGTTTTACTAAATAAAAGTGTAGTCAGGAGCTTGGGTTCTGACAGATTGGTTGGAAGTAGATCCTATGCTACCATTGTATGTTAATGTCTACATATAATCTTTTACTGTCTCACGTTTGTCAACTGAACATGAAAACAGTATCACGAGATCATTCTCTCACAGAATAAAGCTGGCACAAATTGGAGTAATATTTCAGTAAGAAATAACTCCCCAGAGTGGCAGAAAAGGTGCTGTGCTGTTACTGCAGGAACAGTGGCTGCCACAGAGCAGAAACACCTACAGGGTCCATGTGTACTCAGCTTTCTTCCTGATTTTCAAGATTTTCTGCCTTGTTAAAGCAGAGTGATGTGAAAGAAGCGTGGGTTTGCAGCTGTTTTTCCTTTGGCCTTTAACAGATTTTAACTGTAGGCCAGGAATGGAAGTGTGTTCTGGAGTTCCTGATTAGAAACATCCTTATTTGTCCACAGCTCAGGCATAACATTATGCACAAAAAGGCTGTTTCTGAAAGCAAGGTATAAAACCACATTGGGTTAATGGGTGTGTCCTGAAGGACATCAGGCACGTGGCCTTCTGGTTAGTAAACAGAGTCAGCATTTTCTTCTTTTCCTCAGCTCCAAAGAAAGGTACAATGGAGCAAGTGTCCTGCTAAATGCATAGGAAATCCCTTCTCATCTCTGCAGATGTGAAGGTACATAAAGCCAAAGCTGGCAAAACTTATGTGAGGAGAGTTTTGTAGAAGCTTTATGGAGAAAAAGCTTTAGGCTGAGCTGGAAGATCAGTGGTAGGACCACGGCAGGAAGCTTAACAAAAAGCCCAGAGCATGAACAACAACAACAAAAATAACCTGAAACAGTAAAAATCACCTTAGTTTGTAGCAAGTCATGTTCGGTTGTTAAGAGGGTCAGTGTAAGAGAAAGGACATCCTAGCGTCCTGAACAAGGGGATGGGAACATTCCTGTAAAGCCTGTACTGGTTGGAGTGCCTGGGATAAGCAGTGCAGTGTTCTCTAATGAGACTGGATCTGCTCTGGCTTAACTTCAGGCTCCCCTTGCTGAAGTTCAATGATGAAGTCTTGCTGGAGTAGTAGAAAAATCTTCAGTCAAGTTTGGAAGATGCTCTTCAGGAGACGAAACCAAGAAAAAGACGTGGTCTTACAGCAGTTCTGTCATACAATAAACATTTCCTGCTTTTCCTAGACAAGAACTACCTTCCTCACCAAATGGATTTAGATCCATTTGGAATAAGGACTGCGCTTTCTGTATTTCCATACAGTAATTTTCATAAAAATCATATTTTAGTCCTCTTTGAGGACAGCAAGGTGCGCTTTGCATTGATGGGAGGCCCTGTCAGTTCTGCTTTGGTTTGAGACAGTGTTGCCTCTCACTACAGAGTCTGATATCTGCAGGTGACTATTCTGTAACATCTTGCTGAAAACAAATGGTAGATATCTTCTTAGGTTCCAGGGCAAGCTGTTCTCTGAATCATTTTCTGAGGAACTGGGAGCTTCAGTGCATCAGGGATAGCCCGTTTAACTGGGGGGTTTCCCTCTTACAGTTTCGATTTGGGAGCTGCCTGGAGCAGGATCCTCATGTCTAGCAGTGCTTTCTCAAGATAATGTGCCATGCGGGCTGCGTTTGTGTCAGCACAGCTATTGAAGGCTGAAACTGCAAAGTTGATGTGTTCCTCCATAGGGTTGTAACAGACTCCGTAGCCATCTGGAACCACGGGACCAAAACACATCACACAATCTGTCTTGGCTGGGACCTGTGGAGACAATGTGATTAAAGCCTTTTGACCAGTCAGAGAAAAATGAAGCCATCAAATGCAAACAGCTTTGTCAACAGAGGAAACTCATCTCATTAAACTGCTCTAGAAGGGCCTTTGGTCAGCCTCACCTCCCACCAGCTGGGTCCTATCATTTAGCAGCAATGTGTTTTCCTCTGCATTTGCAAAGGAGTGCTTCTCCCCAGGGTAAGCTTGTAGTAAGTCACAAGTAGAACTATTCAGTAAGAATCAGAGCACAGCACTTAACACAAAGCTGTTCTGGCTGCTGACTTCATTGATCTCATTTGGATTTAGACACCAAACACTCTTGGTGATCCTAACTTTGGTTATGTTAGTGTTTTACATGTCTGTGAGGGACTGTGGCAGCTCTAAGATCAGCTCTGTAGCTTTATGGGATTGGCAGCAAGCATAGAAATTTCTGACCCCAATGTAGATGAGTTTCTAACAGAAAGGAACTGAAGAGAAATGTGGAAAAGGAAGACATGAAAAGAAACAGAGCACTTCCGGCTCAGATGAGTTGTACCTGGCTGGTTGAGAGATTGAAGTGCATTGCAACAGCATAGGCTGTGTCCATGAAGAGCTCGGGCATGCTCACCAGGTCCTCGATTGCCTGGAGCTTCAGCCCCAAGAGGTGCCGGTCTATTGCATTGCCCCGTATGGCCTGGAGGGAAGGAAGGATGGACAGATGAAAGCCAGGCCAGCAGCGAGTAAAACTATTTATTTGGATTAAAGAAAAGAACACTTCTAAAAAGTCTCTGAACGTTTAAAGTTAGAAGGAAACTAGATCTTGCCTTTAAGACCAATAGTCTTGTTTACAGGACTGTGAAATTAAACACACCAGTGGAAACAACCTTACAGTCCCTGCCTATGGACTCCCTCTAGTTTAAGGGCTCCTTGTGCAACTTTGGCATTTATCAGTGATAATGATGGTAAGAAATGAAGCTATTGTAATATTTGATTCTCTCCTTTAGGCCAGTCACAAGGGACACTTAACACACCAGCTAGAGAGGATTCAGTCTGTGGCCGTAGAGCACTGTCAGATCAGAGTCAGACCTTTGCAACACTAGTAAGCCACACTGCTGTGTCAGGAGCAAAAGGTGTTAAGGTCTTCTCTTTCCTAGAACTCTTATTTGCTGGGTGAATCCCCAAGCCTGGCTGCACAGAGGACACTCACCATGTCTGTGTATTCCCTGTGGGCCTGTGTGGCTCTCCTCAGCAGGTCTGCTTTCTCCTGGTCCTGAGAACACACAGATCTGTTTAAGATTTTCTCCTGAACGAAGAACCACATTTTGGCTGTTCTCTAGGATGAAGGACATTTCTGCCTTGTGTGTCTGCATGAAACTAATTTTTATATTTACTAGATTTAAGTTTTACATCATTTTGTTTGGCAGCATAACTTCATTCTGAATGGAGTTCATCCGTCAGTAGCAGAACTTAGTTTGAGTAGCTGAACAGATTTAAAATGGACTTTTTGGTGGGCTAATAAACATCCACGTGATGTTTCCCAAGCTTTCAGTACATGTGAAGGAAAAGTCAAATTAAACCCCTGATGTGTAAAGACACTGCAAGCTATGGTTTAGCTCAGTATCGGGTGCAGTCCTCTGTAGCTGAAACCAGATGACACAGGGTTAGCTAAATAAGAAGTTTTTCTCTTTTCTGGATTCCTCTTACTCCACTTCTTTGAGCTACTCACCGATTTGTCAGGGCTGTCCATGGATTGCACAAACTTGAGGGAGTCCACAGAGGTGGAGCGGATGGTGTCGGTGCGGCCCAGGCGGAACATCCTCAGTGACGCGCTCTCGTACGTGGCACAGGCGTGGCCATACATCCTGGGACAGGGAGGAGAAAGCCACACAAGTGAGTCTGCGCTGCGAGAGCCCTGTCTGTGCCACCTCTATCGAGCTCACGTGTTTGAGTCTGTCAGTGAGGAGACAGGAATGACCTATGGGTGGTCTTACCTGTAGTATGCCAGCTGCAAGGCCAGCTGGATAAAAGCATCAGGGCTTATCTTCTCTGACTTGGGGAAACCTTTCCCAAATTGATGAAAGACCATGACTTTGATATCCAGATCTTCAACCATTCTACAATGAAAGAAAGAGGAACTGTTCCTTTGCTTGTTGCTCATTCTTGTAACACAGAGGAGTGGATTTGCTTTCACAAGGCTCAGAGGGAACAGGCCATCTGGATCTGACCTATGCAGGGACAGAGAGCTCCAGCACACATGGATCTCTTTGGGCAGCACCACAGAGGTAAGAATTTTTGGCCACTGCTGAAAATCATCACCAGGTTAGATGGTCATGTGTGTGTTCATGTCCAGTATTCTTAGCTAGATCCAGTAAAGCCTTGCTCTTTCTTAGCAAATGGGATGAATCAGTAATAACCCCTTTCCAGCACCTCTGACCTTATTCCTGGCAGTGCTTTTCAGCTCAGCTCAATGCTGTTGAGCCCAGAAGTCACTGGGAAAACTCCCTGACTGCAGTGGGGAAAGCCTCATTTAAACCACTGACATGCTCCAAAGGGGGACCTGAATTACTCTTTCAGTCACCCACCCACCTCTCCACTCCTTCATACTCACATGTTGAGGTTTTGCTTTGCCTTCTCTATGTCATTCTTGATTTCTGGGGTGATGTTAAACCGCAGCTTTTTGGGCATTGGCAGAGGAACTCTGGAGGATTTGACCACCTCAGGTTTCTTCCTGCGCAGAGAAATGGTTCTGTTTGACCAGACCGTTGGCATGAGGCTCAGCTAGGAATGCCAGAGCCTGGATAGAAATGCACAGGAGATCTTCCCTAACACCTTGTGACACTGGTCACAGCCCGACAAATCCCTCACAGTGCCAGTAAGGGATCTCCAACACTGAGGAAAAGCAGGGGCAGGACTCACGTGAACTCCACAATGTGATCCAGAAGAGCAACGATGGGTGGGCCTTCGGAGGGAGCATGCTCGTATACGAGACCACAGGAGCCATCTTCAGCAATGATGAACTGGGAGAGAAGCACAAGAGGACAGCGTTGAAGACAGGCAGTGTGTGAGGCACGAGACCTCAGTGTCTCCCTGTCTGTATCACAGCCTGTCCTTGCACGCTGAAAGGTCTCCTTTAGCAGAACAGCAGAGGAAGCCTTTCAGCAGGTGCAGAGCTGAGAGCGCTGTTACAGTTCTGCAAAATTCCCTGGATAAGGATGTGCCTGACATATTGATGTGCTCAGTGCTTTGGCCATACAGAGGTTCAATGGTTCTGATTTATTGAGATGCACTCACAGTACAGGAATAACATCACCACATGCTGGCTTACCCTTACTTTTCAATCAGCTGCAACATCTAAACTTTATCCCATTGGTGAAGAGTTCCAAATAGGAACAAAACAGCTGAAAACACTATATGGAGTTCAGCAGATACACGAAGAGTCCTCTAAAGCACCACTGCTACAATCTGCAAGCCAGGAAATACCAACTAATGAAGGAAAAGCTCCAAACAGCAGCTGCTGTTGAAGGATCTTGACAAGACTGAATGGAGAAGAGATCAAAGGGATGCTGTGGGATGGCAGTGCATGTTTCAAAAAACAAAACAAAATGCCATTGGGCAGCTTCTGGCAGAACCAGGAAAAGTGACAAGCCTGAAGGAGATCCAAGAAACAGACCTCCCATTGTTTGGGCTGCCTCTGAGCAGACGAGGCATTGTTCACCGCAGGCAGAAAATTGATTTATAAGGAACACAAAGACCTGCTGCACTGAATAAACTTGGGCAGAGGCAGAAAAGAAACAAGTCCCTGAGGCAGCAACGAATGCTGGTGACTGCAGGGGGAACCACAGGATCTCACACTGTCAGACACGACTCCTTGTCTCCCTTGTTTTTCCACTCTCTTGACATGAGGACCTTGCCTGCAAAAGGTTCCTGGGATTTTTTTGACTTTTGTACTCTCAGGAAACATCTCCAGAGCCATCTCTTCAGTGCCTTTAGAGCATCAGTTCTTACCTGCAGGGTTTTGTCGAACCATCGGTTGCCGCTGTTGAAGCGGCTGCCGCCGCCGTGCAGCATCTGCGCGGCCACACGGCTCTTGTAGATGTCCTCGGACACCCGGGGCATGGGGGCATCCAGGCACACGGTGCAGATGCTCTTCTCAATCGCACGCACGGACTCCTTGTTGGTCTTATCTGTGAGAGAAATGAACTGTGAGTAAGAGAGGGAGTTGTGTCATTTGGAAGGAGATTGAAATTTGATACAGTGGGTTTGAAGGACGCAGTGTTGGGTTCCCACTGCACCTCAGTGGGGGTGTCCACAGCTATTAAAATTGCAGCCAGCTGGGTTGTTATAGGTGCGAACATGCTGCATTCACCCTCCTTTTTTCACTTTTCTTACATCCTCTCCATTGCAAGGCAACAAACTCTGGGATTTCACTAAACTTCACACCTCGAATCTGTACCTTCCAACCCAAAAATTACAGTAGATTGCAATGACTGCTTCTTTAAGGTGGAAAGCTCATATTTTCTGTCCAAAACAAGCTTCCAGAGGAAAGAACTGAGCAGAGCACAGTGGCGAGGTTTGTTGTTCAAGGATCTGCAGTGTTCATTAGCACCTGTGAGTTAGGGGCTCTACAGACCTTTCAAGAGGTTGTTGTAGGCTTTTGCCCAGCTGTTTCGGTGGTTGGTGGTGAGGATCCCAATAGGTTCTTTGTTTGTTTGGAGGGAGGTGTTCCAAATCTTCTCCAGCTGAATGAAGAGCTGGTCAGCAGTAAGGGGAGATCCATCACTGTTGTAAACATCCAGCTCAAAGAACTGAAAGTGAGAAGAGTGGACAAGGACAGAGACAGAACATGAGAGAAGATCATTATTGTCCAACCCCAGAAACCAGGAACAGCTACTTTGAGAAGGTAAGACCTGGTCTAAGAACTTAGCTTGGAAGACCTTTGAAGGATACTCAGAACTGAGAGACCCAAGTCCAGCTTCCCTTGCAGGGCATAAATACAGTCCTGGTTTTATGAAGCCATAGTAACAAGGGCCAATGAGGAATTCCTGTTTCTGAGACTAAGCTGCAGTGGGAGGGTTTGTTATCCAATTTCCACTTTGAGTTTCCAGTTGCAGACATGGTCTTTGGGCTTTGAGAGACAGGAACTGCAGGGACAAGAAACAGCAGAAGACAACATTTTTCTGCCTCTAGTCTGTTTCTCACACACGTCTAATTCCGTCACTAGCCAAAGGGAATAAAGGGAGCAGGAACAAATCCCTGGTGAGGCAAAGCTTGTGGGCAGAGACTTTCTGTTATTCCCTTCCCTCTGGATGACAGCTAGCAAAAGGGACACCTGCATCTCAACAAACCTTGAAAGCCCAGCAGCTGCCCTACCTGGAAGTTGTGAACCACTGTGATGTGCCTGGACTGCTTTTTGCCTTTGGCGTAATTGACAATGGAGTCCCGCTTGGGGCCAGGAATGCGGCAGGATGAGAGGATCTGGTAGTACTGGTTCATGCAGAGGGGCTTCCCACCCATGTACTCCACTGGGAGGGTCTCACTGGAGATACAGCAAAGTAAGGAGGAAGGAGAGAGAAAACAGATCAGTGTGAGCAGGCCTGTGCTCCCCACACAGGGCACAGGCTCAGCCCTGCAGCTGCACTCCCTCCCTCCCTCCCTCCCTCCAGCAAAACCTAAAAGTGTTGGTGGCATAAAAAAAGGGCTGTCCTTCCCCATTCGTATCAGCTTTCTCAGTATGGGCTACAAAAAGTGTCTGTTTGCTGGCCTTTCATTTGGGAAGGGGAAAAAACACTGTCCTTTCTGTGACACCAGAAAATCAGATCTCTCGACCTACTCCATGGCTGTAGGGCTGAGTGACGAGTGTCTGATGTGCTGATATGACTCATGAACTAGGCAGGGGCTCAATCACTCGCTTCTGCAGTCATATTCCAACTACCCTGAGCCTTGTCTGACTGTTGGTGTTGGTAAACATATTTTTGGACCTTAAATAAGGCATGTCCAGCAGAGATTTGCTGGTGACCAAAAGAAAAAGGGTAAGGGAGGAAAAATTTCGCTAGAGCTCGTCCCATCTAGCTGGGAGATGAGAAACACCAGGAACTCAGAGACTCAAATTCCTGCTGCCTGAGCTGTAGCTTGTCCTATGAGCAAAGAGAAGTGCAGAGCTCCATGGGACTGTCAGTCGTGCTTGCTCCCTCCAAGCACGTTTCACATGCCAGTGAAAGCATTAAGGTAAACAAAGGACGTGAAGATGGAAGAGTAAGTTTGCTTTTTTCCAGTGGAGGGGGACTATGGCAGTGAGCAGTGCTGGGGATTACAGTATCTCTTTTCAAATATGTGCTGTCATCTCTTGCCTTTCTATGTGGAAGGGAGATTTATGGATAAGGCTCAGCCTCTCTGTGACAGTAAGGAAGCTGTGTGAGCTGTCAGGAGGGTCAGTAACTCACTTGTCAATCATGGACTTGAAATCCAGGATACCCTCGATCAGCTTGGCAGCAAACCTGGAAAAATACCAAATGTAACAAGCTGAGATCAAGCACAGACTGTCTGAGGCTGAGGGACGAGCTGAGGAGGATTAACAGGGCTGTTCTCTGCTCCTCAGAAAACTCAGCCTTTCCGCCAAGCCCCCGTTGTGCCCATCTCTGGTTCACTGATACAGCCACTCTGGGCTGTGATTTGAGATTGCTGGTAAGTCCTATCATGTGGCACTTTCTTTTTTTATGTGTCTTACTATACAGCCAAGGAACTCTGGACAGCTTTCGAGAAAGCAGGATTTGGAAGCAGTCATGCATTAATGACCCTCTAACAGCAGCGTTTGCTACTGATGTGTTACGATTTTATCTCATCTGAGTTCTGATTCTCAGCATTAAAACAGCACCAAGGGAAGGGGATTTCTGCCCTTCCCTGGCCAGGAGCCACCTTGGAGTGTCAAGCCAAGATGCAGCTCTTTCTCCCTGCATTCAAGTCACACCACTGCTGACTGAGTTCCTACCCCAGTGAACATCCTGCTGCTAACACAACTCCGGAGAACCTTCCTCTGGCATAGAGGGCTCAGAAACAAAGGCAGATGTGCTGCATGCGGACACTGAGGTGTTGTGTTTACCAGGATCAATGCAAACACTGCCAATGCCAGCTCCCAGGAGGGCTGTGACAAGCCACACCAAACTGCTTAGCTGGGAGTGACAGATTGACCTTCTCTGACATGGGAGCTCCCACCTGTCCATGAAGGAAGGAGGCAGGAGGTCACTGGGACAGGAGGTTGTGGCTGGCTGAATGAGGTGGTGCCAGCGTTTGACATTTGCAGGCAGTGTCCTTTAGATTAGCTCAGCCTACCCATCCCTAGGAAAGATCAAAGGACACAACTCCCAGAACCTAAGGTTTCTGTTAAATGAGACATTGTGCAAAGCAGTTTTCAATGGAAATTTCTCAGCCTTATTGCAGAACCTGAGGGAAACACCAGTGAGAGAGCCTGGGTTCTTTTCCAGAGAATGAACAGCCTGGGAGCAGAGCTTGGGCTCGAGGAGATGGGAGAGGTTGGTTGACTTGTTTTCAGCCAGCAGTTTTGCCAGGTTAAGGAGTAAAAAACCACCACTTTCCAAATTTGCCTTCTGCTTTTGGAAGCTTTAGTTTCAAGCTGCACTGTCAAACTTCTTTGTGCAGCCACAAACTACCCAAACACACATTTAGATTGTATTTTATACAGGAGCCCACATTCTTACGCAGCTGCTCAATTCCACTGGTTGGGCATTGGCAATTCTCCAGATTTATTTGGAAAACTTAAGAGTGAATAATATGACAGAGAGCTTTCAAAGACATTTGTGTACTCTTGCACTGTCGTAAGGCTTATCCTCTGCTCAGGTATATCGGAGAGTGGGAGGGAGGATTTGTTCCCAGCCTCACTGATCCCCTGGCTGGTACTTTTGATCTGCCAGGGCAGTGCTGACTGGTAACTGTGGCAAAGGTAACTGTGTAAAGGTCAGTGCTAAAGTTTTGCAGGTGGATTCAACACGCTCCCAGCAGTGGTTAAAAATTAAAGGGAGCCCATGAGGAAGAGAGGGCATGGCAGGGTCTGACTGCAAGGAAAAGCTTGGAGTGGAAAGGCTGGTCACTGTGAAGTTTCCCAAACCATATATCAAAAGTGAAATGACACAATAGGGGACAGTCCCTGTCAAGCTCCCCCATCCCTATAACCTAGCAAACTCCAGAGGCGTTTCTGGGTGATCTCCTTTACATGCCTGGGTTACTTTTTACGCCTTCTTTAACTGCACACACAATCACAGTGCCTCCAGTACATCCTCACAATGTCTCCAGCCACTGATGGGACCATTTTGCAGTGAAGATCTGTGCTTGAGCAAAGACCTAAACGTAGTTTTTCAGTCCCTGTTTAATACCTGAACCACTAGACTCTTTGTTTTCTCCCCTGATTAAATATTTAGTCTGGTGCAACCAGGAGTTTCCTTACAGCCTGGCAGCCTTGCCCTTACAGCACAGACAGCTCAGACCTGGAGACCGCATCGTAATTACTTTTTCCCAGTATGCCTTTATACCCTCATCCTTGTTCAGCACAGAAAGCTCATCCCACCTTCTAACCTAAGGGAAAGCAGAAAAGGACTTTACCTGAGCTGACCTTGTCGATCCAGAAAATCCTGCTTAGGTAAAACCACACCTGGGCTCGAGTGGACCACAACTGGCAGGCGATATTCCAGGTAAGCTGTCTTCAGCCACCAGTCTGAGAGCTGGGATGGAGAAAGAAAACATGCAGGGAGCTGCTACTGTCCAACCCAAGCCTGGCTGATGGGTGTCAGCATCCTTCCCCCAGTTCTGTCCCACACTTTGCAAACAAAGTGTTTGGGGTTTGTGTTGTGCAGGTGGAAGGGAAGAGGATTTGAGCAAGGCATGGGGGGCTTTTGGTGCAGGGCTTGAGCAGAGGGTTTCCTTCAACTTCTTGGGGCAGCTGTATGATGCTGACAGGTTCAAGCCTTCAGCAGCCACAGGCAGGGCCAGTGACTCCCTGTTCTGCCAGTCTCTCTGCTCGCCCAAGTCCTGGTGTGGAGTTTGCACAGCTTGGGGAGATCAGCAGCAAACTGGTCACAAAGGTGATGCCATTAAAACAGGTGCCAGTGGGTGTAGCCAGGACAGGGGAGAGGTGCACATCAGCCCTCCACCCTCCCTAACCAGAGCTGGCGCCAGAGCCCTGACCTACCCAGTTTTCTGTTTTCCTGGCTCTTCTCTCCAGGCCTTTCTGCAGCCTCTCCCCAACACCTCCCGGCTTGCGGAACTCAGCCACCAGCTCCTGCGTGTGGCTCAGCTCCTCGGGGCTGATGATGGGCTGCAGGGCCAGCAGGTACCGATCCAGTGTCTGCTGGAGTGGTGGCACGGGCAGGTGGGGCAGTGCTTCCTGGTGGAGCTGGAATCTGCCCGGGATCTTGTCCAGAGCCATTGGCTTCAGCAGGCCACAGGGCCTGGCCTGCAAAGCACAGAGCAAATGTCGAGACAAAACTTTCCCCCGAGGTAGCAAACAACCCGGATCTAGGAGTCTCCGTCCCAGCCTGGGAGCAGAGCACGGCTGTGTGCTGGAGAGGGTGCAGGACATCCAGGAAAACTGCAAAAGAGAAACTCCATCTCCCAAGATACCAATTCTCAGCTCCTCAGAGAAAATTCTGCTGGGATAATGACACATGTCCCCACTCTCTGGACACCTTCCAGCTGAGAGTCTCCATGTGATTGACAAAGTCAAACCCTTCCACCCCATGGTAAGTGGGAAGAAAGTTGGGAAAGAAATAATCGTCTTATGACTATCAGAAACTTTCATTATTTCTTACAACAGCATAAGGCTAAAAAGTTAAGCAGAACCCTTGTGCCAAACCAAACTACCCTTCTGGCTTTGAGGAGGCAGAATTTAGCTATGTTTGGGGCAGGATTAAAATGCCTCTTCTCTGCCTGTTCAGGAAACTGTGGGTGATGCCAACAGGCTCCTGGGATCCAGTCAGGTCACATGGTAGCAAAAGCCTTAGAAAGTACCAACCACTTCCCTGGCTCGAGAAATAAAACAGAACAAACCCAAGTGCTCACCAGGAAATCAACTCACCAGTTTTCCCCAAAAAGAATAACAACATCCTTTTGGATGAGCAGGGTTGGGCATTCTTCAGCTTGAAGATGTTTCAATAGTACTCTCAAGGTTTCCAGTTCCCTCTGCACCTCCCTCTCCAATGGATCTACTGAATCAGACACTCCTGCAGGACTCTGGACTTTGCATTGTCAGTGTACTGAGGATGCAAAGCCACTGAGAACATTCCCTTTGACTTCCAAAGCAGTGAGAAAATAGCTGTCCCCACACCTCCTCCCAGCAGTTAAGCATAGAGAAGAAAGAGCTGTCACCTTGTAGATTTAAAGCCCCCCACAGAAACTGCCCTGTGCTCTGTGGGACCTGGCAAGAGCTGTGAGATTGAGGTTTGGAGAAGGAATGACAAGAACAACAGGAGGAGGAATTACTGAAGCATGAAAGAACAGTGGGATTGGGAAGAAAAGAAGGGTGTTGATCACAGCAGCGTGGGCATACTGTACCTTCTCTGCTTGCTTCTGCTTCCTATCCACGGCTGGTAGGACAGAAAAGCCCGTAAACCTCTCCCTCAGCCTGTCTGGGTCTCCTCTTCCACCTGACAATGTGCTGCCCGTGCAGGGCGTCACCTCATTAGCCAACTGCCACATGACTGCTCCGATCAGAGGGCTCAAGGGCTGGCACAGCCCCGGCAGGGGACGGGAATTATCAAACCATTGGGTTGCGACAAATGCCCTGAAGGTGCCTCTCTGGGCAGCTCTGACTGTCAGCGGCACTGACCAGTGGTGCTGATCAATACCTGGGCAGAGCCTCTCTCTGATTAAGCTCTGGGCTCCAGCCAGGGCAGAAGTGGAGATGCTGGGGCTGTTGTTCCCTCAGCCTTTGCCTGAACCACAAAAGCTGTTGGGAGAGATACCTGGACATAAGGCAGGAGAGACCCCAGTTTATGTCCTGGAGGTGGCACCATGGGCAGTATCTTAACTGCTCTCACTCCCCATGCATGTGTGGTCATTATTGCAAGCTGAGACTTTGGGTGAGTTCTGGGATGTCAACTCTTAATAAAAAACCAACCAAAAAGTATCTCCACAGCAGGGCAATGAGAGTGCCATGCAGTCACAAGGAATATCAGCCACTCCTTTGTGTCTGTTTAATAAACTGAGGGACAGACAAGTGCAGTCTGCATAGCTTGAATAGAGTATGATGATTTCAAACAAACAGCTGCAGATTTTCTATGGGATAACAATGAATATCCCAAAACAAACTCATGAAAGCCGCTGTATGTTAAAATGTGGAATGCATTTGTATCTCCCCTCTTTGCTGTCCCCTGCTTGTTTGGTTTGGGGTTAAACTCGAGGATTTGGTGGGGGGAGGAGCAGTGATCAGAGCCGAGGAGGCAGCTGACAGCAAACAGAGGGAACAGCCTACCCCTCCCCACAAGCAGCAGGAAGATGAACACCAGTGGAGCAGGGTGTGCAGAGCGGGCCAGCCCATGGGCTGGCATTGCTGCCGAGCCACGTTCCAACACAGCAAAGGACCTTTTCCAGAGCCTGCAAAGCTGGTGGGAAAGGAAATCCACCTGCTGGGGGGCAGGAGGAATTTCATAGCTGATTCTCAGCACTGCCACAGCATTGAGTATCAGGATGTCAGAGGTTTGTCTTTTATTTTTAAATCAGAAGCTGGAGTGTCCCTTAAGCCCAGAGACAACTGGCTCTGCCTGGTCCCTCAGTAGCTCTGGGAATGGATCCACACTGGAGCTGCTGTCCTGCTGCTCTGTCTCCTCCTCTCAGGACCTGTAAGGGACTGCTATGAGCAGCTCCCAAGCCTGGCAGGGGTCTGACAGCTCCACCACGTGTGCAGGATGGGCACGGTGGGAGCCAACGATGCCATCTGCCTGGGCTTCCCTGGCCCCTCCCTGTCCAGCAGCCACCTTTCTGCTGTCCAGCCCCAGCTGGACATCTCAGTACAAGAAAGACAAGGCACTGCTGGAGAGCATCCAGCAGAGGACATAAGGCTAATTAAGGGACTTGAGCATCTCTCATATGAGGAGAGTGAGAGACTGTGGGAGTTGGGCCTGTTTAATTTTAAGAAGAGGAGGCTGAGAGGGAATCTCATTAATGCATATAAATATCACCAAGGTGGGTGTCAAGAGGGTGGTGCCAGACTCTCTTCAGTGGTGCCCAGTGACAGGAGGGGGAGCAATGGCCATAAACTAAACCACATAAAGTCTGCCCTCAACATGTGGAATAACTTTTTTACATTGGGGATGGCAGAGCACTGTGCCCAGCTGCCCAGGGAGGGCGTGGAGTCTCCCTCTCTGGAGACATTCCAAACCCACCTGGACACCTGCTCCAGGTGACCCTCCGTTGGCAGGGGGGTTGGACTGCGTGATCTCCCGATATTCCTTCTAACCCTAATAATTCTGGTATTCTGTCATCTTCATCCCGGACAGCTTCAGCGCGCACGCTGCCGCCAGGCACGAGAAGAAACCAGCGGGCCTGGAGGGCTGACTTCGGCAGGGTCACTGCCCCGCTCCCGGGGGAGG
>VZTH01009613.1:0-10179 GCA_013397815.1 Aleadryas rufinucha
CACTGCCCACGGGCCCTGGCCCCTGCCCAGGGGTGCTGCTCCCCACAACTTGCCAACGCAGCTCTCTGAGGTCACATTTAATCAGCAAGGCCAGAGAACCTGCATCACCTTTGCTGCTGCAATGGGTAAGTTAGCAGTGGGAGGCCAGTTGTAGTTACTGGAATTAAAAATAAAAGCCATCTGAAACGTCTAAATATTGACTCTGCTTTCTGCCGGTGGCATCAGGAAGTCTTCTCTCCCACCTCCGAGCACAGGACTCTGATTTCAGACGTGGGTACAGCATAGCTCTGGTAATTAAAAGTGGCATTCCTGCTAGAGCTCTTGAAACTGAGAAGTACTTAAAAGGAGCTACAAATCAGACTGAAGCTGTTCCATTGTTTTTCTTCTCATGTTGCTGCTGAAAACCTGGCAAGTCATTAAAGGTAAGGAGATGTTGCAGCAAAGCCTGTGTCTATTGCTGGTTAAATCTATTGAAAAATAAAGTGTACATTAAAGAGTTTTAACTTTATCCTAGAAAAAAATTGGTTTTTTTGGCAATGTGAAAAAATGTTCCTGCAGCCTTTAATCTTTTCCTGTTGTACTTAACCAGCCCTGCAACAACTGCTGGTGGCAGAACCACCTCATACTGCGAAAGAGGAATATGCAAATCCCCCACTGATCAATACTTTTACTGGAACAGAAATCTCTAAAGCTTACAATCAATTTAAAATATAATCCAATCCTTTTAATTTGATAAAGAGCCCTTTCCCCCATCCTTCATGCAGGTACCTGTTCTTGTGTTCCAGTAAGGATTAATCAGCTCCCGGCGACTCCAGGCTGGGGAGCGCTTCCCGGAAAGGCCCCACCTGCAGTGGGTGAGGTGCTCTCCACACCCCACCCCGCAGGCTGCAGCTTTCAAACAAAGCCTCTAATGGTGCTGAAGTTGCTGCACGGCTGCAAAGCTCTGCCCGTCTGTCCCCCTGTTTGGTTTTTGCTCATTATTCTCCAGGAAGGGTCTCTGGGGGCATTCCCATCTCTGGCGCCAGGGCGGTGTTTGCCCGGCTCGGGTAGGAGAACACCTTGCTCAAGGCACGGCTGCTCCTCTCCACAAGGTCCCCCACTGTGCCCTGGAAAAACATGAGAGTGAACTGACATAAAATGTCTTTAAAAATCAATGTTGACTTTTTGTTTTCCCTTTGTTCCCTTGCAGGGACATACAGTTGGTTCACTTGTTTATTTTGGTGTTTTCCTGGAAACTGGAGTTGAGTTCCTGCAGGTTGTGGCTCTTCTGGTGACCTTTTGTGCCTGTGCAAGTCTATTTTCTCAGGGAAAGTACAAGAGGGCAATTAAATCTCAGCCTGAGCCAGGGTGCCTTAACACGTCACCTTCTGCTCTTTCTGACTGATGGTCACAGAGAGCAGCAAGGAAAGTTTTCTGTAATTTTCTACTTCCCATCATTCTGAGACTCAAAAGCTGATGAGGTCAAATGGCTTCTCTTAGAAAACACTGAATTAAGAATTAAGCAAGTCAGAGTTATTTACTTCAGATCCGTGGAGATGTGAAAGAAATATAAGAATGATCTTGCCAAAGTTTGGCTTGTAAACTGAATCCTGCAGAAACACCTTCTGCAAAACAGGCAGCAAAAAATGAACTGAAAACTCTGCTGCCATGTTACAGCTCAGCTCGTGCTTGGAGCAGCCTGGGAATCCAGCTCAGGTGGCGTGGGGGGAGGATTTTAGTGCAAATTCTAGAAACTCCAGGGTCCAATTCAGGTTGGTTTTTGATTTCCATCTTTTTTTTTTGGTTTGAACAAACCTAAACAGCAGAATTTCAGAAAGCTCTTTGCTGCTGCAGGCTCTGCAGTGTCCCAGAGGAGCAGGAGAGCTGTCAGAGGCTTCCCTGGGGATCACATCCTGCCCTGTGACACCATGGACACAAGGCCAGGGAGCAGCAGAGGGGCTGGACACCACGAGGAGGGGGGAGAGGGCGGGTTTGAGCAGGACACAGCGATGGCTGGAGTGCTGGACACCCAGTGTGCCCTGACAGCAGCTTTGGGGCAGGAGGAGAGCCCCGAGGGGAGCCAGAACAGCCCTTCCCCAGAGAGCCTGGTCCCACCTGCCCAGCTCCACAGAGCCTGGGGTCACTCCTCCTGGTCTGCCAAAAGTCACATCCATGTCCATCACAACGCTTGGCCCAGTTCTGTCCATGGAGACCCCCTGGGAGCCAAGCGAGGAGCTGTTCCCACACCTGCTGAAGGGGCTGGTGGCAGGGGACCCCAGGCTCCGTGGGGCACAGCGTGGGGGGGTGAGGGGCACACAAGGGGCTTGTCTGTACAGCCCTAACCCCCCCAAAGCAGCACAGCAGCGCTGGGGCGACCTCGGTGCCTCCGAACCTGCAGCAGGGACTCGTTTCTCTGACACCAAACCTGTGTGGGGCTTGCTCTGCAGAGCTGCCTGGTCACCCCCTCCTCCAGGGCCCCACATCTCCGTGCTCCTCCAGGGCCCCACATCTCCCTGCCCCTCCAGGGCCCCACATCTCCGTGCTCCTCCAGGGCCCCACATCTCCCTGCTCCTCCAGGGCCCCACATCTCCGTGCTCCTTCAGGGCCCCACATCTCCGTGCTCCTTCAGGGCCCCACATCTCCCTGCTCCTCCAGGGCCCCACATCTCCGTGCTCCTCCAGGGCCCCACATCTCCCTGCTCTTCCTCAGCTCCCTTCTGCCACTTGCAGAAGCTTCACAAATGAATTGCACAGCCCCGTGCAAACGC
Source organism: Aleadryas rufinucha (assembly GCA_013397815.1). Taxonomy (NCBI): domain Eukaryota; kingdom Metazoa; phylum Chordata; class Aves; order Passeriformes; genus Aleadryas; species Aleadryas rufinucha. Next base: position 2,747 of record VZTH01009613.1, read on the forward strand.
TCCTGAGAGCATCCCACATAGAAAATCCATCTCATTAATCAGCCGCACAAACATTGGTGTGCGCAACCCCCCGGCTGCAGAGCGCCTTCTGTGCCTTTGGAAGTGCAGAAAAATGTGTAATAAGTATCAAATCTGTTTCCAAACAAGCACGGGGAGAATGAAACTTCAGCGTGCTCTCAACAGGTTTCTGGAAGACGTTGGTGTGTGATGGGTGTGAGAAGCCAGGCGAGCAGGGATTGGCATCCCTCGCTGCCTGCCGCGACTGCGTCAGGGCGGGCAAGGAACGGGCTGGGATCTCCTCTGGAGCACCTGCAAATAAGGGATGTCTGATCCCACGCGTTCTCCGAACGGCTGCGTCGCTGTCCCTCATTTGTGCGTGTCGGCAGCTTGCTGCTCCCTCTTGAAACTCAATTAGCTGTGCTGGGAACGAGGTTAACCAGGTGCATTTGTGCGTCTGCATCCGGGCGCTCCCGAGCCACTGAATCCCAGCGTTTGCTGGAGGTTTTGTAAGTGAGAAAAAACCCCACTGTGTAACGCATGAGATGACAAGATTTGAGTGTTCTTATCTGTCCTGTAATTCTTTCTCCCTCTGATAATGGCAACACATTTAAGAACCCAAAGAGACTTAACTAAAATTGCATCTTTTGTTGATAGGCACTTAAATAGCTTGTTGGGGTTTTTTTTTAACAAGAAACTATATGGAAGAATTATACTTGAGTCGCAATCAATAGTTCCAGGGAAAACAGATATTGGCTTTTGAGGCCAGGGTTCATTAGCTGGATTCAAGAAAGAGGTTGTATCCTCAGTGTAAAGAGCCTGCACAGAGAAGATGCAGGATCCCATCTCTCTGATTCAGAAATTGCTTCAAGGATTTGGGAATTAGGTTTCCCCACGTGCACACACCCCCTCTGCACGTGTGTCCAGCTGGACACACCAAAGCTGCAGCATCATCCTTGCACTGTGGGCAGTGAGGGGTGCTTGGGGTGCTGGGAATGTTAATTCCCAGGACACTCCTCGTGCACAGCTCTCCACTGTCTCTGCCCCGTGCTTTGGCCACAGCTGCAGTGATGACGTTCTGGGTACTGCAAGGCAAGTATTGCCAGGAAAATGTAATATCCCCCCAGTAAACCAGAGACAAACATCCAGGTGTGTATGAATCCCAGCATCCCAGAATCCCAGACTGGTTTGGGTTGGGAGGGACCCTAAATCCCATCCATCCCACCCCTGCCATGGCAGGGACGCCTCCCACTGTCCCAGGCTGCTCCCAGCCCCAATGTCCAGCCTGGCCTTGGGCACTGCCAGGGATCCAGGGGCAGCCACAGCTGCTCTGGGCACCCTGTGCCAGGGCCTCACCCCCCTCCCAGGGAACAATTCCTTCCCAATATCCCATCTAAATCTACCCTCCTGCAGCTCAAGGCTCCTAAGTGTTTATTTGAAGAGTTTGGTTCCCTCCTCAGTGCAGCAAGCAGCTTGCTCTGGTTGTTCAGGGCTCTGGCTCTGCAGCCTGACCCCGTGGCAGACCCTTGGCCCTCTGTGCTCGCCGGGGCCCCGCTGCCGGGGCTGGGAGCCCTTGCAGCATAAACACGTCTGTCTGAGCTCCAGAACACATCTCCAGCCCGTACTGGGGCGTGTGACTGGCAAATCTGCTTGCTGTTAATATTTTCACAGCAAGAGTTGACCTGTAGATCATAAGAAGAAGAAACAAAAGGGATGCAAATATGGCCTCACTTATTTACGAATGTGATTAATTATCTGCAAGCAAATTTTGTTGTCACAGATCTGATTTCTGCTTCTCCTCAGACATGCTGAGCCTTTTTGTGTTCACACTGGCAAACACATGAACCCTCCAGTCAGATGACATGTGTCACTTAAACCTACCCCAGATCAGGATTTGATGTGTGTCAACACATTTAAAGTTGTTAAATGTAGAGGGGGTTTCTCTGCAGCGCCTCGGTTGCCAAGGGAATGCAGAGGGTGTCACTGGCTTTGGAAGCCAAACCCAAACACTGCCGGGTTATCCATCTGATGGCACAAACACACAGGAATATTTATTTGGTGTGTTCACAGGCTGGTATCGATGCTGCAGCAATGTTCTGTGCCTGGGGGGGTCTGTGGAGCTGTGGGGGAAGCCCCACACTGACCCTCGGGAGCTCCTGGCACAGCTCCTCCGGCCTCAGCCCCCCCTGGGCGAGTCCCCCCTTGTCCCCAGCTGGGTCCCTGCACTCCTGAGCATCCTGGGCTGGGGTGAGCTGGTCCCAGCAGGCTCCGTCCCCTGTGGGTGACCGCTGCCAGGGCATCTCCTGTGGGATCAGGGCCAGCACCAGCAGGGCACGGGAGTGTCCCTGCCTGGAGGGGAGAAGGGACACACAGAAAGGAGGGAGTGAACTCTGGGCGTGGGGCCCTCTCCCTTTGCAAAGCCAATGAAATGTGGGCTCTTGACATTGTCTTTCAGTTTATTACACTGTGTTTAGGGTACAGATTATTGCAAAATATTTGCAATCTGCCACTAATTTTGGAAGGGGGAGGGACATCTGCAAGGAGGGTGATCCAGAAAGCCTCGCTCCGAGCAGCACTTGCAGCACTGCCTGGGAGACTGGGGAGGAATTGTTCCCTGGGAGGGTGGGAGCCCTGGCACAGGGTGCCCAGAGCAGCTGTGGCTGCCCCTGGATCCCTGGCAGTGTCCAAGGCCAGGCTGGACATTGGGGTTGGGAGCAGCCTGGGACAGTGGGAGGTGGCCCTGGCCATGGCAGGGACTGATGATATTTAAGGTCCCTCCCAGCCCAAACCAGTCTGTGGTTCTGTGATTCCATATGTGATACAGAATAAAGGGTGGTTGGGCTGCACCAAACCATAAAAACCTCGGACAGGGGCAGCAGGACTTGAGTGGATCAGCCCCATTCCTTCTCTCCACTGCATCCACACAAACCCCCTGCGTTCACCACTGGCCTTCAAAGGGGGGGTGAACACTTCTAAAATATACACAAATACTCATGAGCTGTGAGTAAATCATTATAACTGTTTTCAGGTGTTCCTCGTAAAATTATAACTGTTTTCAGGTGTTCCTCGTAAAATTGTAACTGTTTTCAGGTGTTCCTCCAGGTTCCAGCTGAGATAGTTGCTCTTCCCAGTGGGGCCATTTCCACCAGCTTTAGCCTCTCCTGAGCAGCTGCGGGGCTGCAGCAGCCTCGTGCTTCAAGCCTTGAGGAGGAGCTCCCATTTGAAGTTCCAGTATTAATATTAATGAATTGGGAAATTATAATTTTTCTTCAAGTTTTTTTTTTTTTGCCTTACTTCTTCAAATATATTTAATTTGCTGTATTTTCAAACATTTAATCATTGAGCCTGAAAGTCTGTCGGAGTCATGCCTCATTCTCCTGATTTTCACTGGGGAAAGGCAGAGCCACGGACCCAGTGGGGCTGCAGGGATGGTCCAGCAAAGACAATTTTTCTTTGAGTGCAGAAGGAAACACTGACTCATGATTTACACGTGGGGGATTTCTGGCCACCTGGTCCATATTAAAGCATTGCTTGTGCTTTTTTTTTTGCTGTTATTTCAACGTGTATTTCCAAAAGAGAGTCATGAAAGCTAAATGAAGAAGAAGAAGACATCAGGGCCACGTTGTGACTGAGATTTTATACACATAAAAGCCCTTAAGTGCTGCTGTGCAAAACTCATTGGTTTCACTTCACAGGGGCTGTGACAAGATTTGCTCTGGCTTTTGATCCCCGTCAGACTGTCCCCTCCCAGTGCTCTGGGAGATCCAGGGCTGAACTCGGTTTCTGTCTCAAGGCCAAATTTAATCAGGTTCTGTCAGTTCAGACACCTCTGTCATCAGCTGTCCCTCAGACTGCCCTTTTCAGAGGTTTCCTTCACAAAATCACATGGGTTTCTTTCCACCACAACAACTCATTTCTAGAGATTTTATGGACCTAGGTTTAAAGAATTCTGAATTTATAGCAAAAGATCAAGGACATTTGCATGACACCACTGCTGGTGTTCCAGCCTGCTGTGAGGGCAGTTTAGTCACAGAGTGTGTTTGTGCTCAGCAGGGAAGGGCTGTGCTGCAGAACAGCTGATCCCTGGAAAATCAAGCCTAAATAGCCATGGAAATTTCTGAATTTCCTGATTATGGGTATGTGATATAACGCCTCATGTTACATTTATATATGGGGTATCAGTTGGTGGGTTGTGCAGGGGTGGACATGTGGATTCTTTATGGATTTCCTACCTGTTCCCCCTTCTCTACAAGGGAACTGTTGTGCTGCTGGACTGAGGGAACTGGGGACAAGGGATGGAGGCACAGGACACAGGGAATGGATCCCAGTGCCAGAGGGCAAGGATGGATGGGAGATTGGGAAGGAATTGTTCCCTGGGAGGGTGGGGAGGCCCTGGCACAGGGTGCCCAGAGCAGCTGTGGCTGCCCCTGGATCCCTGGCAGTGCCCAAGGCCAGGCTGGACATTGGGGCTGGGAGCAGCGTGGGACAGTGGGAGGTGTCCCTGCCATGGCAGGGGTGGCACTGGATGGGATTTGAGGTCCCTCCCAACCCAAACCTGTCTGTGATTCTACACACCTGCCATGCGAGGGGTTAAATCGACTGATTTATCAGTGACCTCTCTTTTTCCTGTTCCATTTGCCAGCCTAATCCAGCTATGAGCTGCTTCGCAGTGACTGGTAACTGAGGCGTGACCCAAGGCACACAAACATCGTGGTGGGACGTGGGGTGTGGGATTGCCCCAGACCCGGCTCCGTGTCTCCACCTGGGAGCCTGGCAGAGCGGGACTGATGGGAATCACGTCTGGAGAGCAGCCAGCTCGTTACCTGGTCTCTGCTCGGGCTGCCAGGAGAGGTGATGCTGAAGAGAAACTGCTGGAAAGGAAGAGAGAAGTTTTTAAGTTAAAGATGTCAAAAGAGACAGCAGAGATTCGCAGGTGGCAACGGGGTGTTCTCCAGCCGGGATAACCTCGTAGCGCTCATCAGACAGCCTGAGCGCAGCTTTTAATGAAAAATTCATGCTGTTTTCCAGGGAAAATTATTTTTCTTTCTTCTGAGTTTTTGTTTGCTTTCTGAGACGTTATCTTCAGATGTACTTAATCACCTTTCCAGCAAAGGCACTGCCAGGGCTCTGCCAGGGCTCTGCCAGGACACTGCCAGGACACTGCCAGGGCACTGCCAGGGCACTGCCAGGGCTCTGCCAGGGCATTGCCAGGGCTCTGCCAGGGTGCTGCCAGGGTTCTGCCAGGACACTGCCAGGGCTCTGCCAGGGCACTGCCAGGACACTCCCAGGGCTCTGCCAGGACACTGCCAGGGCTCTGCCAGGGCTCTGCCAGGGCTCTCCCAGGGCACTGCCAGGGCTGTGCCAGGGCTCTGCCAGGGCGCTGTCAGGGCTCTGCCAGGGCTCTCCCAGGGCTCTCCCAGGGCACTCCCAGGGCTCTGCCAGGGCACTGCCAGGGAGCTGCCAGGGCATTGCCAGGACACTGCCAGGGCTGTGCCAGGGTGCTGCCAGGGCTGTGCCAGGGCTCTGCCAGGGCACTCCCAGGGCACTGCCAGGACACTGCCAGGACACTGCCAGGGCTCTCCCAGGGCTCTCCCAGGGCACTCCCAGGGCTCTGCCGGGCGCTGCTCCAGCCCCGCTCCCGCTGGCAGAGCGCGGCGCGGAGGCCGAACGCGGCGCATATGCTCAGCCACGGCTGAGACACAACACAGCTGAGCACAGAGAGCTGCGGCTCCCAGACACGTGAGAGCAGCGAGAGCCTCGGAACACGTGATGATTCTGTGCTTTTGGAAATTGCAGGAACGCTTCAGCAGTCACAGTGCCGAAAAAAACGTGGCTTCTGGAAGGTTGGGGGAAAAGAGAAGGGAGTGGCAAGAGAGGGCAAGGCAGGAGGGCACCACGTGCTGAACAGCCACGAGAAATGAGGAGGAGAGGGCTGGAAATGCTGCCCTTGTGCCCAACAGAAACAGCAGTGGAGGTGTGGACAGCGAGATGGACACCAAGGGATGCCCACAGGATGCCCACGGGCCCTTAGGGAACAGAGAGGAGCAAGGGAGCTGAAGATGCTGAAGATGCCAGTTGGTAAAATTAAAAACAAGGGAGGAAATGATCTGCACATCTCAGTGACAATCAAAGCCCTGCCTTAGCTGTGTGGGGCCAGTAGTGCTCAGAAGCACTCACAGTGACAAGATTGGATGGCTCGTACGTAGGGGAATTAAATTAACTTCGTTGAATACTCCAAGCCATTAATAATAATTTTTTCACAAACCCTGGAACAACGGGTTGGTTCCTAAGGAGGAGAAATTACATCACTGTCGGTGCTTAAAAAGTTCTCATAACCAATGAGCAGTTGTCAGGCCCAGAAATAACAATGGAAAAACTCATGTGAGAAATCTTCAGTAATGAATTCCTCAGTTCCACAGTGCAATTAATGCCAAGTGAAGAGGTTTTATGGTGCAGGAGCCTTACAGACATTTGCCTTGGGAGATGATAACTTTGGTGACTGAAGGTAACTGCCACAAAACAGGTTTCCTAAAATAATTTGATTCACTGCCCCAGGAACTTTGAAAAATTGCCTTATACCCAGTAATGCCTCAGAAATTAAGTGGATTAAAAACAGTTAAATGATCGAAAAATGCAATCAGACTGAGGAAGTCATCAGTCTGGGGCGTGTTCCTAGCGAGTTGCCATAGGGATCTCTCCTTAACACAATCCTGCTGTGCAGAGGACATGCATCAGCGAGCTCTGGGGGTGGCTCGGCACACGGAGCGGCCCCGGGGGGCTCCTGAGGGGCTCCTGGGGAGCCCAGCCCACGGTGTAGGTGTGGGAACGATGAGGAATGTGCCAGCAGGAGGGAGGCGATGTCCAGGAACACAGCAGGAGTGAGAATTTACAAGAAAGGCGTGAGGAGGACCCAGGAAACCACAAACCTGTGAGTCTGACCTGGAAATACGATGGAGGTGCAGCTCCAGAAGGACACTGGAGCTGCTGGATGGCATTTAAGGGGAAATGAAGGCATCAGGCACAGGGAAGTCCTCCAGGGATGTCAGAGGGGCAGCAGGGCAGCTTCACCACTGTCCACAGGTGCCCCATGGAGACCAGGCACTGCCCAGTCCATGTGCACTGCCCAGCCCGTGTGCACTGCCCAGCCCGTGTGCACTGCCCAGCCCGTGTGCACTGCCCAGCCCGTGTGCACTGCCCAGCCCGTGTGCACTGCCCAGCCCGTGTGCACTGCCCAGCCCATGAGCCCTGCCCAGTCTGTGAGCACTGGCCAGCCCCTGTGCACTGCCCAGCCCATGACCACTGCCCAGCCTGTGAGCACTGCCCAGTCCATGAGCACTGCCCAGTCCATGTGCACTGCCCAGCCCGTGTGCACTGCCCAGCCCATGAGCAATGCCCAGTCTGTGAGCACTGCCCAGCCCATGAGCACTGCCCAGCCC
>VZTH01009615.1:0-10715 GCA_013397815.1 Aleadryas rufinucha
CCTGCTGTCACACCTCCCTCTGGATTTCTCCAAGGGACCCTGCCCCATCCCCAGCTCCCCAGGAGGGGTCACCTCCATGTTCCCTACCTGGAGGTTGTTGAGAGGGTCCATCTTCATGACAGAGCCCACGGTGTTCAGGGGCAGGGAGATCTCCACAGACTGGTTGGGGGCCAGGGGTGCGTGCACCTGGAGAGGAGCTGCTGGGGCCAGGCCGAAGCTGAGGGACACCAGGGAGGGCAGGGGGTCAGGGTGGGGACAGCAGGTGATGGCACAAGGCGCTGTCCATCCAACCCTGCCTTCCTCCATGGCATTCCAGGAGCACCCAGCTGCCCCTGCACCGTCCAGGACAGGGCTGGTTCCTGCCTTGCCCACCCTGGGGCAGCCCCAAAATCTCCCCCCTTCCTCCTACACCCATTTGTAGCATTCCTGCAGCATTCCCTCAGGGCTTTCGAGGGAAAAGGAAGCATCAGATCACCAGGACAAACACCAGGACAATGGTCAGAGCCCTGAGGAACGGCCTCTTCAGCCAACTTCTTAGAGGCTTTGGTTTGGTGCTCATCACCACCATAGCCATCAGAGAAAGAAGGGTCATCACCAGAGGCTGTTCCCAGCCCTTGCAGCTCCTTCCTCACGCCCTTTTCCACACAAAACCACTCTGGGCAGCCTCTCCACGGGTGCCAGGAGGCCCCAGCCCAGGTGGGACTCACCTGTTGCGGTTGAACTGGATGGCGAAGTCGGACATGACCTGCAGGGCTTTGTTGGTCAGCACGAGGTCCATGGAGATGGAGCCCACCTGGCGGCTGAAGGTGCCAGAGATCTCCAGCCCTTTGGCTTTCATGGCAGGGAGCCACACCTGGGCGAGGGGGACAAGAAACCCTCGGGGTGTCACCCAAAACTGGCGCTCCCCCGCCTCCTCCAGGGGAGGCTGTGCCATGGGGAGCGAGCACTGGGGTCTGTGCCCCCCTTAACCCCGAGCTTGGCTGCCCCACTCACCGTTTTGGGGGCCACGTAGGATCCTGAGAGGGTCCCCACCCCACCGGTGAGGTCAAAGAGGTCGCCCAGGCCGCTGCCCAGGGGTGCCCCCACGTTTGTGGGCACTGTGGTGCTGGGTGCTGGTGTGAAGCTGCCGCTGCCGCCACCACCCATCTGTGGGGACAAGGGAGGGGTTACGGGGGGCACCACAGGGAGGGGGACAGGAGGAGGAAGAGGAGGATGAGGAGGAGGATGCAGAGAATGAGAGGGTTTGGGTGTGAGGGCACACTCACAGCAGGGCTGCCTCCCACATCACTGCGCAGCTGCAAGAGAAGAAAGGGGCATCAGCAGGGGCAGGGCTGAGGGAGTCCCCAAAATGTCCCCTCCAGACTCCCTGAAAGCAGGAAGGGACGCTCCAGCGGTCCCAGACCAGGAGCTGTGAGGGGCCGGGGCTGTCCCCAGAGGGAAGCGAGGTGTCACTGGGGCCTGGAGGGAGCAGGGGCAGCCAGGGGTGGGCATGGGGCTGGAGGGCTGGGCAAGGGTGATCCATACCCCTTCCGACTCGTCCCCCATCTCCAAGCAGAAGCAGGCAAGGTGGAGAGAAGAGCCAGCCACATGCAGAGAGAAGCCAGGAGAGAAGAGACAAAAGAGACAGAGAAGAGAAGGGGAGGAGGGGACAGAGGTTAGTCGTGACACAGCCGTCTGTCTGTCCGCGGCTCTCCTGGAGCCAGGGGACAAAGCCACACCTCATTCCCAGCCCATCACCAATCCCTGTGAGCTCCACATGGAGCCAGGGGAGCACTCGCAGGGTTACAAAACAGCAAAGGCAGCGACGCTGCCTCCCCTTGGGATAAATCCGCTGGATTTCATGCGTCACGGAGAAAACTCTGAACTCCATTCCTTCAGGGAGCCTGGCCCATCTCCAGCACCCACAGGGCAGGTGCTCCCACACACCGAGAGGTTTCCACCCCGCCTCACCCCGAGGCCAAACCACTGCCTGGGCTGCGTTCCCAGGAGGACACGCCGTCACCTCGCGATCTCCTGGTGCAGGGGACACCCCACAAAGTACCCCACAGGCTGGGAGTGGGCACATCCTGGCCCAGCCCTGCAGCAGTCAGAGAGGGGCCCCAAAGAGCAGCCACTCCTGCAGCACAGCACACGGAGTGGGAACATCCACACCAACCAAGAGAAAAGGCACCGGGAATGGGTGGGTGGGGCCCCTCCAGCTGTTGGATACCAGCAGGATAAATGAGGGTGCAGTGCCCCTCTGTCCTCACCCACTGCAGGAAAGGACCAGCCCAGATGTCCCCAGGCTGACAAGTCTGTCCTATCCCAGGACACCCCAGACCAGAGCCAGCATCAAGCCCAGCACGATGCCCACGGGACAGCCTGGCATCAGGGAAGGAGCGCGGGAGCTGGGACGTACCAGGCTGTCCAAGCCACCTCCGAGGAGGTCCACAGCGCCCATCTGCACGGAGGAGGTGGCCATGGGTGGCCCGCTCACCGGGGGGCCCAGGTCCAGGTTGAGCAGGTCTCCCAGCAGGTCCCCCTGGGTGGGGATCACCGAGGGCTGATCCGCCGCCGGCCCCCCCGACGGGGCCGTGTCCGGGCTCTCAGCACTCTCACTCCTACAGGGAATGGCATGGGAAAGATGGGAGAGGGTGAGGAGCTCCAGCTGGGACAGGAGGTCCCACTGCAGACAGGGGTTGGCCCAGTTGGACCCCCTCCACGCCATCCTGGCTCCCAACACTCCAATGGTGAGCAAGATTCCCCCCATGCCATCCTGGCTACCAACACATTCTCATGGAGATCCCCTTCCACTGGGATCGCTCCTTCAGCTTTTTAAGGACACTCTTGAACCCATACAGTCCTGCTGTGTTCCTACAAAACCTCCCTTGGGGATGGGGGCTCAGCACCCCCACAACCGCTCAGCTCCACACCCAACCCCTCCATCCACAGCCCTGCGAAGTCCCAGCACAGGATGGGGACTCAGGAATACTCACGAGCCCGTCCGCGGGGGCAAACTCTTGTGAACGACGCCCCTGCTGCCCTCCACAAAGGCGCTGGGGGGTTTGTGGTACACTGAGGCCAGGGTCCCAATGTAGCAGATGAGCTCATCCAGCAGCGTGGGCTCGATCAGATCCGTCTCCTCCGAGATCAGCGGCTTCTCCGCCAGCACCACCTCCTTGGCGGCCACGGGGTCCGTGGAGAGCAGGCGCCAGTAGATGTAGCCACGATCCCGCAGGTCGGGGTTGTCCGAGTCCTTTGGGAAGCCATTGGGAAGCTGCAGTTACTGCAGAGCTGCTTGGAGCAACTGCAGCTACTACAGAGCTACTCGGAGCTGCTTTTCCCTTCTAAGCCTGGCTGGGAGGGATCACAGGGATTGAAGTTAAAGAGGCTCCAAGGTGCCTCCAGAACCATGGGAGTGTCCACACTCTCCAGGCTTTCAACTGTCAGCATTCCCAGAGGTACTTGGGACAAGGCATGGAAGGACAGGACACAGGGAATGGCTTCCCAGTGCCAGAGGGCAGGGGTGGATGGCATATTGGGAAGGAATCGTTCCCTGGGAGGGGGGGGAGGCCCTGGCACAGGGTGCCCAGAGAAGCTGTGGCTGCCCCTGGATCCCTGGCAGTGTCCAAGGCCAGGTTGGATGGGGCTTGGAGCAGCCTGGGATAGTGGGAGGTGTCCCTGCGGGCTGGAACAAGAGGATCTTTAAGGTTCCTCCCAACCTAAACCATTCTGAATCAAGCTCCAATTCCCTGCCTGCTGCCACATGTCCAGGCCATTCCCACTGCCCCAGGGGATGGGAAGCCCTGGGAAGCTCTCCCAGGTGTTACCCACCTGCGTGGCCAAGCTCAGCACCTGCTGCACCAACTCCTGAGTCTCTGTGGGCTTCTTCAGGAAGAGCTTCACGATGGCCGTCAGCAGCTGCAGCTGCACCTGTGGGGGACAGACAGGTCACACTGGGTTTGGTGCAGGAACACATGGATTTGCCCCAGGACCTAACCCAAACCTGCATTTCAAGGGACCAAAGGCACGGTGACCACGTCAGTGGCAGTGACACCTGTCAGGGCACCTCACCTGGCCCCATTCCAGCCCATTCCCACACCCTCAGAGACGCAGCTTGACTCCAACATTATGGGGCAGGATCTTGGGAGCTGGTTACACGGTCCCACAGGGCACAGGCCAGAGCATCCTTCGATTTCCACATGGATAAGCAGCAGGAATTCCCCTGTGACAGTCCCTCCCGACCTCTCAGGGAGGCAGGATCGCTGGCTTGGCTATTTTGCATTTGCAGACTTTGCCCTGGTCACTGTCACTTGGTTACAGGGTGTTTTGCAGTTTTCCAGAGATGGAAACCCTCCAAAATTCCACCAGCAACCCCACTGGCCTCAGTTGCCCCAGGAGACAGGGCAGGCACGGCTCCCTCTGCTCCTTTTCCAGCTCCAAAGGGATCCTGTGCTGGCACTGTGGGATAACCAGGTGACTCCTTGGTGCCTCCCAGCCATAGGGAAGGCGTTTGGGACAACACCATGGTGGCATTTCACAGAACCACGGAACAGCTCGGGCTGGAAGAGACCTCAAAGCCCATCTCATTCCACCTCTTGCCATGGGCAGGGACACCTTCCACTACCCCAGGTTGCTCCAAGCCTGGACCACATTTGTTGGCCACATCCTACACCTAACCCTGCTCTGAGCACCTGCATGAAGAACACCTTGGGAAGGGACCAGCTCTCTCCCAGAGCAAACTGTCCCCTGCTCCACTCAGCAGGGGCTCTGTGACGGTGTCACCCTGAGGCAGTGGGTCCCCCTGGCACACCTGGGTGCTCTCATCGTGGAAGCCCTCCAGGAAGCTCTCCAGCAGCTCGTCGGCGTTGTCGATGCGCTCGGCGTATTCCCCCACGATCCAGATCATGGCAGCCCTGGCCTCGGGCTCATCCAGGGAGTCCAGGTTCTCACAGAGCGTGGCGATCACGCTCTCGTACCTTCCCGAGGAGGGGACAAAAAGCAGGAGAAAGCTCACCAAGAGCAGGAGACCCAAATCCTGATCCATCCAAACTCCAAACCACTTCCCATCGCCCCACAGCAGAACTGTGGCCAAGGGCACCCTGCCTGGGGCTGGCCCCTCAGCCCATGGACAGTGCCCACACTGATCTCAGAGTGATTCCCTGCTCCTGAATCCGCCCTGCTGGCCTGATCTGCTCCTCTCCAGAGCAGCTGGCTATTCCTGCAGAGCTCTGCTCATTCCCAGTTCAGTTCATTAGTATTTATTACCACTATTAGTCCCCCACTTCCTGATTACAGAGCTGCCTATTCATCCTGGCTCAGCTGGAACATTCCCTCCCCTCTCCTGCTCCTGCCCTTGTTCCAGTACCAGGAGCTGGATGGAGAGCCAGGGACAATTTCTGCTGACGCGAGGGACCTGCACATCCCTGGCAGCTCCTCTCCATCTGAGTGCCTGGAGCTGGGACTGCCACCACTGAGCCATCCTGGGGCTGGAGACAACTTCACTCCAGTATTGATCCCTCGGAGCAGTAAAAACCCAAAGCCACCTGTGCTCTGGGGGCTTCATCCCACCGAGAGTTTGTGTCCCCCCACAAGCACAGAGAGGCGGGAAGAGCTCGTGTAGGACCAGGAGCATCCCGGAGGAGCCCCACGCACTTGTTGGGGTACTTGCGGAAGATGTCTCTGATGACCACGATGGCCTCCTGCACCACGTAGTTGACCTTGGTCTGGATGAGGTCCAGCAGGGTGCTGACACAGCGCTCGGCCGATTGCTGCCGGAGGGACTCAGTCACACGGGGACAGTGATCCCTCACATCCCATCCCAAACCCTGCACTGGCACTCCCACTTCCCCTTATCCCCCCCCAAATCCAACCCACAGCAGAATGGGGGACACGTGCATGTGGTCTCCCCTTCACACCCAGGTGTGGCTCCTCCTCATCCTCTCTGCACATTCCCACAGGCTCCCCTCTCCCCATGGGAACATCCAAGCCCTGCAGAGCCGCCTTTCCAGGGAGGTTTTTAACAATCCCCTTTGGAAAATTATCCCCAGAGGGAAGCAAAGCCTCCGAGCAGCCCCTCGGGAAGGGATCAGCTCCCCACAAGCCCCTCAGGAAGGGTTCATCTCCCTCCCAGCACCCTGGGAAGGGATCACCTCCCCACAAGCCCCTCAGGAAGGGATCAGCTCCCTCCCAGCCCCTCAGGAAGGGATCAGCTCCCTCCCAGCACCCTGGGAAGGGATCAGCTCCCTCCCAGCCCCTCAGGAAGGGATCAGCTCCCTCCCAGCACCCTGGGAAGGGATCAGCTCCCTCCCAGTCCCACTGTGGTCCCCAACAAACCACTGGCATCACCCACTGCATTAACTCATTAAGCAGAGCTGCTGACTCTGTTTTAGGCAGGGATGCCAAAGCAGCTCCTGAAAGGATTAGGGGATGGAATACCCTCCTGACACCCCACACAATCCCTGTGGAACAACCACAGCTCATCCCCAGGCCTGGGAAAGCTCCAGCTTGCAGATTCCTGGGGGATGAGATGCCCACCCTGTGCTGGACAGTGCTGCCCTGCCCAACCCCAGGTGCCACAAGGCCCCGCCGTGTCCCAGCCCTCACCTCCACCTTGATGGCGCAGCGGCCGATGGCTCTCACCGCCTTCCTGACAAAATCCACGTCCACCTCCGTGGCGTATTCCTTCAGCTCCGCCAGCACCTGAGGGATGGCACGGTGCAGTAAGAGCCTGGCAGCGAGGAAAAGCCACCAGGAGAGCGGGGCAGCGAGGCAGCACGAGCAGTCTGGGTGGGACAGCTGCTCCCGGCCGCATCCCGCAGCGCTGGGATCTGGATACCCCTGGATGCCCCCCAGCCAGCTGCTGACCTGAGCTATGTTGGCCTGGGAGGCCAGGCGGATCATGATGTCCAGTTTCTCCAGTTTGACGTAGATGGGGTCGTTGTACTTGACAAAGAACACCTTCATCTCGTGCTTCAGGATCTCGGGCCTGGGGGCAGCGAGAGGCAGCGTTGGGGGGATGTGCACTCACTTCCACCACAATCCTGAGGTTTTGGAGGCCTCCAAGGAGGATCCAAGTCACCCTGATTATTCCCCAGGATTCTGTCCCTTGGCTCCCCTTTGCTGGCACATAGGGGACAGAGCACAACCTTGTCACAAACACGAGCCAGACATGAGGCATCGGGGGACGTTTGTCCTGCCAAGGCTGGAAGGGACATTTTAGTGGGAGCAGGGACACAAATCCAGACCCCAGGGCTAGGCTAGACCTTTCTCACCAGCTCACCCTCTCTCTAAGCTGGGAAAGAGCTAGGCCAGGTCCAGCTCCAAGCTGCCTCCCACATTCCCACTCCCAGGGACACTAATTGCTTTCCACTTCTCCCAGAAATTGCTGCTATTTTTAAGAGACGACCATGGCGCTGACTGGGAGGAGGATAAATCATCTGACTGGGCTGGGGCTCTCCAGCTGCCACTCCTGCTCCAGGCACACGTGTGGGGCCTCGGCCACCTCCTGCCCACCAGGATTTTAGACCAGCAAAGGGACAAAAGGACTCAGCACTTGTTCAAAGAGGACAACTGTGGAGAAAGCAGCTGGCAGCACAAAAATCCTTCCCTAGACACAGAGTGACTACTCTGAAGTCTCAGAGCTTTTGGCTTTGCCATCCTTTGCTGCTACAAATAAAGAACAAATTAAATTAAAGGAAACATTAAACTGGAGATCCCAGCTTAGCTCCCTGCTCGTTCCCTCACCTGACTCAAGGCCAGCTTGGATGTGACTTGGAGCAACCTGGTCTAGTGGAAGGTGGGATGAGACGAGCCTTAAGATCCCTCCCAACCAAACCATTCCATGATTCCACGACTCTCCTTGGATTTTAAACAACAGAGAAGAAAACACCCCACAGGATGGGTTGTGACCCTGCTGCAGTCAGAGGGACTCTGGCAAAGAGGGGACACCTGGACACCCACCTTTTCTGCACAATGAGGTTGATGTTGCGGAGGGCCACGTACTGCAGCTCGGGCTCTGCGGACAGCAGAGTGACCAGTGGCGGGGCCAGCTTCTTCAGGAGAGTGCCATAATAATCCAGGTCCTTGGACAGCATCTCCATGAACTTCATCAGCACCTTGACGGCCGACAGCACCACAGCAGAGTTGGCGTGGGACAGCCGCGGTGTCACCCGCTCGCAGATGCTGCCGGGGTGACAGGAGGGAAAGGAAATGATCCCAGCCCTTCCTCCTGCTGAAAAACTCCTGCCAGCATGGAGGAACGACTTGCAGGAAAGCTGAGCAGCACTTGGGACCTTCCCAAAGAGGCTGAACTGGCTCTTGAATGCCCCAGTGAAGGTTATTCCCCAGGCCCTGCAGAACCCTCTGGCGGTGACCCCGTTTTGGGCCTGTTGTCCCCTGCAGCCACATTTGAAGCAGCTCAAGGAGCACAATCCCAGTGCCAGGACTCGCTATGGGACCAGGCAGGCTCCAGATGGCCGTGCCCAAGGCACAGCTCCAGCAGATGCCCGCTGTCCTACCTCCTGCAGCAGGGTCAGGAGGATGAAGACGCTCCTCAAAGGAGAAGGGGCAGTGCCAGGCCCTGCCTGTTCCCCCCGCTTTCCAGCCCAGCGTCTCCTCACCTCTGTGCTTCCCGGTCATCCTTGGGCATGTAGTTTGCCAGGCAGTCCAGGATGAAGATCTGGCCCCACTCAGTGCACTCGTTGAGGGCTGTGAGCAGCTTGTTGATGGACTGGGGGTTGAGGTCCAGCAGGTTGCTGCTGGGGTGAGACTCCGCTATTTCCGACAGCGCTGCCACCGCATTGGCCACCACCTGCCGGGGGGATGGGACATGGATTGGTGACACCAAACGTGGCGTGAGGGGATGAGCTGCCTCCTCACTACCAACCCCACCCACATCTGGCCTCCAGCTTCTCCTTCCTGCCAGCAGATCCGAGGGAGATGGATGATCCATCCCCCCCACCGGCACGCTCCCACCGCCCGCGCCGCATCTCCAGCGGCTCCCACGAGTTCCACGGGAGTCAGCCTCGGCTCCGTGCCCAGCTCCCCTTCCCCAGGCAGCTCCGAGGAGCTCCAGAGCTTTCCACACAGCTCCTGGGCTCAACACTATGCCCAGAATAAGACTGGAGGAAAAGCAGGGAAGGCTGTGGGAAGAGAAACCCTGGGTAAAGGTGGTTTTAAAGCTCCTCATGCCTGGGGAAAGGGAGGGAAGCCAAAGCCCAGCTGCCAGGAAAACCAGAGGCAAAAGCCACTGGCTGTGTGGGATCAGAACCAGGCACCAGCTTCCCTCTGCTCCGAGCCAGCTGGAGCAGCCTCCTTCCCACTGGGAACAGAGGAATAACACACTGCCGAGGGATGGGAGAAACCCTCCGTCCAGGAGAGAGGGTTATGGGGCAGGGAACATGGCCTGCGGTGCTGAGAAGCAAAATTCCCCAAAAGTGGTTTGTTAACACCAAAAAGAGAGGCTGGGAGCGAGTCTGGGAGGAAGGGAGTAAGATGGGAACATGATGGGAGAGCAGTCACTGCCATTCGGATGAAGGGAAAGCGGAGAAGGCAAAAAACCATCACCATGGGGTTGGAGTCTGAGATGAGATCCTTGAGGGTGTCCAGGAAGCCCTGGTCCTCCACCAGCTGGGCGTTGATGTCGTGCAGCTTGGCCACGCAGACGGCGGCCGTCTTGCGCACGTAGGGGTCCTCGTCCTTGAGGCACTTCCGCAGGGGCTCGCACAGGTATTCCGTGATCTTGTCCACCCGGATGCAGCCCATGGTCCGCACGGCCAGAGCCCGGATCAGTGGGTTTGGGTCCTCACAGTCCTGCAGGAAGGAGAGGGGAGGATGGGTATCCCGAGCTCCTCGAATCACAGGTGGCTCCGGTGGGTTCAGGTCCTCCAGGAGGATTTGGGTTCAAATGCTGAGGTTTTCACGCTCTGCTCTCGAGAACAAGTCACCCAAGAGAAGTTTCTCTCTTGTCCTGCACCCACTGAGCTCTAACACCATCAATCCTCACTCCCAGAACTCTTCATTCCCCCCAGGAATCCCACATCCTCATCACTTACAGCAGGTACCTGAACCCAGCCTGATGTTGGAAACACATATTAGGATTATGATGTAGGGTTTATCCTCCCTAAAAAGCCCAAACTCCCCCTAAAGCCCACCACTGAGGCCTCTCCACTGAGTGATTTGGCAATATCCTGGCTCCTAACACGCTCTTCAATTCCCAACGCCAGCGGGAAGATCACGAGGGATTTCTCAGCACATAAATTCACATGACGGCTCTCGATCACAGGAGCTGCCCACACCCCTGACAGAGAGAGCGGCACAGCACAGCTGCCAAAAACTGCATTTCTGCATTACTGGACAAACTCAATCAGCTTCCTAGAGCTTGGAGAGCCCCTCCTCCAGCAGAGAGAGGCTTTGGAAAGCTGCCCACGCTCCCTGATCTGCAGCTTGGCACGCGGTGTCCCCTGTTCCCTCACCTTCACGAAGGTGTTCACTGCCATGATGGCCATGTCGGGCTGGCTCTTGGCGTAGTTCATCAGGTAGAGGTAGACCAGCTTCTTCAGCTCCAGATTGTCCGTCTGCATGCAGTTCACCACGTCTGGGAAGAGAGCGCTGGAAGGCAGAGCAGCTCTGTGAGGGCAGGACACAGCCCCATTGCCCACGGGATCCCCCTTCCCACGGATAACCCCCTCCTAAAGCCAGGAGAACCCAGCTCTCTCCTGGGAGGAAAGGCTGGG
>VZTH01009621.1:0-76114 GCA_013397815.1 Aleadryas rufinucha
GTAAGTTGAAGTCCTCCACAAGATCAAAGGCTGGTGATAGTGAGACTTCTCCTAGCTGCCTATAGAATTATTTAATCTGCCTTTTTATCCTGGTGGGAGTCTACAACAGACTATAACAGACTTCCACCAGGATATGTGCCCTATTGGCCTTCCCCCTGATTCTTACCCATAAACACTGAACCCTATTGTCACCATCATTAAGCTCTAGACAACTGAAACACTCCCTACCATACAGGGCTACCCCAGTGCCTCTCCCTCCTTGCCTGTCCCCTCTGAAGAGTTTATAGCCATCCATTGCAGCACCCCAGTTGTGTGACTTGTCCCACCATGTCTCTGTGATGGCAACCATGTCATAGCTTTCTTGCTGTGCCGTATCTTTTGGCTCCTCCTGTTTGTAGCCCATGCTGCATGCATTGGTGTTGATGCACTTCAGTTAGGCGACTGATTCCTCCACTTTTTTGGGGATAGGAGCCGTAATTCCTACGCCGTAATTCTCAGGTGCTTCTGTGGTTTCTAATGCATTTTGGATCTTTGCAGCCACATGGATTTCCACCCCCCACCTCCACTCAGCTGGCAGACAAAAGGACCTTGCTTAGCACATCATCAGACCCAGTCAACACTCCTAGGGGAGGGTGATACTCACAGTCCAGGAAGCACCACTTGGGTGACAGCTTCTGGAATGACAGTGTCTTCGGCTTGGCTCCATCTCCCTCCTGTGTAATAAAAGAGAGGATAAAGATGTAGCTTATGGCCTCCGCATCTCTCTTCAGAGCATTCCTCCTGCTTTGGGAGGTCCCTGCAGACACAGAGGACCACAGACACTTGGATGAAATTGAACACAGGCACAGCACACTGCAACAGGGAGCAGCATGGGACAGACTGGAGCTGACTGTAGAGAGGTGTCACAAGACGAGCCCATGAGACCGGCACAGTGGATATGACAGATGGGTTGAGCGGACAGAGTGAGGCCATACACACCTGAAAGAGCAGGCGCTCTAAAGCAGAGGGCTGTGGAGGGAAATCCTGCAGAAAGGCAAGGTGTGCTGTTACAGCCTGTGTCTGGGCAGCCCCCCAGTCCCTCTCTCATCCCACTGGAGTTGCTTAATGTGCTGCCATATCTGGCTTTACACACTGTCTGGCCAAGGTCCCTGGTCCCTGCCTGGCTTTAAGGCCAGAGTACAGTGGTTGCCCAAAGAGTGAGAAGAGGTAAACCATGAGATGACCAAGGAACACCAGCCACACTGCACAGTTTTAAAGGTGCAGGAGATTGCAGGGGCATCAGTCTACCACACTGACACAGCAGGAAAGCATTACCCTGTGAACCCAGGAGCTGCTAGCCATGTGCCTGCCTGCATGTCCTCACCAGTGCCTGGGCACAAAGTGGGCAGGGGACAGACATGCAGAGCAGGCACAGCAAGAGGCAGATGCCAGTGTGCCAGCCCAGGCAAGCAGCTCTGCAACTCAGCCCTGCAGGACACTATGCATACGCTGGATGGGATGCCCACAGGCACAAGAGCCAGCTAACAGCAGACTAAGCAAGGTCCCTTCAATCTTCTGTGCAACAATCAGATTGAGCAGTGCAGCACCAGGAGCCACACTATGGGCTTAGAAGGCATTGTTCACCAGGAGCAAGAGTTACACAGTCTGTGTACAGGTCACAAACACATGCTAGTACATTGGCAAGGATACAAAAATTAGTGCTTGCAAATGAAAAGAGTTGGAGGGGTTATAAACCTAGTCCAGGCACCTGGAGAGGGCAGAGCTGTGCCAGGAAACATAGAAGCTGTGGAGGGTTGAAGGGTTATAGGTTCCTCACAGGATGTGTGCCAGCCTTTTATACTACCCCGTAGTTTTACAGGGTCACTCTCTGGGCTTAGAGAACAGTCAGAAGAGCAATGCTGAAAAAGAAGCTGTCAGACAACAGGGAGCAACAAGCCATCCATCTTGGGACCCTACCTCCACCACATGATGAAGGCAAACTGTGACCTCTTAGTGGGACCCAAAGCAAGAGTGTGTGTATTGGTGCATGCAAGTCAAGGAGGCTTAGAAATCCTTTCCCTGAGTCCCTCCATCCTCAGCATTCAGCCATGACCACTTTTCATGCAGAGACTCACCTCCTGCAGCTTCTCAATTTGGGTCCGGCACAACTCCAGGTCACTGTCTCCTGGAACCACGATGATCCCCAGTGGCACAGCTGCAGGACAGGGCACAGGCACAACTCAGGGAGCAGCCCATACTCCATTCCCAACACCTCGCACAGTTCAGCTACAGGCTTTGCCAGACTTGGGGACTGCAGCTCCCCCTCCCCAGTCACTCAGCTGGTCACTCACAGGCTTCCTTGAGCTTTTCCTTGTCATAGTTCAGTGCCTCGTAGTCGCGCATGCTGATTCGGCTCACCCGGATCCGCAGCCGCTCGGGCACTGGCTGCTGGCTGTGTGCAGAGGGCAAGGAAAAAGGAAGATATCAGAAAGTGACAGCCTGCTTTCTCCTTATTCCCCTCATCCCTCCAAAACAGGCAAGAGCACAGTGTTGTATAGACTGGGGTGGGGAGCTTGGCACCAGAGCTTCTCCAACATCAGGGTCTGGCCTTATTTCTATGACCTGATCCTTTCCCAGACCCTCCCCACAAAAGGACTGAAATGCCTCTGCCAGTCATGGATCAGTCCCACCCCTCTGGATGGACAGATGGCCCCAAGGCCAACTGTCCTTCCTGGGAGAGAAGGTGGCAGATTGATCTGAGGAACCTACTCATTGAGCAGGGGCATGGAGTTGCGCCGCTTGGTCTTCTGCACCATGTTGGCTTGGTTGCGCAGGGAGATGTGGATGCAGGAAGCCGCCAGCTTGCAGGGCTCTCCATCCACCTGCATGGGGATGGCCTTGGACGTCGTGAGAACCACCTGCCGGCACTGACAGAGCCGCTCCCCATGGCCACCGACTTGCAAGGCAGCCTGTGAAAGGGTCCAGAGTGAGAGCAGAGCATGGACTGAGACGTGGGTGAGGGGAGCATCCACTGTGAGCTGGAGGTTGCAAGTGAATCAAGTTCTGAGGGTCTCAGGTTTGATTTCAGTGAGAAGAGACTCAAAGAGACCAGGGCATGAGAGCACCTCACTAAACCTTAGAGAGCAGACACTGTCACACAGGCCAGCACAACTCCTCCAGAGAGGATCTGTGGAGCTGTGGGCTGGCTGACACCTGGTCAATGGGACCAGTCACTCCCCTGGTTGCTACCTACAACTGACAACAGCACCGACTCACCAGCGACGTCATGGTGAAGCCAATAACTTCAATGCAGCCGTCATCATGGCGCTGAGGCTCAAAGTCATGGTGCTCCCCAGGGTTGCCCCAAGGCATGGTACCTGCACAGTACCTGTGAAGGGACGGCAAGAAATGCCTGGACCGGCACCCCACACCCAGGCAGGGATCTACAGCACAGGTGTTTGAAGCCCAGCATATGAAGACAGGTCCTGGGGCTGCTCACCTTGGGATGTTAAGGAAGACCAGGCACTGGGGCTTCAGGTCCTGAATCTTGGAGGTCAGGTCTGTCCCATCACACTGGAGACAACACAGGGGTGTTCAGGCTGCTGTAAGTGGGAGCCCAGTCCACCCTACCCACTTAGGAAGGGATGGCCTCCCTCCTCTGCTCCCTAAAGTGAGTGTTCTCCAAGTCAGGGGAAGCTGATGCTCCCAGGAACATATCCACTCCTCAACCCTGCCATACTCAGTGTGCCAAGGGACACTCCTCACGCCTCCACAGCTCACCCCCTCCCTGGACCAGAGCACCCCAGCACACTCACAACCAGCCTGACGTGCTTTGCCAAGTCTTTGGAGCTCCCGGTGAGGAAGTCGGAGAAGGCCGTCTGCCAAGGTAAGAGACAGAGTTAGTGCCCAGGTGTTCACCAGAACGGCCAGACACGAAGCCTGCCACTGACCTGCCACAGACCTCTGCTGCTGAAACCTGCAAAACCGCTTTTCATCCACAAAAGTCCTCTCTTCCTCCAAAACAACCCGATCCATTCCTTTTGCAATTTTGCCTACCAAAATCCTTGGGACACCTTCAGTAACATGCTCTAGTATTCCCTTGCCAGCTCAGTCTTGACTTTAGGGAAGAGCTGGCAAGGTGAGTCTCCTCCAGTGAGACTCAAGTCACAAGAGAAAAATTCAGTCTCAAGCTGTAATGAAGTACCATAAAACAGAGCTGAAGTGACCCTATCTAAAGATTCCAGGAGGGACAGCATGGGTCCCCTTTGGATTTAACTGTGCATATAGGAGAAGAGACACAAGCAGGACAGATGTGACATGGCACAGAGCAGTTTGGCCTTTAGTACTGCTCAAATACCAGCCACCAGACACATGGGTAGAAAGTATACTGAGAATGAGGAGACAGAGGAACAAAGATCATACTGAGATGCAAGGCTCTAGAGGTGAGATACAGGAGGGTGGTGTAATTAGCCAGGAAGCTGTAACTGGTCCACGGTATACAATAAAAGACCAAAGTAGTGTGGAGACTCTATGGAAAGGCTTCCTATTCCTCTGCAGGGGGGACAGCCTGCCTTCCCACAGCTCCAGGGAGGTCCTGCCCGGGTGACCACCCGTGAGCTGGAGATCAAGAACAATAGTGGCAGAAGATCAATACAGCAACTGTACTTCAGGCCACAGAGCAAGTTGTACTGCCAGCAGCACTCACAGCCAAAGAGGAGCTGTGACTCCCAGTGCTGCAGCCTTTCTCCACCAACTCTCCACCTTCGGGTTGGGGGGCTTAGCTTGAGTGCACATGAAGGTCCATGTAACTTAAATGAGTGAGTTTAGGGTGCAGACAGAAGGCAGGTCTATGCCTGTGCTCCAGTTGACATTAAGGCTGCTGTGACGGCAAGCTCAGATATCCCCCACACACTCACCCCAGCATAGAACATTTTATTCCGAAACCGGCTGTTGAACTTCTCTGGGTTGGCCTCTAGGGAAAAGAGAAAAAAGTCCAGGTCATTGGCCTACATATGGAAATATTTCACTTGCCAGCTCTCCTCAGACACAGCTCTACAGCCAGCCTCAGCCAGGAGTCTGCCTCCAGCTTTTTTCCTGTGCAGGCACCCCTCTTCCCCCTCTGCAGCTTGGACTTGCTCCTCCTGTTTCACCTCCAGCCCTGTCCCTGAAGCAATTCTCTTCTTCACTTTCTTGAGGAACCCACAAACAAGAACGGGCCCATCTCACAGACCCCGACCAAGTCCTGCCACTGCCCTGTACCTCGGGATTCGTGGAACTCCAGCGTCACCCGTGCATCAAAGCCAAGGCTGAAGTAGTTATTAAAGACATCCAAAGGGAGCTGAAATGGAAAGGAGGAATAAGGATGAGGCTGTCAGCATGTGCCCATGGCAAAGATGAGGTCAGGTTACAGCAGAGCCACTACAGTGCCCATGAGGCTGAGGGACCCTGCTTGCCTTTTCCCTAGGAAAATACAGAGGTCACCAGCCTGAGACAATGGATTAGTTGCCGGCTCCTAGGGCTACGGGAAGTGGCCCAAGGGGACACACTGTGCTCTCTGAGGTTTCTACAATCACCCACGTTTCTGCTAAAGAAAATAATCTCACAGAAGACTGGGCTTATACCTGTTGTAGGTTGTGGTTAAAAACCTTTGGTAGGCATTTAGTTATGAACTCTACATGTCTTGCCATGACTGCTGTGGCTCAGAGCCATGAAGAGAATGGTGGAATTGGAGGAGTGAGAGGGCAACACCAACCCAACAATGTAGCCCCAGGTGCTGGGGCTGCCTGAGCCAGTGGAGAAAAGAGAATGCAGACCTCTAGCACAGGGAACAGACATGGAGAGGAGGTGTCCCACCTTGTCAGCAACTGCCTCATCCTTTTCCTCAGCGTTTGTGTCAGGGTTTGGCTCCACATGGAGGTTCCAGCGATCGAGCTGCACTATGTTCCCATCTTCTATGTGTGATAGGATCTTGGACAGAGGCTCATCTGTGTAACCCTGGTGAAGAGAAGGACTTGGTGAGTTTCATGCCTGACTCCCACAGAGATAACCCAGATAGCAGGCTTTCGTAAGACATCCCAGAAAAAAGGACGTAGAAGAGATCAACTCTACTCAAACACGCAATGAAGTGGGACTTGAAATTTAAAACAATGCATCTTCCTTCTAAAAATTTTCCAAAATTTTAAAAAGCAATTGCTTTTGTATAATCTAATGCAGAACAACTCAAATGTCAGAAGAATGGCAACATCCAAATTGTACTTACTTGTCGGTCTCTATCTACAGGAAGTTAAAACACCAGTCCATGCAAATCTCAACCCATGTGTCTGAAACAAGGGTTGAAGCACTCAGCCGTTCTCTGTGAGCAGTGGGTTCTTGTGCCCATCACTTACCCCACCCCAGTTCAGTGTTCTGGCCAAGTCGTTCCCTGTCCCCAAAGGTAGGATGGCCACAGGAGGAGGTGGGTTGATGCGTAACTGGTCCAGAATGGAGAGTATCCAGCCCACCTGCTCAAGCAAGAGAGTGCACAGAAACCATTGTTTATCTCAGGGATCAGCAGGCAGGCAGAAGTGACTCAGAGCACTAGCAATGGCAGAGGGGCAGAGATGGGATCTCCTTAGCCACAGCTGAGGCTATTCACAGTCTCTTAATGCTCTAATCAGGTGCTGAAGGAGATACCAGTAACCCCAGTGAGGACACTGGCTTTCAAAAGGGCTACAAATCCAGACATGTTACAGACTAGCACTCCCTGGAACAGTGCACGAGGGCACCCACAGTATCCATGCTACCAGCTGTACCATGGACACTGTGTGCACAGCTTGCCCCTTTCTGGATTACAACAAGGAGGGCTGCTGTCTGTACTGGGAAGGCCTGGGCAAAGGGGCACCATGGGATGAAGGGGCTGGAGACTTACCGTGCCGTCTCCCCCACAAGCCAGGATCCGGAGGTTGTGGACTTTGCGGTACAGCTCCAGCCTGCAGGGAACAGGGAGGTTGAGGAGGGGAGGGGAGAGGTACTGAAGGTGTTACACAGCAGCTGCCTCACAGCATTCACAAAGCCACATCCATGTCTCCCTCTGGAGCTGCTCACAGCAGTGGGCAAAGTGACAGTAACTTTGGCTTCACCGGCTCTTGTGGAGGAAGAGTGGGGTGTCCACAGGCCATGCACACACAGATAACCCAGAACACAGCAAGCAGACAAGACTCACACAACATTAAATGAATATAAGGAACTATGACTGGGAACCTCACCCCATGGCTCTTCACCACTAGCCTTAAGATTAGACCAGCCCTCCATCAGGAATTCCTGACTACAAATGACTATCACAAGCTATCCTAGATAGGCTTCTCAAAGCATTGAAGGTCTCTCTGCATATGGGAGCTATGAAGCATCAGGCCTCTGCCAGCTGGGGGAAAAGCTTAGGGAGAAATCCTGGGACATGGACGGATGAGGGAGAGAAAAGTGCTGCCCCCATCAGTACTCACGCCTCCTTGGGTCCACCCTGGCTGAGGTCGAAAACTTGCCGTGGGTTGAGATACCACATGAAGGATTGGATGATCTTGGCTCCCTGTGGGGAGAAGAAAGACTTCAGGTAGTATCAAGTTCCCAGTGGACAGCAGAAGGAGGCATCTGGTCCTGCCTGGAGACAGGCTAAGATAACACCATTCTGGAGGGGACACAGGCAAAGCCTGGCCAATGTGGGAACTGCTGGGCAGCAAACTGGCATTGTGGCCTCCTGTGCAGCTGAGACACCATCAAAATTATGACGAGAGCTCAGCAGTCAAATGGCAATGCTCTCATAGAGATGTCTTCTTAAGGAGATACCAGACAAGGCCATACCTGATTCCCACCGCTCTTGGGGTTCACAAACACCAGCAAGGGCTTCATGAGAGGAGCTGGCATGGGCTTGATGACAAAGGGTTTCCACCTCCCTTCCTGCAAGAGACACCATAGATCCTTCAACAAAGCTGGGGAAATGCAAACTTCCACCTCCAGCTGAGCCCTAACATCATGCAGGTCAGAAGTAGGAGAAAGAGAACATCCCAGCCACTCCATAAATCTTGCATCTGGGATATACCCTGCCAGCAGGCACCCTCCCTCCAGGTCAAAATCCTTAACCTCAGTGCAGACCCAGAAAAGCCCACTTTTATTCCCAGCCTTGCTCCTCACTGTTCAGTCCCTCTGCCCTTCCAAGCCAAGGTCACTCCCAGTCCTCTCATCTCTTACCTCGGCCCCCTTTTTGCTGGATTTCCGCTTGAATGACGTCCTCTTCTTCTTCTTGCTAGATTTCAGCGGATTCTAGAGAGAAAAGGAACAAACATAAAAACTCTGTGAGGAGCCACTGGGCAAATGGGAACTGTGAAAGAGTCACAAGAGCTGAAGTGACTTACCTGGGGCCGCCGGACCCGCAGAATCCAGGTGGGAGGAACGACAACAGCAGCGTGAGCCCCCAGTGAGCAGGGCTCTTCAATGTGTTGCAGCATGAAACAGGACACTTTGCTGTGATACTGGCCAAGGAGAAGACAGAGAGAAAACTCAGCTGCTCAGTTTGCTGGGTACAGCCAACATCTCCTCCTCTCAGGTCCCCCATGCCAATGCAGGGAGTGCAGGATGAAACCATGCAGGAATTTTGTAATGGGAAGGCAATGAAGAGAAAGTTTCTCGAAGGAGCTTGCAAGTATCATAGCACAGCTTCTCCCAGCAGGAGGAGCTGTTAAGGGCAGGCTGCAGAGTAGGAGCTTGGGGAGTCCCAGCAGAAAGCAGAGGTCATTAGTGTAGAACCGACTGCTAAGGCATTCAGGAAGGCCTTTGCTCACCGCTTGTTTGCACCAGGAACAGCTGATGGCTACAATCTCTTTGCTGTGGAAGGCAAACTTCTGCTGAAAACCCTGTGGAAGAAAGGATAAGAGGCTTAGGGAATTCCCTCGCAGTTTTCTACCATCCAACAGGACTTTTGCACCAGTAAGAGAGACATTAACAAAGAGAGCACATCTGCAGCTGGAGCTCTCCAGATCCTGTCAGACAGTCCCCACCACCACAATGGCACCAGGGAGGCCACTGTGCTCTGCAGGGGTGTCCTTATTGCTCAAAGAAAGCATGTCAGGAAGACAGTCTCCTTCAGGATTAATTGGGCCCAGGGGAAGGACCATGCTGTGTGGGAAGCACTTACATAGTGCTTCACTGAGCAAAGCAGGGCACGTGTCTCGGGTTTGCTGCCAAACAGGAATGGTGGGATGTCCCTGGTTCCCAGCTCCGTTCTTGTCTTTGGCTTGACCTTAGGTTTCCCTCAGGCTGAGAAAAATGCCCAAGATGCCCTCTCACCTTGCCACACTGACGGCATTTCCCTTCCTGCCGCCTCCGGTGCACCCAGTGATGCCGGACAACGATGGGCTAAAGGGAAAAGAAAAAAAGAAAATTTAAAAAAAAAGGGGAGTGAAGGGCCCAGTGTGTGAGGGAACACAGGAACAGGCAGAAGGAATGGACACAGGCCAGCCAACCTCTGCTCTTGCAGCAAAACCACTGCTCATAGGCACTAGCCCCCCACCCTCCGAGAGAAGGCAAAGCCAAAGAATCAGGGGGCAAGAGGCCAAATTAAGATGCTCCAAGAAAAGGGAATTAAAACCAGAAGAAATAGAAAGGAGGACAGGGAAAGTGAAGACTGAGAATCACACAAAGGAGACCCACTGGAGAGTGGGCAAGCAGTAGCACATCTCTGTCCCTTAACATCTCTGCCCAGATGCCCCTAGTGCCAGGTGAAAAACATGCTGGTGGAAGGTGTGAAAATCCCTAGGGAGACACAGTTTGTGCCCACAGCAAGAAGATGGAAGTGCTTGCAGCTAAGCAGTGAACCTCCTCCCTCCACACTCCTTGAGAAGAGCAGCAGCCCCAAAGCCCTCCACACCCACTTCCCCCTGCTCTTTCCCCACACCATTCCTGAGCCTGCCTCAGTCCCAGCGTGGGCAGCAAGGCTGCTCGCCAGCACCTCTGCTCTGCCTGCAGGCTCACATTGGGCTGAGGGCTGGGACTTGCAGAAGTGATTGTGAAGGAGTCACAAGTTTTGTAATGAAGCACCACATGTCCTAAAACCCATTCTACTCTTCCAGCCCTGTACTGGGAATGACACTGCAGAGAGAGTAGCAAAAAGAGAAAAGGGAGTGCAAGTTCACAGGCTGGCATGGCAGGACCCAACATCCTGCTCCTGACAGCTTTTGGGATCATGACAACGAGAGGCAGAAACTGGTAGGAGGTTTGGGTCAGCTCCAGTGTTGCCTGCTCTGAGTGCAGCACATGGGAGAGGACAGAGTCTTGTTGGCTTTAGCGGACATTAATCCAGTATGAGTAGAAGGAGGGTGCCTTGAGCTCAGCTCTCGGTCCAAGCAGGCACATCTAGGGAAAGGGCTGACCCTGACAGGGATCCCTGGCACCACAAAGGCCAGAAGAGCACCTTTTTAGGGAAACAGGAAGGAAGAGGCCTTGGAGGAACTGAGAAGCATTAGAAAGACAGGATGGAGAAGCAGAATTTGTGAGAAAAAAGAAAAATCAAGAAAGGGGAGAAAAAAATTGTAGAGGTTGGAGAAAAGAAAATAGAGACAGAAGATGGAGCAGAGGCAGCAAGCTGTCAGCAGAGCCCAAAGGGTAAGTGAAGCACAAATAAGGGACTTAGGCTAAGAGCGATATGGGAAGGAGGTGTTGCTGTTTTGGTGAACAGGACACATACACAGTCTGCTCCAGGCAAAGTAAAGGTGGTGCCACTTTATTCAAACAAGCGTCTTTTATACACTTTTGTTAGTTTAACATTTATGTTACTTGTCCATTGCTTGCTTAACTACTACAATAGATTCATTGGCTATTATTTAGCTACAACATACTATTCTTGGTTATCTATTGCTAAGAATTCTAAACATTTGGAAAAATAACAGCTGCAGCATTGTTGCCGTTTTCTCTCTCTGCTGTTTTGGTTTCTTGCTTCTGTTAACACTAAGTTTCTCACGGTCCTTCTCCAGCCGAAGTAACAAGCCTAAGACATGATTTTACAAAGGCAGCAAGGCCTTCATTTTATAAGGTTTTTACCTAAATGCCACAAGGAGGCACAGCAAGAAAAACAAAGCAAGAAAGGAAGGTTTAAAGTGATGCTGAAAGCTTCCCTTTATGAGGTCACACTGGCATTTCAAAGCAGGCAGCCCTGTGTTTGAATACCCTTCTCCAACTAGGTCCCCTGTGCCAGCACAAACATAGCGTGGGGGCAGCTCTCTTACCAAAATGGCACATGACTGAGCCACCCACACCCACTCCAGAGCACTGCACAGGCTACACTGGCTCCACAGGCAGGAGGGTGAAGCATGAAGACTGACAGCTGCTACTACCAGTGCAGGTCAGCAGACAGATTCCAGGCCACTGCTTATGCCCAGAACATTACAACATGGGCTGAAGGGGTCTGATAGCACTACTGTGGGCAACTTCCACTGCTACCTGTGGCACCCAGGTCAGCGCTGAGTGATAAAGCCAGAAATGAGCCCATACTGCTTCCTTCCAAATTGCAGGAGACTTGGGGACCTGCTGTTTGCCACAGCCTCATCTATGTGCCTGAGGACCAACACAAGAAGCAAGGTTTCTCCCAGAAAACACTGTCTGTAGGTTCCCCCCAATACAGATTCAGGAGATTCAGAACATGCAAACCATCAGATGCTCTGCATTTCCTGCCTGCAAACTCCTCGCTCTTCACACTCAGTCTGTATTGCTACCTTGCAAAGAAACATCCCTTTTATGGCACCACCCCCTTGGAGCAGGAAGGAACATGACGCCTCCATGGGCAACACACTGGCAGCATCTGGTGTCTTTACCACCAAACTGGAAACAGGAGAGGCAGATGTGGGCAGTGTCCAAGGCACATTTCTCACCTCCCGTATGTTCCGGGATCCTGACTCCCTGAAGGAAGGTTTGCAGCGGAAATTTATCTGTAAGTTGAACAACATGAGAGGAATCAGTAAAACCATTGTACCTGAAGGAAACCTACTGGAATTTACTGTACTACAGCAAGGCCCAGAACCTCTGGAGTTGTTTGGTACTTGCCGCAAAACCCTCACATCTCAGTTACTGAACAAAATGGGGCCTGGGGTCCCAATCATGTCATTAGATCCTCATTTTGGTACTGTCTCCTCAGAAGACCCCTCTTTGCAATTACACATTGCAGTTCCCCAATTTTCTTGTGTTTCACTGCCCAAGAAAAGGCTGTTAGAGTTTTGCGAGCTGCAGGGAGGGCTTAACAGGCTTTACTCACTTTCTCCAGCTGTTCGATGCAGGGTGTATGCACTACGATCTTGCAGGCTGCACACTTACGCCTGGAGAGAGGTTTTTGCTGCAGGATAAGAAAAGAAGAGAAAAAAATATATATGTGAATGAATATATGGAGTGTTCAGAGCCTGGCAAACTCAGCCTCCCATCATACCTCCTTCATATGCACTGGGATACAGAACAAGCCCTAAAGTAAAGTTAGATACAACCTAGACTTCTTGTCTAGTGAAGGCATCTAAGCATGTGCCTATAGCAGATGTTCTCAAGCCTGGGACAGAGCAGGGAGGTATTTTCCCTACAGTCCTGTCCTGCAGTCCTTGTCCTCTTCTGACACTGTCTGAGAGCACCATGGAAGCTGGTCTGGGAGGCACTTGCAGGGTGGCATCAGTGGCAAGCACCTGCAGGGTGGCAGGCACAGGGTGGCATCAGTGCTCTGTGTCCTGCACCACAAGCAGGACTGAGCCTGCAAACTGGGAGGGAGGACTGCAGGGGCAGGAGGCAACAGGCTTGGGTCTCCAGAGCTCACTGTTCTCCTCTATTGAGAGGTCTTGGACTAAGATTGTCCTTCTAAGGGTGTGGAGTCCCAACACCTTCTCGCTTGGAACCCTCCAGGCAAGTGGCAGCCCTGCATCAGGTTCCCATTGCAAACTGAGAACCAGCATTGGCAGAAACTGGGGACTTGGCCCTCTGGTATGCAGAGGCAGGAGGGACAGAGTCCCTGCCTCAGCAGCTCCTCAGACCCCCGCACGTCCCCCAGCAGCAGCAGCAGCAGCAGCAGCAGCAGCAGCGTGGCCTCTGTGGTCTCCCCATAAGGTGACAGCACAGCCAGGTTTGTGGCCTTCGCTGGTGAGGCAGGTGGCCCCAGGTGACTCACCAGCAGCTTTGCCATGCAGTTCTGTTCCCCAACGTAGCAGAAGTCCCCAGAGACATTGGTCTCAAACCAGATGTGCTCCCCATAGACCGCAGCCTCCTGAAAAAGACAACACATGCTCTGAGAGTATCCCCAGAGAGGCATCTGAGCCCCTAAAATGCTTTGTGCAAGGGACAAGATACTGCAAAGTGCTGGGGGTGGGAGGTTGGAGCTAGGTGGAAGCCAGGAGACAAGATGCACACAACAGCCAGGGACATCTGGACAGAGGAAACCTCACAAAGCTGCTGCCATGGCCCACCTGTTGTAAACAAGAGGGCCCAAGGAAACCTACAAACCACTTGTAGTGTCCTGCACAGGGGAGCTGCTTTCATCACCCTGGGAGGAGGCATCAGAGCAAATTCAGTGCAGGGGACTCTCCTGAACAGGCTTCTGTTCTACAACCTGAGGGGGCAGCTTAAAACCTGTGGGGCTTTGCCTGTGAAGGAGCAGGGGCTTGCTCATGCTGCTTGGCCCCAGCCACCAGATCTTGGCTGTCAGAAGCAGAAAAGCTGGCAGTGGAGTAGTTATGCCATTCCTCTAGGAACCACCTGTGCCTCCACAGCCTCTCTCTTGCAGCATCAAGTAGTGCTGCCAGCAGCACAGATGCTGGCACCAGCTGGTGGCAATGGCAGAGGCCATAAATGTGTCAAAGTCAGTCACCTGGGAAGCCTCAATCCGGGAAGAGCCTGCTGCTTCTTGGCCAAGAGCCCATTCCATGCAATGCCCAGCAAAACACATTACAACTTACGCTCCAATCCACGGTGCTGCGTATCTGCCTCTCCGAGTCACTCCTCAGGGCTAGTGCTGGGTTTGGCTGGGCTACCATGTGCTGGAGACTGGATTTGGCAATAGCTTTCCTGGAAGACACATGAGGGCTGGCTATTAAATACATATGCAAAGCACAACCTGCTTCTAACGTGCAACGTGAGGCTGGAGCAGAAAAGCCTCCTTGGGACCAAGTGCCTGGAAATAAGGTGAATTTCCAGCCCAGCTGGCTGAGAAGTACCTGTTCCTGTGAGATAGTCCTGTGGGATGAAGAGGTACTGGCCATGTTGCTGACAGCTCAGCCAGACACCCTGTACCCAGCAAAAGGCACAGCCTGGGTCTGCTGGGTTAATGCCCTCAGGGATGACAGTTCCATTGCAAATCACCCTGGGAGTGTCCACGGAGCTGTGGTGGTGGAACTACCTTTGCAGGGACAATCCAGAGCCCCCATCCAACAGAGTCTCCCTGCATCTCTCCCACACCAAGGCACCTCAGAGCCTGGCCTGTTTTCAGAGACCAGTACAACCAGCCAGAATAAAAGCAGCTGTTTGTTTGGGGCTAGTGAGCTTCTCCCAGATGTGCTAGGGTGGAGTAAAGGAGCAGGGAATCCAGCCAGCAGGAGAAAGTGTGCATCTCCAGCCAGCAACCAGGCCTACCACCTTCCTCTGGCCCCAGCCTGCCAGGAGAGGACACCCACAAGCCCCGGGGGCTGCACCAAGAGCATCAGTGGCAGTGCTGACCTGAGCGAAAGATGCTTAAGGTAGGCCAGCAGCACTGCAAGACACCGATGGTGGCCAGGGCCAACGGTGCTGAATCCCTTCCCTCCTTCCCCACCAAATCTGGGTCTGCACTCCACCTCTCCCCTCCCCACGGCATTGCCTGCTTACACAGTGCTGCCATACATACAGCAGCCGGGGGCTCCAGCTGGCCGGGGTGGTGTGGCAGGTGGGCTCCGGTCCCAAACCCTCGGCGAGGGTGGCAGAGGGGCACCCAGTTCCAGGCACTCCTGCACAGTGCTGGGCCAGCAGCCGTGGGTGTCCAGAGGAGAGCAGCCCAGGTTGAGGGGCATCACTGGAGCGCCGGCACTGGCTGAGGCGGCGGTAGTGGCCTGGCAGGCCGTAGGCAGCCCGGCCGTACATGACCTCGGTGGGCAGGCGGTGGGAGGAGGCGCGCCGCAGGCAGCGGGGGCCCCGCGACAGCAGCCCTGCCTGGAGCGGCCGCAGCTGGGGCAGCATGGCCAGCCACGTCTCCTCAGCACAACGCTGGCCCTGCTCAGCTCCTGCTGCTGCACCACCATCCTCTGGAGACTCAGATCTGGAGCTGTCAGTGCAGTGAGCCCTGTCCCCTTCCTCTCCCATGGGAATGAGGCTGGCCAGGGGGACAGTGGGATCCGGCAGCTGGGTATCAATGGCTTGCGCCTGGCTCCCACACTTCGTCTGCACAGCGAACCTGGGGCTGAGGCAGGGCGGCGTGGTGCTGGAGCGGCGACGGGTGCCGGGACGCCGGACCAGGCCCAGGCAGGAGAGGGATGCCGCTGGGGTGCCTGAGCCACGGCGGCACTGGGCCAGCGAGGCGGAGGGCAGCCCCACCTGGGAGCGACGCCTGGCCTTGCCCGTGGGCACAGCCACCACGCTGGTGCGCCGCAACTCCTTCCGCCCAAAGTGCCGCCTAAAAAAGGTTTCCATTGCATCCGGATGGTGGCTGTTAACACAGAGATCAGGAATTAAGTAGGCTCCCCTATGAGTCCAGGCCACGCTGTGACTGTCAGGGCAAGGGGACAGGGGGAAGCAGGAGACAGAAGGCTGAGGCAGGGAGTGGGAGACATGGCAATGCTACCTGAGGTGTGTAGCAGGGTCTTGCTCCCCACAGCTCTACTGCTCCACGAGTCTCACAGCTCAGCCCAGAGGGCTGCAATGGCAGGGCTGGTGTTACCACCTAACCGTGACCCTCTGCATTTCCTGCTCTCAACTGTGGGATCAGCAGAGCCCCTGTGCACCCCGAGATGCCAATCAGCCCTGGCACCTCAACTACCCCTGCCACTCTCCTGATGCTGACCAACCTGGTTTTCCCACAGACTCTGGTTAAGCACCAGTCCCACCAAATTTGTAGCAAATTGAAATTAAGCCCTTGCAAATCCTACAGAAGAAAATGAACCAGGCAAGTAAAACCAGGGCAGGAAAATTTGGTAGAAGTGGTCTGGGAGAGCTGGAAGCTGGGAGAGGCTGAAGCAGGGCAGAGAAGAGCTAGGAAAATCATCCCATCTGCCCTGAGCAAAACTGCCCTCTCATGGGAGAAAGAGCTTTAGAGAGGCTCTCATGCTTTCCCTGCCCAGCCCTCAAAGCTCGACAGGCTGCCTGGACATTGCAGCAGTCTGTGGAGAGCCACAGGTGGAAGGTGCTGCAACACTTTCAGTGGCAGCAGCTCAGCACGCAAAGGTCTGAGTGGAAGGAGCTGAGTCTGCCTAGCTCCAGTGCTCCCCTTGTCCAGAGACAGTGCTTCATTTCCCACCCTCCAGCTGCCACCTCTCTTCAGCTGCTAGAGAGGGTTTATTCAAGGCCAGCTTAAAAAACCCCACCAAAACCCAGAGTCTGGTAGAAGCAAACTTCTTCTCTTCAACTGCTCCCAAGGCAGGGGACTCTGGATCATGGCAGCCTGCAAGCACACACAAGCCACCACCACTCTCAATGATTTCCATGCTGTGCAAGGTATCTCCCCTACTCACCATGAGGGCATGGGCATGCTGCTCACCACTAAGACTGACATCTGCTCCCCTTCTTCTATCTTCCTCCCTTCCCATGCTCTTTTACACTCTTGCAGGTCAGTAATATCACAGAACCTTCAGGAGATCACTCTGGTCCAAACTTCCAAGGACCGAAGGTCCACACAAACAGGCAAATTTATCAGAAGCTTCTTCCCTTTTTATTTGGGAAATGCACGTAAGATGGGACATATATTTTATTTTCTGGACAAACTGGAGTTTTTGATAGTGCTTGCAGCACAAGCAATCCATTGGACTGTACCTCTTCTTAATAGACAAGTACAAAGGTGATTTTGTATTTTTGGAAAAGACAAGGCTTGGTTTGGTCTCCTCCAGCCCTGTAGACAAGGAAGCCAGCTCTTCAGTTTGTATAGTCTTATCACCATGCCTGTACTCAGTAATGTAGGGGAGGGAGGGAGAACAAAGGAAGGAAGGATGGAAGGCAATGGCCTCCAAGGGAACAGCATCAGGGCAGCTAAAGCCTGGCTGAACTGAAAGCAAAACCAAAGCATCACCCCCTCAGAAGTATTTCTCAAGTCCTGCCACTGCAAGCAATGCAGGCAGGTGCTTGGTCACCAGAAGGTTCAATCCACCAAGGCCCATACAGCTTTGCAGAGGGCATCAGCATTTTGCTGATGACCCTGCTTCCAGCCTGTTCCCAACACTGCAGTGCTCCATTTGTGTCCCCTCTCCCCGTTATCTGCAGGATGATGCACAGTAAACTGCATAGAATCAGAGAATCTAAACTTCCCCTGCACAATTGGAGGCCATTTCCTCTTGTCCTATCACTTGTTTTCTGGGAGAAGAGACTGACCCCACACCTTGCTACAACCTCCTCTCAGGTAGTTGTAGAGCTCAATAAGGTCTCCCATGAGCCTCCTTTTCTCCAGGTTCGCCAGCTTCCTCAGCCGCTCCTCCTAAGATTTGTTCTATAGACCCTTCACTAGCTGTACTGTCCTCTGGATGTGCTCCAGCATCTCAATGCCCTTCCAGCACCTCAATGCCAGGAGGAGGGCCCAAAGCTGGACGCAGCACTCGAGGTGTGGCCTCACCAGTGCCAAGTACAGGGAAACAGTCACTTTCTAGTCCTGCTGGTCACACTAGTACTGAAGGCTAGGATGCTGCTGGCCTTCATGGCCACCTGGCACATGCTGGATCATGCTCAGATGGCTGTCAATGAGCATCATCACCAACAGGTATTAAAAACTGTCTAAACAAATAAGACATATTAAAAAACACAAGTGAGAACACGGGATGTGGCACACTGCAACAGACCCTTTTTGGCCCGCTTTAGCTGCTGGGGGAGACATACTGACCAAGGGCACCTCAGATGAGCTGAATGGCTGTTCCATCCTGCCCCAGATATTCCACCAGCACAAAGCTGCTGTACCACTTACTGTGTTGCTGCTGTGGGCAGGAAGATCTCTCAACACAGCTTCCTTCCTTTTTGCACCAGTCTCGTGAGGAAATGTGCTAGAACAACCTTGGCTTGACATTTATGTTTGAGCACTAGCTGACTGCGGACCTTTTTATCTTCAGGGCTGTCTGTAAATGGCACATGGAAGCAAGCTCCGACCACCAGTGGTGAAGGTTATTACAAGACTGCCATCTGACAGCCCACGACAGCAGCATGTGGCAGCTCAGATACGTTGGGTGAACACATCCCCACCTCTTGCATCTCACTTCCAACCTGAGCTCCAAATGGCATATCGCAGGTGTTGAGAGCTGCTGCTGGTGGAGCAGATGGACGAACTGTCGGGGCTGCCCATGGCTGATATGCATTAGCAGAGCTGCGTGCAGAGCAGCTAGGGAACCATGCACTAGGCAGAGAGGAGCTTGAAAGGAGCTAAGCTCTGGAAGCCCCTGGCCTAACACCAGCACATTTCTGGGATCTCCATTGTTTGTCACTGAGAAAAGATGAAGAGGAGCCAGCACCTGCGGCTGCTCTGCAGACCACATTGCTTGGCTCAGTTAGGTAAGGAGGCTGGATGGAGGCAGCCTGGCATTTGCAGGGTGCAAAGGAAAGGAAGTACTGCTGCATGCACTGGGATATCAGCTCTACTCATGAGCAGATACACACTATCATTTCAATCTCCTTCTGTGAATAAGGAAGGAGACAGCAGCTCTGGTCTGCTCACGATCTGCAATCAGAGCTCTTGAAAAGTGGGGTGCTTTTTATCACCAGACTCCTCAAAGCATCCTACACACCCTGCCTGGCCTCAGTGGGCAGAGATGCTGCTGAAGCAGGAACATGTCCCAACAAGATCTAAACACCCTTGGAAAGTACAGCACGGATCGAAGAGGAAAAACTTGCATCTTGTAACTGCAGTGAGCCACAGAGCCTGTGGATCAGCTGATACTGAGACATCTCTCCAGATATCCAGCAGCTATCCCTCATTTGGTTTAGCCCTGACTCTTAGGGCTAAACATGCCACGTCCCCCATGACATAACCTCTGCCCACATCAGGAAGAGGATCTGGATATTCAGCTCCACTGTTCTGCTTTGTTTCACTAACCTTGAGCAAACTCCCAGGTACCCTACTTTAACAGGCCCTCTGTGACGGGCAGAGGGATCCTGTGCCATACACCCTCTTGGCCCTTCCTCTGCATTATTATTCCCTTCATCCCTCCAGCAGCCTGGTCTATTCCTGCCAGTGCCCAGAAGCAAGAGAGATCTCAGGTTACTTTAATACTGTGACAAATCTGATACCCCTCTCCTGGCACCAAAGGAGGCAAGAAGACCCTACTGCAAGACGCTGCCGGCAGCAAATGCACAAGCCTTGAGCCACAGAGAAGTCTGGACACAATAACACCATCAGCTCCTCCTGACCTTTCAGCAAACCTCCAATTAGTCGACTGGAAAGCATTTTTTCCAACCATGGGACTACAAAGGAAACGAGTCTGAGAGCTTTGCCCTGTTCCATGACGAGCACCTGTCCTGATGGCAGCCGGCTGGATTCCTGTGTCCTGGCTAGCTGTGGGTGCTGGGGAGCTGCTGTGGCACTAGAGCTGGCAGAGTGTGAGCAGGAGCCCATTTCAGTTTACAAGCTGTATTCCCCTGGCAAGGACACTTGACTTGTACAGATCAACCACAAGGAAAGTGTAGGTGTTATTAAGAGCCCCTCCCATGTGACAGCAAGATCTGGGCTTCTGCCTCCCTGTTTTCTCCCTGCCAGTGCACCAGGGGGACTGAAGGACAAGAGCCCAGGAGCCTGTCTGGAGAGCTGCTGCTCACTCCCACCCCACTGGTACATCACTGGTTGCCTTCAGCCTCTGTTTCCATCACAAGCTTACACACCCCACACCCCCCTTTCAGTGCTCTTATATTCAGTCTTCCCATGTATGCTGCTGTCCTCACACCACCCCTGCTGAGATCCTGTCCCTGCTCTCCCATCCTGCTTCCCATGCATCATCGCTGACCTCTCCTCTCCCTGGGGCTCCCCAGCCAGGCCTCTCTGATGCTACACGAAGAGCAACCTGCACAGATGAGGTCTGCTAAGGAAGGTGCCCCCGTGCCAGATGGGGAAGGGAAAATGCTGGTCAAGATGTGGTGCAGCCCTCAGGCTTTGGCTGCAGTGAGGTGTGCAGTGATCAGCAAGTTCCCAAACTGTGCAGTTTGTTTCTACTCAGAATTTCCATTCCAGATGTCATCTCTCCTACCATCGCGCAAATAAAACAGAGTCAGGAGCTCCCCCATGCTGGGTCCAGTACGAGCAAGGAGATGAGGCTCCCCCCCAGCACAGGGGCAGGGAGGCTCCATCCAAACCATGAGCCTTTCAAAGCATCAAGAGGGGTGAACTATGGGCTGTCCTCACCTATTTTGGGATTCATACATTTGACCTATTGTAACAATTGCCACCACGTATATAGACCATTTCCAGGCTTCTGAGCTGCAGGAACATGGTATTCCCAGGGCAAACCATGGCCAAGGATATCCTCAGTTGCGCTGTCACCCTACAGAGGAGGGGATTACTACTGCAACTGTAAGGTTGCCCCTCCAGGCTGCAGAAGCCAATTTCTGATCCTAGCAGGGCACTCAGAGAGCGATACGTCTCCACTTATCTCTCATTGAGCCCAGGGCCTGATGAAGATGAACTCAGACCTCTCTGCTAGTGAGAAAGCAAGGCAAGTGCTTAGAAACCAGCTGGTGGTCAAATGCATGCAGCTGCAGAGGACCTCCTCCCAGCTCTGCGGTCCCTGAGGTTCCCACATGTGCTGCATAGAGGCCCCTGCCAGGGCTACTGCGCATGGACATGAGAGCAATGGCAATATCTAAGCAAGTTTGCAAACTTGCTCAGAAGACTGTCGGTGTCACTGGGCACTCTGGCTGGCCAACCCGGAGGCCCCAGGACAGCACTGCTTTACAAGGGACAGGCAGCTACGTCAGTGTAGCCTCTCTGTACCCATCTTGCACCTGGCTGAGCAAGAGCACAACTCACAGCCAGTCAGGAGCTGGGAACACCACAGGGAGGAGATACAGCCTCTAAGCTGTATTGTTCTTTGAACGAGCAAGTCAGGGTGACAGATACAGCACCAGAGACTGGCAGCTCCCTTGGGGGAGGATTGTAGCAAGGCAAAGAAATGAAACAACACAGTTTGGCAGTTTGTCATGGTAGGCTTCTCCAAGTGGCAAAGCCAGGTGGAAGGACACTGCCTGGCCATGCCTCAGTCAAAGCAAGGCAAAAGCCATGCCACCTTCATGCCTGGCCCTTCACAAGAAAATGCTCACATTTGGTTTTCTGGGAAGAACAGGGCTGGGAGCAGAAGGGACTGAGACTTCTTCCTAGCATTTTCCCAACACCCTTCTCATGGCAGCTCCATCCTGCCTCACCCCAAGCTCTGCATGAGGCCACAGTGCCATACCCTTTTCACCACCTTCTCAGGGCAAATGTGAGATCTGTTTTAAGGCACATCTGCCAGAGTAGCTCAGATCCTCCACAGAGACTTCATAAAGTGAAGAGTTTGCCAGCCCTAACATTCAGAGTAATGTTCCCATTACAACAATGTGATTTCCTTCCCAAAATCCATGGAAGACAGTGTTGTATCTTAATTTAAACCAAAACCATCTCCTTGGAGCCTCCTGGGCTGACTCTGGGCATTCATATCCCTTGACAACTTTCCACCATCATAATGTTATGAAGTTTATATGCCACTACAGTAAATAATCTGCCTCCTGGCAATCAAGAAACCTGACAGCACTGATGTAAACAATCTGTTGCTGCATTTGGCTGAGGAGCCAAACAGCAAGACTGACAGCCTTGAGCCATGAATTAACCAGGGCTGAAACGCAGAGGGTGAGCCACCACCGTCAGCCATGGTGCTGGGGCCAAGGCTGAGCACGGGTCAGGGGAGAGGCTGGCCACACAGTTTCTGTTTTGGTCCCATCAGCAGGACCAGCGATGCAGGCTAGGAAGGACTTGGAGAGTTTCTTTTCTCTCTCTCTCTGAGCTTCCTTTCCACAGAGACATGCACAAAGCAAAGCAGCAGGGGCCTCAGCAGGGTGTCCTGGTGGTTTAGGTGCCCAGACCACGGAATCTTTTGCAGATTCCTATTATCACACCCTCTTTCAGTACGCACAGCTCTGTTCCTCACAAGGAGGGACGCGTTATTTAAAGGGTGGCCAGTCCCACAGCCCAGCTGTTTGATCCAAACTCCCAGAGCAGCTCCAGAGTTTTCCCCTAGCACACAAACATGAAATCCTGGCGCAGAAACAACTACTGGCCACAGTGCTGCCCCAGGCAGGGCAATACACAGTGTCTGCCCAGGGCAGCAGCCCCAGGGAGGAGGCGATGAACCCTGTGTAACAAAGCTGCAGTGTGGCAGATAGAGAACACAGCCAGTGATTCCCAGGGCTAGTAAGTCTCTGCACCTCCCAAAGCAAAGTCAAGAAAACCTCAGGCACTCCACAACAGGCACTGATCACTGA
This sequence comes from Aleadryas rufinucha, assembly GCA_013397815.1. Lineage (NCBI taxonomy): Eukaryota > Metazoa > Chordata > Aves > Passeriformes > Aleadryas > Aleadryas rufinucha. The sequence continues at coordinate 22,624 of VZTH01009621.1, forward strand.
TCAGAAAGATGGGAATCACATACCCCGCTCCAGCCCACAGCAGGGATCAGGAAGGGCATCCCACTGCTCCTGGCATAAGCAGGGAATCACAGTGCCACCAGCACCAGAGGATATGCCAGGAGTCCACAAATCTATCCTGCTTTCCTAAACTATCCCACGGCAAAGCGACTGAGGACTGAGGGTCCTGGCAAGGCACAGGCTGGCTCCCTGTCCTCTGCTACCTGCAGATTTTCTGCTGCCACCCCCATGCCACAGGGACTGGCAGGATGCAAGCAGCAGAATGGGTGGCTGGAAATACACCACTGGCAGGGAAACCCCACAGAAACAACAACCAGGTACCACTGAGTGCCACGGTGGCTGTGTTTCGCAGACCCCTCGCCTGAGCCCTGGGGACTGCTGTGGACCAGCTTGCCCCAGGCTCTGGCAGCAAAGAATGCTCGGCAGAAGCGAAGTTGGGGGTCTTGGGGATGACTCTGGGGTCTGCTCCCCCTGCCTTTCACAGTGGTCTGGAACTAAAGGTTATACCTACAAACTAAGGGCTGTCTCTCCCCCCAGGTTCCCTCCCATCCCCCACCCAGAACAAACAAAAGCAGCAAACGTGAGGGAGAGGGACAAGCAGTATAAGGAAAGGGGAGGTAGTGGGAAAAAGCCCCCGTGACCTGATCCGGAGCAGCGCAGGGGTCCTTGCAGGTGCCGAGTGGGTGGCAGCGGCCGTGCCGCAGCAGCGGGCCAGCCCTCCCTTACCAAGTCCTAGTTTGGAGAGAGTGCTTGGCTTCTCCCTCTGCTCCTCCCCACGCTGCAAACCCTGACAGCGCTCGTTAAAATAACCAACTGCACTTCCTCTCCGAGCAGCCCCGAGGCCGGCTCGCCCTCGGTCGCAGGCGCATGCACCACAGCGGGACCAGAAAGAGAGGGGTCCCCACGGCGCCAGCTGCTCTCCCAGCGCTCAACCGCAGCTCGGGAATGGTGCAGCTTCCCTGGCAGTGGCAGCAGGAGGACATGGGGAGGAAACCACCAAAGCAGCGATTCTCTCCTGCCTTCTTGGAACCTGGATAAAGGGGTTTGCATGGCTGATGAGAGTCAAGCCGCCTGCCACGGAAAGCCTGTCTTCATGCACGGGAGGTAACTTGCTTCTGAGTTAGTCTTTGGCCCAGGCAGGCTCCACAGATGTCTCAGGAGCTTTTTGTCTTCCCTTGTTATGAAAAGCCCACATGGGACCTCTCATAGCCGGGCTGGGGACTTCCCCGTCATGCTTCACCACTATCCGGGTCCCCCAGCTGCCTCTAGGGATCTGCTCCCAGCCAAACACAACCCATCTCCCTTTTGGGGCCACAAAACCCATCTCGGCTTTGGTCTTTGCAGAGAGGGGAGGGAAGGTCATGCCAAAGGCGAGCTGACTCCACGATGCGTCACCCAGCTATTGTTATTTCGGTCATTCACCGGGCAATGAGAGCCGATAGCCACACACAGGCCGTAGTGAGTGAGTCAGTGCGGGTGGCTGCAGCTGAGACCTCGTCCTTTCACACCCTGCCCCCTCCTGCCTGCTCCTTCCCCTTGCCTACATGTCATGGCTAAAATTAGACAGGGAGCTCTTCTCTGTGTGTAGGAATGTGTGTGCGTTTGGCCTGTGCCCAGTGCTCCTTGGGGCCTGGAGCGGGTCTACAGTAACACAACCATAACAAAATGTCGCAGAGGCTGCAGGCAGCGTGGCGAAGGCAGACAGCTGCCTGCCCCGATGGGTGTCTTGAAATCAGTTCACAGGAAACCGTTCACCAGAGGGAATCCAGGCCCAAACACTGAGCTACCACCATTGCTGCCATCTCCATCAAGGCAGAAAGAGCAAGTGGCCTTTGTGAAGCAGTGGGAGAGAGGGGTGGGGAGGACACATGGGCGAACCTGGCCATTGCCAGAGCTGCTGAGGATTGCATTCAGCCCTTTTCTCACAACACCAGAGGGGAAAGGGAGCTGGAGATACCCAGGGCAGGCAGGAGGTGTTCACCCCTGTCAGTCCTCTCCCCCCTCAAAACTGGCAGCTGATGAATGATGGAGGGTTCTGCCCCCTTCCTTACATAGGGTATCTACACATCCTTCGGAATTCCCTTCCCACTGCTGGGAAAGAGCCAGCTGCCACTAGCAGTCAAGCAGGTCCCAGCATTTTTGCAGCTTCAGAGCAGCCATGCTGCCAGCTGCAGAAGGGCCCCTAGAATAGGCCCCAGTCCATCATTGTTAAGACTCACTTACTGGGACTGGCAGGGTGTTTTATGAAAGAGAAAATTTTAAATGTGCTACAACTAGTCAATCATTCACAGCAAAGCAGCCTGGTAAGAGATATGTGTGGTTCTTCCCCAGCCCCATCTCCAGCCAAGGAAGCTTAGCAAAGAATCACAGAATGATTTGGATTGGAAGAGACTTTAAAGGGCATCTCGTTGCATCCCCACCGCCATAGTCAGGGACACCTTCCACTAGACCAGGTTGCTCAGAGTCCCATCCAACCTGGCCTTGAACACTTCCAGGGAAGGTTCAAGCTTCTAGCTTGTCTCCAGCTGCCCCATGGCCACCCTGCTCTCCCTGTCCCCTGTAGTCTACGCATAGCAGAGACTCCTGCTGACACTTGCTGCTCCTCACAGTCACCACAATCCTATCTCCCTCCTGGGCTGGCAGAATCTGGACCTACAAATGGAAACAGCCTGGAGGGGTGACCACCGTGGATTCCAGGTGGCCCCAAAATGCCTTCCACGTCAATCTGACAACCAAGAGACCAGGTCACTAATTCTCCAAGTCCCTGGAGGCAGTGGGAGCAGGAAGTCTACGAGCCCTCTCCTCGAGATCAGTCATGCAAACCTTGCTGCCATTCTTCTCCTTCCCCCGCAACTTAGTAAGCCCTCAGCCTGTTAACATGCAGACAGGTGAATGGGTTGTGATGGAGACCACTGGCTCCCTGTGCTACTGTCACAAGTTTCAGTCTGCTATGTTCAAGCAGAAACCACTGCTCCAGACCAAGAAGCTCCCCAGGCCCACGCAGCCCTGAGCAAGACTTTCCATGTGAGGAGATCCTGGTCCCACGCACCTGAAACCACACCACAAGCGGCAGCCCCTGCAGGTGTCTGCAAGGGGGAAGAACTGCTCAGCATCCCTGAGAAACCCAGTCCCCAGTGATCTCTCTACACCACAAAGCCCGAGACAGGAAAGACACCTCCCAAGCCTTCATCATGACCCTGTGACTAAGCAAAGCACATGCTGACTTGCCACACGAGTGGCATTTGTTGGTTTAACTGTGACCCTGTTACTGATATCATGTCTAACCTTTGGTTTCACTTTTTCACCTCGTGGCTGCAAGCGACTTAAGTCCCGCACCTCACAACAAAATTCAAGTAAGTCCTTTTAACAATGCTAAATCTATCATTTTTTGGCTTTGCTGAATGTCAGCTTGTTCCACCACAGCAAATGGGAGGGCAGGAGGAAAAGTTGGAGTTTTTTCTCCTCCACCCTTTTTGTTCTAAATGCCCTCAGCATATCTGCTCTTATGTGCTTCCTTTTCTTTCATCTTAATGTTGCCAAATCTGCCAGCATCACTGATGGGCTTTTTTCTGCCATCATCCTTCAAAGAGGGGAAGAAGCAATGCCTGTGTAGAGAGTAGACCACTGTCCCCCTCCCTGGAATGGACCAGCACTTTAGCATAGATCAGTACCACAGGGCTGCCTTGCTCTGCTTCCCGAGTTTCTCTGCTCCTCCTCCCATGCCCACAGAGAGACGCCGGGTGCTCCACAGACCTGCTGTGTGGGAGGAGTGACCCAGGCTCCAGGTGCAGAAGTGGGGTGGGTGCCATTGTGAGGCTCTGAGTGCTACCAGGACATGCAAGCCCGTGCAGTGGGGAGCTGGCTGACAGCTGCCTTGGCTGGAGGCTTGCCTCTGAGCCTCAGACAGCCCATGGCAGCAGCTGGCCAGTTTAAGCCATCAAGCTCACCAGCCACTTCAGCCACGGCAGCATAAAAACAGCTCTATACGAATGCTTTGCCAAACCCTTCCTTGCAGAAGAGAGGAAAGAAAAACCAGGAGTGATGAGTCAAGGCCAGCAACCCTGCAGAAGGGACATGTCACAACACCCAGCTGAAGTCAGCTGCAGGGAAAGGGCTGGAGTTGCACAGCAGAGCACCCGAGCTCTGAAGAGCGACCGTGCCCTCTGGTGTTCAACCCACGGCTCTTTGGACCTCTCCAAAACGCATCTGCCTTCCCTCTGCAGAGCACTAACTGGCCACACTGCCTCTTGCTCCCAACACTTCCAACCACAGGACTCCCTGAGACACAAGACTTCCGTGTCGACAACATCAGACAAACGAGACTGAGTGGCAAACTCAGAAAGGCCCAGGATGCCATGCAGAGAAACTGTATAGCAGAAGCCAGGAAGAGCAGTAAGGGTCTTCCACTGTGGCACTCACACACGTGCAGCCAAATCCTGACCAGGCTGATGTGCTGCTCTGCAAAGACCAAGGCACAGGGAGCCTCGGAATGGAACTTGGGACTTGTCCCTACCTCCGTATCTCCTCGGGAATACTTGTGAGTGAGGTATTGGCTAGCCCCCACACCATGGCTAGCCTAGGAAGTGGCTCCCACACAGCAACTACATCCCAGCAATGGTGATTGTTTCCCAGACCCTGTTTTTCCACCATTTCTGGCAGTCACAGCCTTACTGAACTTCAGACTGCTTCAGCTAAATTTTATTCTTTATTATCATTTAATTTAGTCATTGGGGTAAACCACCCTCAGTGCTGTCACCTTAGGTCTTCCAAGCACTCAGCATGCACCGGATCTAGGTTTTCATGCCCACAATGGCTAGGACACAGAGGAGGAAGAGCTCAATTGACCTTCAACCCAAACTCCAGCAAAACAGAAGCTGTCATGTTAGTCGATCAAAGTCCAGCAGCAAGTGGCCCTCTACAACAAAGTTAGTGACACAGGCATGAGGCAAGCAGCATGGTTTTCAGTGGCCTTGGTTAGTACAGACACAAGAAGGTGAAGTGGGGTGAGACGTGGGTGGGAGGGAGGAGAGCTCTTGAAAAGAAACATTGCAGCAGCTGCTGGGACTGCACAGCCTGTGCAAGCCAACAAAAATACCACATACTTATACACCGCTGGCCAGTGCTTTATCCTCCTCGATCCCCATCGGCCAGGCTGGCTGCCCTAGAGACAAGGGAAGACACCTTTGTGGGGCAGGTGGAGTCTAGGGACACAAAGAGAGTGGTCAGCAAGCCATGAACACGCCTGGCTGCTCAGCACACAGCCCTATCCTCCCCCGCCCCAGTTTTGCTGCCCCAGTGCTATCTCTCCACCACACATGCTCTCCCCCTGCCTTGGCACTTGCAGATCCCAGGGGCTCCAATGGCACCCGTGCCACCACGCATGCTGTTAGGCATGGAGGTCAATGCAGGCAACATGCCTGTGAAGCTGGAGTCAGCAATGCTGTTTTTCCCTTAAGAGCCAGTCAGCAAACATCAAGCACCACACTCCTGTGTCTGGGATACTAACCCAGCCCAGTTCAGAGTCACCTCCAGCCCAACCCAGCCAGCTGCAAGAGGGCACACGACTCAGGGACCAGGGCCAGGCTGGCACAGAGAGAGAGCCCTGCTTCCCTTCCTTCTTCCCTGTGCTGGCCTGGTCCCTGGCTGCCTTCCTTCACCTCGACTGCTGGGTCCAGGCATGGATTTGAATTTCAAATAAATCATGAAGGCACTCTCCAAGCCTTGCACGGAGGAGCATTGTTTGGGCAGGGCAGAGCACTTCACCTGCTCCCAACCATCTGGCCCCTGTGCATGGGCACCAACCCCTAGGAGCCCCGACTACCACCAGCCAGGGGCTGGGTAGCAAAGCTCTTGGTGACCAGTGCAGATGGGAAACATCATTCTTGGGACCCCTCTGACACTCACCCCTACCACATCTGCTTCCTCACTCATTCAAACAACCAGAAAACTTGTGGGCGGGCAACATTGTTCAAGCCAGGTGGGGGATCCTCAGCAGCAGCCTCTGCTGGAACATTTCCTGGCCTCATGCTGACTTGCAACCCTGCCAGGAACTGTACTGGGGAGCAGGATACCTCCTTCCACACATCCCAGCTGCTCTTACAGGACAGGAGCCCTGTAGCCTCTTAATCCTGCCATCTGCCAGCCTCACATGTGTGCAAAATCTCTGCAGAAAATACCCACCCCACCCCCCCATCACATTTTGGCAGCGGCAGCTGCCAGAGTGCCCCACGCCATGTCCCCTTGCGTGGTGACCTCGAGCTTGGGCAGTAAGAGGCTTAGCCCGGGATCTGAGAGGCTCCTGGCCAGAGCCAGCGTGGCAAGGCAGGACGATGTACAGATAATCTGTCCAAGTGGGAACTTTCACACGGAGGGGATAGCATGTGGCCATCTGCATGGCCCCCTGCTCCCTCTCTTGGATGGCTACAGGCCATGCCCAGAGGCTGGGAGCTCAGGAGGAGGCTCCAAGCCATCTTAGGTACTTCTGCCCCATGATTATCTGTCCTCATCCAGTTGGGGAGTGCTGCCCTAGAGTGGAAGTGGGACCCTCCACAGCAGGGGGGAGCAGACAGCAAGGGGTCCCCCTGCTCTCTGGCTCTGGATTCACACCTGGGCTGACAACAGCAAGCGAGGGACAGGCTGTTCGGTGCACACGTTTCCTGTGGAAGACAAGCTGCACCAAAACAAGGGGAAAACCTTCTGCAAGAAGGCTCTATGTTAGTTGCCCTGACTTCCTGGGCCAGCCGGCTGGGACACATGACTTTCTTCAAAGCCATAGCATGTGCTGGAGCCGAGGCTGCTCCAGCCCCACAAAGAAACAAGATGCTGCTGGCAAGCAGGGAAAGGGAGATAGGGTGAGTAGAGCCAGGGAGAGGGCAAACACTAAGCTCTTGCCTGTTGATGCTGGGTGGGATTTTCACACTCTGGCTGGGTGCCCCCACGTGGGGCTGGGACTAGAGCCTGCCACAAACTGGCATCCTGCACTAATGCCAGGGAGGCAGCAACAGCCCATGACACAAACTAAAGGAATCTCCCACCAACACAGGGCACATGGAGGACAGGGCAGCAGCCAAGGGGTAGGACTACCTCCAGCCAGACCTCTGTCTGCTCCCAGAGTGGGGCTTCCCCATCAGTGCCATGTACCTACCACCTTGCACCCACAGCTTGGGCAGCATCCTGCGCCCCCCCCCAGAGAGAGGTCTCCAGTTCTCACAGCTGGGCAGGGCTTCTCGGAGATGGGGCATGCTCAGCTCATTTTCCCAGGCCCTGAACCACTGGGAAGGGCTGACAGCCGTCAGATGGGCAAAGCTCAGCCAGGCTATTTCTAGGTGTGGGAGCAATGGTCACAGGTAGAAACTGGAACTGACAGCCAAACCCAGACAGCACAACCTGCCCGGCAGGCAGGGCTGAGACACGAGGCCCATTAAAGTCCCACCGTCTGGGACAGCACGGAATGGGAAAGAGATCCTCTCAGCTCCTCATCCTAGCAAAATGAGGAAGAGCTTCCCCTGGAGGCAGAGCTCACAGTTAACGACAAAATTAGCACCCTAAAGCATCAACCCCTAAACTGCAGGCAGGAAGAGAACAGCACTGGGTCTAACACATATGTCTGGTGTGGACAGGAGTCCATCCCTGCTGGGCACCGGCCTGGCCAGCACAGCCTCATTGCTTGCCTTGGCAGAGCTTCACCCTCCACCTGGCATCCTGATGGGGAGAAGAAGAAAGCCTCCCAGCTGCCAAAGACAGACTGCAGCTGCTGCTGGGTCTGCAAGTTGCAACAGAAACACTGAGTATTACTTTTGTATTACTGGAGAGCTGGCCCAGGGAAAGCTCTTGAACTCAGGATTGCAAAGACAGAGCCACTTATTATTCCCAGAGCGTGGTGCCAACTCAAGAACCAGCAGGACAGGTTTCCCCTATTTCCACGTCTAGCCCACGTTCCCGAGTCAGATCTGCGCCAAACCCTACCTCCAAAAGTCTCCAGCAGAAGCCATTCACCTCCTGCCAGTCCCCCATCTCTTCCAGAAAAGATTGTTTGTGGGCCCAAGGGTCAAGGAGTCAGCCTACAGCCCTCGCTCTACTCTTGAACTCAGCATCTTGAAGTCAGCACTGGTTTCAAATAACCAGCAAGCAAGCAAATGAGTGGCTGAGAGATAACTCAGGAGCTTCAGCTCACAGAGTCACCTGAGAAAAAGAAAACAGCTCCACCAAGAGAAGAGCTGCAAGTTAAATTTAGAGGCTTTGCCAAGTCTCTGGGGGGATTGTCTGCTCCCCAGGCACTGCACGATACGTGAAGAAAATGCTACACTGTGTCTCCCACCATCTGCCAGAGCTCGGGTTGCCTTTCGTGAGAGCATTGCCCCCACTGCAGAGGGCTCAACTCCCCTTACGAGCATCTCCGTAGTCCCCAAGGGGACTCAAAATCAAACAGCTCTCAAACTCTCCCCGCTTGCACCACCCACAGCTCTGCCTCTCCCCTCTCAACACCATATCCTTGCCAAAGACCTGTGCCCACTCCCAGTGCCTGACTCTCTTCCTACTGTTTTTGTTCAAGGGAGGAAAGAGGTCCATTATCCTCCCTCCTTTCAGCCCCTTGAGGAGATTACAGGGTTTCCTGGAAAGGATGCTCCAGCTCCTAAGAAGATTAGTGGAAAGTGTCCCTGCCCATGGTGGGGGGTTGGAACCAGATGATCTTCCAACCTAAAGCATTCTATGATGCTATAATTAAAGGTCCTGACACCTTCTCTGATGCAGGCTCATGTCACTGCGGCAGCCCCTGCTCTGATCTTGGGAGCGCAGGGGAGCTGCCACTGGGTGCCTGGGACTGGAGAGACAAGGCAGGTGGTAGCTAGGGTCCACACCACGGAGGATCTCAGCCTCTGGAAGCAGTCAGACCCCCCATGCTCTGATCCTTCCCTGTCCTATCCCACAGCCTCACTGTGAGCTGGCAGCTGCCCCAGCCTGGCTCTGCTGCGAGGCTGCATTGGCTGCCAACAGGTACGGCTGCTCAGTGTGCCCAGTGCTTTATTTTTCCCCCGTCAAGATAGAAAGTCCCTGAGCAGCCCCACAGGAGGTCAGGCCCTGAGCAGAGATCACAGAGCAAACACAGCAGCGGAAACAACTCTCTCGGCACATCCCATCTGCCCTGCAAACAAGCCCAAGTGTCACTGCAGGGGACAGCTGGGGATTCCCACAGGTGACACTACCCGGGCCCAGCTAAAGCTACCCATCACCGCTGAGCAGGACGGGGAGCAGAGACTGGAGGGTTTCAGAGCTAGAGGCATACAAAATCTGCATGCATGGAGGAGAAGTAGAAGATGATTGCTCAACAGCTAGCTGGCAGCAAGGTGCCCTGTGAAAAAGCTTGTCCCGAGGGAAGCACTGCTCTCAGCCTGCCAGCCTGCAAAGCACAAACTTTGGGCTCCTCACTACCACCTGGTCTTCCGCCAGGGCACCTGGGGCTTACCCTACTGAACAGCCCCTCTACTGCACCTGTACAGGGGAAAGTGGGCCCAAGGGCCAGCAGGTTCGAGGGCACCCCCACACAACAGGGATGGGGAAGGCTGGGCTGCTGTCCCAGTGGCACATCGTTCTCAGCTTTCACATGGGTGTAAGCATCAAGCTGCAAGAAAGTGACAAGTGACGTCCCAGAAAGATGTAGGCGGGTGCTCGGCTCAGTTTCTTGAGTGCCGTTTACCCACAGGCTGTGCCACCCACAGACCTTTCCTGGGGCAGTGGCAGGCACCCCCAGGCTCACGTGCAGGCTTCAGCACAAGACCTGCCAAGAGTCCCAGCCAAAAACTTGGTCCCATGCTCTCTCCTGGACTACCATCTGCCAGCTGCCTCATTGGTGGCTATGGTCCCTACTTATGCTATTGCACCAGCCATTACACATACTTCCTTTGAAGTGGGATTTGTTACAGAAGCTCTGAAGCCCACAGGCAAGATCCATTTCAGCATCCCAGCTCACTGGCACGGGGGCGAGCAAGAAACAGGCACTGTCCCCAACACTTACACTCCTTCCCCACTTCTTCCCTGTAAGGGTAAACTGTGCAGTTCACTCATAGCACAAGAAACAGGGCACCTAGAAAGGCAATTTAATCCTAACCACCTCTTATCTGATCAGCCCCAATCTCTTTATCAGCCCAATTAAAAGAATTACCCATCCATGCCCCGGATGCATGTATTGTGCACTTGTCTCTGTCAGCTTTAGAGCCAATTACTCCACCCTCCTGTACAGCAATTATAAGGTACAGAAATAAGCCTGCTTGCAAAACACGGGACTAAGGTACCACCAGAGGCCAGAGCCTGGAGGCTCACCTTTCTGTTACTTCAAATCCCCTGAGGGCTCACCTGTCCTGGGGACAAGACAGGCTCTCTTTCCATTTTGCAGACTCCTGCCTCCCCTGGCTATGCCTCCCAGTGTTGCTGCAGGCAGAGTCCAGCACAGGGTGTCCACCTCAGGAGACCTCTCCCCTTGACGCCAGAGCTCTCCAGAGACTCACTGCTGCCAGTGAGCAAATTCCTCACAATTACCTAAGCTTCCTCTAGACCTGTTTCCCCGACACACATGCTCTGGGTAAAGCTCAGAATAGAAGAGGCTGCAAATTTCCTCACTGATGGCTGTTGGAAAGCATTTGGGGGGTAGGGGCTGGCTGTACTTCTCGACAAAAGAAAGCATAGCACAGCCTTCCCTCGTAGTTCCCTCAGAGGAGGTGAAGAAACTTCATGCCATCCTCTGCTCCAGCGCTCAGGTGGGCATGAATTTGGCAGTGTGCAGCCACTTATCCTGCATGACTTCCCATCGAGCCTACCTCCCACTGGCATGCGTGGGAGCCCCTTCAATCTCAGAGGTCCGTGGGAATCTCTCCTCACTACCCTGCAGCTCTGGGTGCTGCATTCATCATCTGGAGCCAGAGGGAATTGGGTCCCTACATCAGCAGCAGAAGGGCGAGAGAAGTATCCATGCACCAAACAACCCAATGGGCATTTCCAGCTATCCTGGTGGGCCTGCTGGCCTCCTCCAGCTCTTCCTGCCCATCCCATTTTGCCTCTCCCCATGTCTCCACGCTGCCAAAGGTTATTCACACGTGGAGAACTTCCCCTTGGCTCTGATGTACATTGCAGTAACAGCAGCCTGAAGCCTCAGGAGTCAGAGAGAGATGCCACACAGTACTGGGAACAGGCCAGAGATTGCCAGGAGCTCAAGGCAGCCACTGCCGACAGCTCTGAAAGCAGAGAAGAGAACACCGCTCTGTGGTGGAGTGACCTTGCAAGCCATCCACTCCCAGTTCCGGCTTGGCTGTGGAGGTTGAAAATGGGGCCTTTCCCCTCCATTCAGCACGTGTGATACCACCCTGGTGGCACTGCATCCTGCTTCAACTGCTCCCATATGCTGAAAACACTCATGAGATGCAGCAAGTTTGTCACAGGGCCACCAACATGGCTGGGGGCAAGAGTAATCAAGTACAAGGAGAGGATGAGGTAATGGGGGTGGTTTGGCCTGCAGAAAAGTTTGAGGGGGAACATTATTACTGTCTTCAGCAAGCTGATGGGAAGGTACAGGGAAGATTGGGTCAGATGCTGCCCAGACGTGCACAGTGACAACCTGAGAGAGACCAGACACAGGTCACAACAAGGGAAATTGAATAGTTATTCGAGGAAAAAAAATCCCAAGGAGCTGAAGCACGAGAGTGACTGTCCATGGAAGCTGTGTTCTCTACACCCTGTCAACACTCAAAACTCAACATCAGTAGCCCGATCAAATTCGACTCTGCTTTGAGACAGCAGTGTGGACCAGGAGATCTCCAGAGATCCCCTCAGACCTCAGTTATTCAGTGTTTTCAAAGACCTCCGGATGGCAGAGGTACGAGGCTCTGCAACTTTGAGGTACTTCGCTTACACGGTCCAAATCCCCACGAGGCCAACAGAGAGGCTGAGGGAGGCACAAGGAGCCCGGCTGGCTCTGGGAAGGATGCGTGCGAAGCCGGGATCCCAGCGAGCACAGCCATCCCCCGGCGCGGCAGGACTGCCAGCGTCGTAGGCAAAGCATGGGACAGGCGTGCGGGGATGGAGACAGGCAGTACCGGGCGGGTGGAAGCGAATCCCCCAGAGACGAGGCTCCGACTCCACGGGGAGAACAGCGCGCAGCGAGGGCAATGCTCCCCAACTTCCCACCGCTCGTGCCAAGAGGTCGAAAGGAGGGAAAAGCAAACTCCCCGCTCCATCCCCACGCCGTGTCCCGCATCCCCCTGAAGCTGCGCTCAGCCGAGGTCAGCCCCTCGACCGGGCCTGGTGAGGCGGCTGCCGACGGCCCGGCGGCGGGAGGCTCCTCGGAAGCCGGTGCTCCGCCGCCTCCGTTCCGGATGCTCCAGCCGCCTCCAGCCAGCCCTTGCCCGGGAGCCTAGCTCCCTCCGGCCCCGCTCCGCCGCCAGGTGCCGGGGCGGCAGCGGAGGCACGACCCGGAGCTCGCCCGCCCGGCGGGACCCACCGTCCCGCCGCCCGCCCNCCAGCGCCGCCTGCCGAGCTTACGGAGTGGGGCTGACGGCGGAGCCCGTCCCGTGGCCCCGCGCCCGGCGCCGCCGCCTCAGGAAGCCGCGTGTCAGCCCCGCCGCCGCCCCGCGCTCGGAAGAGGCTCGGCGGCAGAAGCGGAGCCTCCCCCTGCCTCCGCCTCCCATTGTTCACCGCCGGACGGAGGGGATGGAGCCAACAGCCCCACCGCCACCGCCACCACCCTCTCCGGGGACTGGGAGCCACTGCCGGCCTTGTCGCCGAGGCCAGCACTGAGGCTCTTACCCAGCCCGGCGAGCGCCTGCCCCGCTTGTCTCTGAGTCCAGCGACACCCTGGCCCGGCGGCCGCTGGCTCAGTGGGCAGCGGCAGGGGCAGGGGCTGGNGCTCACCTGCGTCCGAAGAGCCTGAGGCCAGTGAAGCGCTTGTTGCTGTGGCGGCGGCCCAGCGGAGGCGGCGGCCCCCACTCGGGCTCGGCGCCGCCTGACGCCCCGGAGGAGTCGGCTGTGGCCGCGGCGGTGTCGGAGGAGGCGGCGGAGGNGGCCTGCTCGCCATGGCTGCCAGTCCAGGCAAAGAGCAGCTCTCTCAGCCCTCCTTTGCATGGAAAATGTGCCGCAATGGCAGCTTCCCCGCTCTCCAAAGGCGCGGAGCCAGGCTGAAAGCCGGGGCTGCGAGGGCAGGGCCCTGGCTGCCCGCTGCACGGTGCTCCTGCCGACCCTTAACACCCTGGGGCAGGTCCCACTGGCAACCTCGAGCACCAGCCGTTTCCAGGAGGGCTGGTGGGGATGGGGACACAGCTTGCGGCTTCCCAGAAACCGACAGCCCAGGCAAAGCCCGGCTGGCCCGCTGTGCTCACAGGCTTGGCGTCGAAAGCGCCCGCGCGGCCCTGTGACATCCTGGCTGGGAGGTTGTGCTGCGCAAGCCCAGGCACTAAGAGAAGAGGAGGGGATTGCTGGCAACGCGCTGGGCGAGCACGGGAAGCCTTCCCCCCAGCCCCCGAAGCACGGGCTGTCAGCACCCGCCACAGCACCTTAGCCCCCCCACAGTACGAGGAAGGCGGCAGAGCCCAGCTCGGTGGGTACCTTATATCTACGTCCCCCGGAGGGCTCTGGGGAACGTCCCAGGAGCGATGCCGCCACATCTGCCGCAGCATGAGCTGATGCGCTCAGCCAGTCCGGGGTTCACTCTCACTCTTCCTCCCCCGGCGGCCGCTTTCCGGAGTCATCCCGAGGGCAGTCCCTGGCAGTGCTCCGCCGCCCGGCCGCCCGGCCGCCCGCCCGGGGCCCCGGCTTTGTTTGCACCCTCCACCTGGTTCCTCTCTCTGCACTTCCTGGAAGTGTGAGGGCGGCTGTCATCGCAGCCGGCTGCGCGGCCTGCTTCCCACGGCGCTGGCCATCTCCTCTGCTGGGTCCGCTCCAGCGAAGCCTCGTGCGCACCCTCAGCAAGCAGGAGCACGTCCTGGCACGCTGGGCTGCGCGCCGAGGAGCCGCACCTCCCTTGCTGGGTGGTTCTTTGAATGCCCCCAGACCTGAGACAGCCCTCTCTCCCAAAGCTGTCCCAGCACCGCCATGTACACTGGGCCATGGCAGTGGGGTTGTCCTCCTGCCACCCACCCTGTGCCATGCACATCCTTACCCTGCAGGGCACCACAGCACTCACAACCCCTGGCTGTATGTGTCCTCCCTGTGTGGTGGGTCTGAATCCAGATCCAGCATCTGCTCACTGCACTGGAGTTCATTGAAAAAATGCCTTGGTAAACCAGGAATGGGCAGTGTGAAAAGTAGAAGCATCTAGGAGGCCTCCAAAGAGTGGAGAAACAGCCTGATATTCATCATCCATCCCCCAGTCTGGGGCAACACAGCCTAAGCCTGCAGGCCCAGCCTGTCCCCACCTCCAAAAACCCCAGTTCTTCACAACCAGATGCTACTTGGTGTGCCCTGGCTCCAGGAGAGCTTCAGATCACCAAGAGGGTCTGTGGACAGCTTCTGTGGGCCAGAGAAAGGCAAGCAAGCAAAGCTGGTCCTGGCAGCCTGCACAGATGGCATTTCTAAAGGGGCACATGGTCTTGCTTTAAACTCCATCATCAAAAGCAAAAAAAAAAGCATTGACAGACCTTGATCTCACCAGGCAAGCTCCGAAACTGAACACAACCCAGCGCACTAATTACTGTGTAGAGGGAGGAAAAGGCAGGTCCTGGATGCCTAACTCCAGCTCATAGATCAGGGAGGGGAGAGTTTTGTTATTGTGGAAAGGGTTCGTCATCTCCTCTGCTTTGCATGCCATGATGGGTTAGTTGAATTTTCTCCCTGCCTGCAGACATTTCCCTTTCATGTTTTGTTCTCTGTCTCGTGGTGTTGGTGTCTAGTCCTCTTACTGGGGAGCATCAGGAGCACCGGGGCTTCATGAGGCTGTTGGAGAAGGAACACACCCTGCCCTGGGACCTTCACCATCCTCTGGGTGCTGTGTCCATGTGTCCTTTCACAGTTCTGTCCCTTGGGCTTGGTGCAAAACTGTGGAGGAACCCCAGAAATCCCAGTCCTGGCTGTTCTTGGTCAGGAGGCCAGAGGAGACAGACCCTGCTGGCACAGGCTTCTCTGTATGCTGCAGAGGAGAGGGATGGGCCTCACTGTGCCGGATGTTACTGTGAATTGGCACCCTTGTCTTCATGCTAGTTTGTGCAGCACCCTGGTACTGAAAGGATTAAGCTGCCTGCTTCAGCCAAACTCAGCAGGATACCTGCCTGTGGCATGCGTTGTGAACAGGATCAGATAAGGGAGGGAGTGGTCAGGGGAAGGGATGGCTCTTGGTTCGGGGATCCCAGCTCTCCCCACCCAGGAGTGTTCAGATGCAGGTTGGCATTGCCCTAATACTGGTTAGTGCCCTTAACAACCTCCCTGCTGGCCTGCTCGGGGAGTCCCACCCCATGGTCCCCCTGCACACCCACACCACATGCAAAGCTGAGGCTGTGGTTGTGGGGACAAATGGGAGTGAGGCTGTGTTCTGCTGCGTCAGGGAGCTGACCTGGCTTGCTTGATGTGGAAAAACTACAGCTGGAGGAAGGGCAGGAGCATCCCCTCTGGCAGCAGCAGCGTCTTGGGTCAGCTTAAACCAGGGAGTGTGCCTGGTTTAAGATGGGGCTTGGGGCTGCTTTATGCCACCCCTGCCTGGAAATGCTGCAGGTATGTCCCTGCACAGCCAGGCTGTACCCACAACCTCCCTGTTTCTCCAAAATTGCCTCTTGGGATGTTTCCATCTCTTGTTACACACAGTCCCATATCCAGTTCACCACTGCTTTGCACACAGGAACATCCAGAATGAGAGCCAGAATGAGAGTGAACACACACCAGCACTGGGCACCAAGCACAAGGTGATGCCAACTCCGAATCCATCCCACCCCTGTGCCATGCACTAGAGCCTGTATCTGACAGTGGGGCCCAGCAGAGCTTGTCCTTTGTTCTGGAGAGAGTCAGGGCAGGGGACTTGTTTGTCACCCCCGACCAAGGTCTATGAGGAGCCACCTGCTCATTTCTAGCACTTCCCTCTGGCTGTGCCACCCATCTCCTTTCCCCTGCTGCACAGAGGCATGCGGAGACAGATGTCTCTGTCAGAGTGCAGCGGGCTTGGCTTGCTGGAAACGGATGGGAATTTGATTACGCTGCTCTGCAGAGCAGGGCTAACACGATTAAAAGGCCAGCAGGCAGGACTCGGAGGAAGGAGCTCCTCTCTCTGTCCCTTTATCCCTGCAGACAGTGGAGGCTCTCCTTTCCTTCTTCCTCACCCCCTGCGCTGCCCAGGCTGTCCTGGGACTTCACAAACATCCAGAGAGCAGATCTGAATGCAAAAGGAGGAGAAGACAGTGGAGAGTTGCAACAATCTTCCCCTGGGCCCCTCAGGACTCCTACCTCCCTCTCTCCAGCAGCTCCTGCCAGCTCTCCCCTCTGGCCTGCCTGCTCTATGACCAAGCTCCCTTGCTATTTACACTACAAAGCAGCCCCCTCTGCTCCACTCTGCGGGTTATATTTAGCCTCCTGGCACAGAACAGCCTGTGAGATGCGTTAGCTGCGTCCTATCTGCCAGCCAGGGACTGCGCTGAACAGCCGAGGTGCCTCACATCTCCCGAGCAGGGACGGGAGCTGGCTGGGGGGCACAGAGGGACACAGGGCCCCCCCTCCCCGCTGCCAGAGATGCCTGTGTGGAACCCTGTGGTGCGTGGGCTGGTCCGGGCACTACCTCCAGCCGTGACCGAGAGCCGAAGGGTACGTGTCTGACACCTGGCATCCTGCCCCACAGACGGAGCCTGCCTCGTACAGAAGCTTTTGTGTGCTTGTGGTTTCCTTTCTGGGTAAACACCTCTCTTGGCTGGGTTGCTGGGAGCAGTGGCAGTGACAAAGACTACTGCTGCAAGCATCACCCTGAAAGCAATGATGAAATTGAGAGTGAGCCCACAACTGCTCGGGAGAGGTTACAGGGTGCTGCTGTGACCTGCCACCACCTGTCCCAGGCCTCTGGCTCCAGGTCGGCTTTCCCTTCAGCAAAGTTCCTCCAGCCTCTAGCTTGCCTTATTGCCACCAGAGCTACCCCACTCTGAGAGCTAGAGATGATCCTGCCCCACCACAAAACCTTGGTGGAGACACTAAAGGCAAGCAGGAGCTGACTTTGGACTCCCCTTGGCCGAAGTGACTGTTGGGGGATCAAGGTACACAACCCTGGTGCTTGCTCTTGTTTTGCTGTGGTGACAGAGGGCATTGGGTCCTTCTGGCACCAGAGGCACCTCCCTTCTGGGAAAATTGTCCCAGAATGTGCAGATCTGGTGCACAAGCCAGCATCATTAATAAGTTTGGCACGAAACTGCTACTCAAATCCCTAAATATAACCTGAGTGCTGAGCTCTCTTCTACCCGCCCAAGGCGCCTCCATACACCGTGGCAGCTATTTATGGAAGGAACTTTATTTCCATGGGATTAATATCATTTCTGCTCATTTCAAAACCTTTATATAGCAGCTTATGCCGCCTGCCCCTCGTGATGACTAATGGGTCCCAGCAGGAGCAGGCAGGTTGGCAGCAAGGAGACTGGGGCCTCCAACCTTCATCTGACATTGAGGATACCTGTGATGCCCACAGCCCATGAAGGAGGTCCTCCAAGCTCTGTACCAGGGTTCAGTGTCTCCAGAGCTAGACAGCACAGCAAGGGGATTTCTGTCAGCCCCCTAGGACTTCTCATGCTGCAGGAGGGGCACGCGATAGAAGGTTAGCTCACCTCTGGGTAACAGCTCCATCACCACCTGACCTGCCCGAGGAAGCAGCCAGACGAGAAACTACATGAGTGTCACGGGACAGCACAAGTAGGTTTCCACCCCCAGACACTTCCTCTCCCATTTCTCCTTCCTTTGCTTGGCCGTCCGAAACACTGGGTGGAGGAAGCAGCTCATCCCAAGCATTTCTTCCTTTGCTGCTGGCCTGCAGGTTGCTGCAGCATTTACTCCAACCTCTCAGAATCCTCCCTTCTGCAAAGCCTGCATTGGATGGGGAAAAGTCCCTTGCAAAGAGACCCCTTGTGAGGGTTGTGTAGGACAGAGGTGCTTTGTGTAAGGGCAGCACAGGCTGGAGCATGTCAACTGTGCCACCTGCTTGGGGTGGCTGGGATGGGATGGGCAGGGTGTATACAATCCCTAGCAACCTTAGACAATTCTGGAACCACTTCAGGCTGATGATTTAGGTTGCAATATGGTCCCTTCCTCCCCTGGGGAGGCTGGAAAATTGCAGCTGGCTAATCTGCTTGCAAAACGTACCGTGCACATCTGGAGAAGACAGCTAAGAGGAGAAAATCCTGCTCTGCTTGGCACAGTAATTCCTCATCCTCTGTGGCATCAGGGCAGAGACCCTCCCAGCTCTGCCTGGTGCCTCAGTGAGCAGCCCTGGGTACAGAACGAGGACCAGGAGGGCTGCGCATTGCCCCAGCTCGTGGCAACGCTCAGGGACACAGGGCACCTGGGGAGGTCTCTGCCACCCCGGCTCCTGCTCACCACCCACTACACGAATAACAAATGCTGGGGATGAGTCAGCTTCGGGGCCCCTCCTGCTCTGCAGGCACTAATAAGGTTTCCCATTAGTTCCCATTACTGCAGTATTAGAGAGCAATTTGCTCATAGCTTGCACTGAAGCCCTTGCAAGGGGGGAAAAAGGGCTGCTCTACACGTGGGAGTGCAGATGGGGGGTGACCGACAGCTCCTGCCCAAACTCTTCTCCCTGGCAGAGCTCTGCATCCCAGGGTCCCCAAGGCCCAGACCAGAGGCAGGAGAGCTCATCCAGCCTCTGTCTGCCATGGCAGTGGGCATGGCACCAAGATTCTCCATGTCAGTGTTCCACCTGCTTGTAAACTTTGTGGCACTTGCTGAGCATGGCATGTCATGGTGACATGGAGCTCAGAAGGACACAGACATCTCTGGGCCAAGACAGCTCTGGAGAATGGTAAGAAGGCAGCTCCTGCCTTTTCCCCTCCTCTCAGTCCCAGACCCTCACAGCAGTCCAGGGCCAGTCCTGCAAGTCCTCATGTTTACTCTGGGCAGGTGCAGGGTCAAAGGATTTCTCACTTACACCTGAAAGCCATTCTGCAAAGATGGGGGTAGTAAATCATAGAAGGGCTTAAACACACTTCTAGCAAAAGAAAGGGCAGGGTGGGACGCCAGACCTTAATTGCTGTGACAGAAGAATAGAGCTGAAGTCCTGGAGATGCTGACCCAAGCAGGATTTTGGACATTATGGTTGGAATTGGGAATAGGAGCTCACCTCAGTATCACCAGGCAGTGGCTCCCATAAGCCCCATGAGAGCTGCAAGAATCACTCTTCACCCCTACCAGCTTTGCTTGGTGATGGCAGGGGTGGGTAAGCACAGGAGTTGTAACAGAATAGTCACACCAAAAGCCAGGACAGATTTCCTCTTGCTGCAAGGTACCCCCAAAAGACCCAGACCACTGTCTAGGAGGCATTGCAGCCCCAGCATGGGAAGGGGGAGTTGGGTAGAAGGAAAATAAGGGAGCCTGCAAAGGTGATAATGGGACTGCCACTGCAGAGGGGGCTCTTGCACGTGATGGGAGGGACTGGACTAACTGGTTGCCTTGTCTCTGTGCTGAGATGGTTTCTGGTGGGAATGTGCTGGTGGTCGGTGGAAAGAGCCAACCCTGACCCCCTGGGAGAGAGATGCCTCAGGGACAGGCCACTCCAGTGCCCCAGCGCAGCCCTGACACTTGGGGACCCAGGTGTTCCTACCTGTAGGAGACCTGCTTTCTGATGGCCAAGTGCAGGAACTGCTCCTCTACCTCTGCCACGGCCACCGCCCCTCTCATCTCCTCCCAGGCTGGATCCATGCTGCGGAGGCCCAAGCGTTGTTCTCGCCCAGTGTTCTCTGTATCTGCTGCTCCCCGGAGGCTTGCTGTGGCTCCCCTGGCCACCTCACCATCGCTCCTGGCAGGGGAGAAGTCTCTCCAGCTCCCGGGACCTTCAGCCATGCTGGAGTGAGGTGTCTCTCTAGGCAAGGAGTCCCACTCTGCCGCCAGAACTTCTTGGGCAGCCCGGTTGTGCTGCACAGGGTCCCACAGGCTGCTCCGCTTTGCCTCCCCAGGGCCGTGGGACAATCCCGGCAAGGTTTAAGTCCCTGAGGGAGCACAAGCACCAGAAAAAACAGCGTCCAACTTTTTGCAGTGGTATTTATTGGCCTCTTGATAGCAGCTTGGGTAGCTCAGATGCAGCAGCTCAGCCTCCTGCCGTCTCTACTGCCCTGCCACTCCGAAGCGGAGGAATACCTGACACAAACCTGAAGATGTTGGTGCTGCTCCTCGGAGGTGCTGGCACCGTGAGAGCAGCGGGGAGGGAGTGGGGAACACGGTGTTTGCTGGAGAAGCACAGTCCAGGGATAGCAATGCTTGCAGCAAGTGAAAGAGAGCTTGGATTTTCTTCTGTGAGGTCCCTCTGGAGCCAGGCACGTCTGTCACTGTCCCCGGCAGCAGCAGCTGAGCAGGAGCAGCAGGGAAAGGTAGGCAGTGAGGAAGGTGCCTGTGCACAAAGCCTGGAGCAGCTCTCAAAAGACAAAGCAGAAAGTGAGCATGAGTGTGTGCTGTGTGCGTGGGGAGGGGGCTGAGGGGAGCTGCATCCAGCAGGCAGCTTGGTGTCACCTTAGAGACACTTGAAACTGGCACTTAACTCTTTGGAGTCTGGGAAGGAAGAGGAGGGTGACAACTCAGCCACCCCTCTCTGCCTGCAGTCCAGCTGGCACCTGCCTGCCTGCAAGGGCGGCTCAGGGAGCTGGGTCTCAGCCGCTTGTCTTAACCAGACCTGCTGTCAGGTGAAGTCAGGTAGCCTGGAAAACTGCATGACAGCAGCAGCCCCAGCAGAGCAAAGTACCTGCTGTGATGTCCAATCATCCAACATGGATGAGATCTGTCCAGGGACAGGGTCCTCAGCTGTAGACAGTGGTACCCAGCTGATCAGAGGTATTGCTGTAGCATGGCCTCTCCTTCCAGCTGGCTCACTCAGCTCCTTGCCACTTAGGAGGCTACATTATTCCTGATTTTTCCTTATTCAAATCAAATTTTCTCCAATCTTGGCATCCAAAGGTAGAACCGCCCTTCTGTTCTCTGCCCACATTCATCAGAAGAGTTGCATCATTTGTTTGTCCTGGGCTGCAACTGGACTTTGTGACCCCAGTCCCAGCCCACCCTGGTGCTGTGGATGTCAGCTGGGGTAAGAGATCCCTACAAAGCTCCCATATGTGCCTGATTTATTCTGCCCCAGATTCACATGCTGTGCCTTTACCTGCTACGCCCTGGAAAATTCAAACTTTGTGTCTATACAAGCCATCCCCTGCATCATGGCAAGGTCCTACAATCATGTATTGCACCAAGAGCACATTGCAGTCACCTGTAATCCCAGTGTTTTCCCTTGAAAGTCTGGCATGATGGGAGCAGGAACTTGTCCTCAACCTGCTCTGGCTGCTGTATCACCTTGGGAGTCATCAGGAGCATCTCATCCCTCATGCCAGTACTCCCCATCACCTCCATATGGCCCTGTGGCACCTCTGCTGCAGGGTGCTGTGGCACAGCGCATTCCCGTGCTACTCCTGACCCCAACCTGGGAAGCAGCAGGGGCTGAAGAAGTGCTGTGTCTTTTCCTGGTAACCACAGCCCACTGGCACCTCCAGTTCAAGTTACCGAGCCTTTGTCTGGCCTTAAAAGTCACAATGACATCTGTCTCTGGCTGCACCTCCCAGGGGCACAGCAGCCCCCAAGCCCACTCCTCCACAGAATCGTGACTGGCAGGGAGCCCCGCACCCTCCTCGCTGTGTGACTCAGCCCTTCCAGCCCCCACAGGGGTTTTGTTCTCCTTGAAAGCTGGAGTGCTGCTGGATGAGCCCTCCCCAACAAGCACAGCTGGCCCTGGGGAAACAGCTTCACCTCACTTGTGGGGACAGAGACCTGCTTGGGAGCTTGCCGGTACTCCCTGCATGGGTGCATGGCCCTGCTCCATGTCCTCCTGCTGCCCACAGAGGCTGGGAGCAGGCTGTGGAAAGGGAGAAGCAGCGGGTGCCCAGCTGGTGCAGAGGGAACTGTGGCACCTTGTTCTTCTCCCCACCCACAGTGCAATGCTTCTCTTTCTGCCCTGGGGCTCTTCCTGGCCTAGGGAACCTCTGCTGCCATGGACTATGGGAGCCACCTTCATCTGTGCCAGCTGGGCTGCCAGGGCAGGACAAAGATGGGCTGCCCAGAGGAGCTACAGGGGATGCAGAATGCAGGTCCACTCTTGCTCCCAGAGAATTTTGAGAAACATCTGTCTTGTCCCCTATGGTTAAAGAAGTTTGTGGCCACCAAGCTGAGGAAGTGGATGGCCAGTCAGGGATGGATACAAGTAGGAAGCTGGGTGAGAGCAGGGTCCAGACTTCCAGGTAGGAAGGAAGGGAGAGCATTTCTCACTGGTGGACGTGTCAATGCCATAGGAAATGAGCTTCAGGGTGGGAAGCAGAGGCCTTTATTGCAGGCACAAGAGAGCCTTGAATTAACAGCGCCTTCAGTCAAGTCAGAGTAAAGGGCTGGACACTGGGTGCCTCCTGCCTTCCCAAGGGGCCTAATCCTGCTCTACAGAAACCCTCCCTGTGGGGAGCAGCTGCCAGCAGAGGATTTCTACCTTTCTACCCACATGCCAGGTTATACAGCTGTCACACAGGCAGGGCAGGCCAGATTTTGTGTCTGGAGAAGATGAGACATCACAGGGTATGCCTGCACGGAGGGGTGTAATGGATTGCACAGGCTTCTGCATCTCTCTCCACCCACCTCTCTACCGGATGTTTTGTGTTTCTGTCGTGAATGGGGTCACCTCTCACTTGGAGCTCCCTGAGGACTTGGGAAGAGCAGCCAGATGCTGCCTGAGGATAATGAGGCTGGACAGTAGGATTGGGTCAGTCCTGTCCTCCTGGCACCCTTCAGCTGAGCCAGGTCACCTGCTTACTTGGTGCTTACCTGCTTAAGCGGGGGGCATGCAGGAGTGTGCCTCTCCTGTGCCCTGGGTAGGGATTTCCTTCTGTATGGGCACGTGGGACAGTGCAAAGGCATATTGGTATTTACCATACAGATCCCATCCTTGTTTTTGCAGGCATAGGCAGGACATGAGCTTTCTAGGAAGTGGCATATCTAGTGAGTAAAGTTCTGTGAAGGTATAGTCTCCTTCCCTGGGCACAAGAAGAACCTTCCCATTTCAGCCACCAGATTAGAAAATCAACATGGATTTGTTGAGGCAGGCCAGGTCAGTGTCCATCCAGGTGCCATCACTGTTAACAAGCCCCCAGCACCTGGGTGGTGTGAGGGGGTGTAACTGCCCCATTTTCCCCAGAAGGTGCCCAAAAGCCCAGGATTCTTGCCAGGTAGCAGGACCAAAGCCTGTTTATCCCATGATGGATGTGTGAGACACCTGCTAGCGCACTCCCAAGTGGGAACAGCAAGAGGAACCACGCCGGGCTTGGAGAGCAGGGCTACTCTCCTGAGAGCCCTGACAGCACATGTCCTTCTGTAACAAACAAAACATACCCACCAGGCTGCTGCCACGCACTGCCAGTGACCCGCTTGGCAGCAGCAAGCCACAAAACCCAATTTTTTTTTCTCTCTCTTTTTTTTTTTTTTTAAATTGGCCTGGTAACAGAACAATCGGGGATAATTTGTCTCTGAAAAACAAAGTCCATGTTCTGTTAGCATTTTTTTGTTCAGGGCTTGTATGAATTGACAGTGCAGAGGCTTCTGAGAAATGTGACCCTGAATGGGCAGAAGCCCAGCTTGTTGTGGCAGAGCTCAGCTGGGGCACTTGGAGCAGACCAAGCGCAATTGAGAGAGGCTGAAGGTGACTTGTAAAGAAGGTGACTCTTGCTTTGCTAATTCTCTCAATCTGCTCTAATTAGTTGCTGTAGCCACATTGGTAGGTGTGATTGGCTGGTGCATTTTGGGAGGCATAGCGGGGATCAAAAGATCCTAATGTGCCTGCTTTGAGCAGCTCAGAGTTATCTGGTAGACTGCAGAATTAGGAGGATTTGTCAAGATGAAGGGAAATTTTCTCCTGATGGAAGGGGTTGTGATTGCTCTGACTGCATCAGTGTTAAAGGAGCCAAAGCCTGAGAACTCATCCATTTAAGAGCTTCCCTCTTGCACATGTTTTGGAGTGTGTATGAAGGGTGCAGGCCGAAATCTCCCTGGAAGGCAATTCCCAAAGAGCTGTGTGAAGTTTCACAGGGCTGAGCAAAGCAGGGCTAAGCCCTTCCTTTGGATGAAATCTGGTGAGTGCAGGGAGCAGCCCCATCCCAAAGTGGGGGAAGGTGCATCATACTGATGCAGGGTTAGGAGGCTGCTTTTGGAAGAGGTGCTGCAGGGAAAACATCGGATTCTCAATTCACAACTAGTTCTGGCCCAGGAAGAAACTGCAGGGCAAGGTCAGGCATTTCCTTGTGTTGGTGGGTAGGCAGGGGAAGGGAGCACTGCAAGGGTCTGCAAAACCCATGTCAGACTAATCTGCTGTGGATCTCACATCAAACTCCCTCTTGGCAGTACAGACCCAGCTCAGAAAAGAGAGTTCCTGTCTCTCCCAGACACTGTTCAATGGCCAGCTCAGTCAAAACAGCAAGGCGACAGCTTTACTCCTCTCCATAATGAAATTATAATCTGCAGAAAGAGACCTTTGCAAGCCCCAAGCCTCACATCCTGCTGTGGCAAAGACAGAGTCCTGCTGTACCAGGCCAGCCAGAAGTGGGAGATAGAGACATCTTACAGGGTCTCCAAAAGGAGCTCCTGCTTGGGCTGCCTTCCAGACATGGAGGGCTGACTGCAAGGAGTTGTTTCAATGGCCAAATTCTAATGAACGCACTTGGAGCTTGCTAGAAAATGAAAATTTGTTTTCTAGACCCCGTGTTGTTTTGTGTTTCACACAAAATCAGGACAAAACCTATCAGTTTTTGCAGATGTAAATGGACTGTCAGAGGTACAGGCTGACAGACAGCCAGGACCCAGGTTGCTGCCTATCTGAGGGCAGCTGCTCTGCTTTTACAGTTAATGAAAAGATTTTAGTATTTTTTCAGATGGGATAGGACCATGGTGCTATGAGCTATGTCTTTGTTGTACAGACTCCTGCACAACCTCTTCATCAGAGTAGCTCATTGCACCTCATATACTTTCTTCCATTATCTTCCTTCTTCTAAGAGGACAATAGTGGTGTTTCAAAGGGGGAGAAGAAACTGAGGCAGAACAGTTCTGACCTGTTCAGAACTGCAGAAGAAATGACAATGACAATGCTGCTGGAAATAAAACATGCAAGTTTGTTTCTAGCCCCTGACATGGAGCGTAAGGTCCCAGTACAGAACCAGTTTTGCATGTGGCCAGGGAACAGGACAGGGAGCAGGAGGTGAGGAGCTGTGCATGTGGGCTGGCATGACAACCATGCCTCAATGAAAGCACCTGTCAACCGAGGGCTGATGCTGCATCTTTTTATTTTATTTTTATTTTGCTTCATAAAGCAAATGCAGAGCAATTGATAGGAGGAGGAGAAAGGGTGGCTTGAAAACAAAACAAAACAAAAACCACAAAAAAAAAACTAAGAGGGAAGAAGCAGCTGCTGGAGTATAAGTGGAAAGTGAGCTGCTACAAGGAAGTTCATAGATGCCAAGCCCGCAGTAATTCTTAATAAAATACAATACTGAAAATAGGATCTGAGAGTCTCCAAAATACAATATCTTAAGGGATCGGCAATAATACAAAATAAGTTTCACTATGTACAAACGAGTTCTGCTCTTGATCTCTGTACAACGGTGGGAGTGGGAGGCATGGGGACGTGCTCAGTGAAGTGTTGGGGTGGAGGAGGGCGTGCTTGGACCCGGCAGTGGTTCTTTGTGCTGGGGTGGAGGTGGAGGATGGGGAGTGCAGTGGTATCTGGTGACCAGCGGGTCCTGTGGGGAGAGCAGAGTTATGCTGAAAGCCTTCCTCTTCATCACCCCACTGGCCACGCGTGCACGGTTGCAGCTAGCTGTGCCCAGATTTTCCTAAATGACTTTGAGGGGCAAAACCAATTTTCAAAAGGGAGAACAGAAGGATGTGAGGGCCCTTCCCTCACTTCTCTGAGTCCTTGAGCAAGAGCCATCCCATCCTTCCTCTACAGGGAGCATTCTCCACTCCCGGCCTGGGGGAAGAAGAGAGGCTGGGGCAGTGCAGAGTGAGTCCAGGGTGCTTGATGAGAAACAAGCAGAAGAGGAGGCTGCTGTGAGACCTGGCAGAGTGCACAGGGACTCCCATGTTACACATGGGGCAACCTGCCACATCCCAGATCTCTGACACTCGTGTCCCACATTGTCCTTCCATCAAATGGCAGCTGAGGGAATGGAGTGAGGAGACACTCAGCCTTTTTGCAGGGCTTTTGCTGGAGAGAAAGAAGGGTCAGAAATGGGCGTCTGGGTGCTAAAGAGGATGGCATAGGCTTGAGATGAGGTCACTTCAACACCAAACTTGGCAAGTCTGGCCTGAGAGGTGGTATGGCAAGAGTTTGCTACCTTTGGTGTCAACATTTAGAAAGAAGAGGTCTAAAGCTGTCTTTGGTGGCCCTGGCCAATTCCAACATGCCACCTCTTTCCTGACAGATGTACCTGTCTCCAGAAATGCCAGTATGTCCTCAGTGGCTTTCACAACACTACTTGCACACAGAGGATGTGAGGGGAATGATGGCTAATCTGACAGCCCTCCAATGGGTTGCAGAGCTCTCCCTGGTGGCTCCTAGGAAAACCACATTTGGCATGAAGCAGAATCAGGGATGGAGAGCTGGGATGGGGGTTGGGTTATGGGAATGTGCTTCTCTCACTCACTCTCAAAGGGGGAGGCCTGCAGAACGGGAAGTGAGAAGGCCGGTGATGTGGTTAGCACTGCACTGTAGGGCCCAAGCTGGGAACAGAAAGAAAAATACCACCCCTGCCAAAACTGAGGTGCTGAGGGTGGGGAAAAGTGGGTTGTGAGGGAAAGTTGTTCTCTCTTTCAGAGCTCTGGTCATCCAGAAGCTGCTGGCTAATTTTTATGGTGATAGTTATCTGTCTGGGATCTCTCTCCCCCACTCCGTTTGTGTGCAGATCTTTGCAGATAGTTGGTGTTGAAGTTACGTAGGCATGTCCATCAAGAGAAAACTAGAGCAAGGAAGAACTAGGTTTTCTCTCAATGGAAGCAGAAATATACTAACATATGGAGGGCAAGGAATGAGCTCAAACTCTCCAGAGCCATCTCTCCAGCACCAGCATCACCCATTCCTAAAACTCTCAGGCAGGACAGTAAATCCAGCACTTTCTCTCTCCTTCAGGTGCATCTGATGTAGCCAAGGGGTATACATGTAGGGACAGCCCCCTTGGTCTGGAGGCTTTGGGGAGTGAGCTGAATAGTTTGTGGGCTTCCCCTGATCTTCCTCCACTTCAAGGTGAGCCCACATCCATAGGGTAGTGCTCATTTAAGCAGGAGATAAGGCCAGGAGAACAGGGAGTCTCAGGGCTTCTCCAGACACTTATTGCTGGTTCTGGCAGTCCTGTGACTCCCCTCAGAGAGATCAGCACTAATGGGGACGATGGGGAAGGGGAGGAGCTGAACCCAAGGCCAGTTTAGGAGTGTCTAAATGCAGTGTCCTCTCCTGCCAAGTCCCCTCAGTTGCTTGGTGAGGAGGGAATCTTGCAATCAGACAGATGAGGCCTTGAGGTCCAGCAGCTGCTACAAGAATTCAGTCGTCTCACTGGAGCTTGTCTCCCTGAGGAAAAGAAAAGACAAGGCATCAGTCAAGGTTCATTGTAGCCTCCTGTGCAAATTCACCTCTCTATGTGCCCAGCTAGATTGCTCTGACCAGGATGAACTCCTTACCCAGGGCACTAGATGGAATGCAAACCTGGGACCACGTGAGTCATCCAGCCCTCCACATCTTTATGCAAGCGGGACACTGCTTTATGGATGAACTTTTGCTCTTGAAAACGAACTTGTTCTTATGCTCCCTGCCAGCACTGGCCTCCTCCAGCCAGTGCTCTTAGCTGACTGCCTGTCCCGGGCGGCTCGGCTGTCCTTAGCTTGCAGCAGAGGGGACAGACATGCCTGCTGCTTACCCCCAGACACCATGCTGTGTTTTGGGCTCAGAAGGCGACTCCACCTGCTTACCTCTCATGGAATTGCTCTTTGAGGTGGCTGAGAGTTGGGTCAGTTCGGTTCTGGTCAGGACCCCCCTGGGTTTTGCTCAGGTATTTAGTTGTCTCATGTGTCCTGGCCAGATGAGGCCTTCCCTCCTCAGACTGCCTTTTTTTGGCCTCCCATCCCTCAGGATGGTCCATGGTTAGGAAGGAGCTATAGCTCTCTTCTAAGGAGCCAGCACCCTCATCATAGAAAAGGAGGCTCCGTGACTGAACTGGAAAAAAGGAGAGCATTGGTTAACAATGAGGACAAGGTCTCTTGCAATGGGTGTGGGTCATGATGGTGGTTTCAGCACATGCTCACCCAGCTTGTCCCTGTGTAACTGTGCAGGATACCCTCCTCCCCCCAGCTTCAGGAAGCAAATGCCCCCCTGGACACACAACCTCTTCACAAGACAACCAGTCTGCCCTGGGACTTCTCCCTCATGTTCCTTCCTTTGACACTTGTCATGTTTTTGGACAATGGTTAGCACAGAATGACAGCAGGCCCAACAAGGAGCTGTTATGAGACTTTGTACCACGACAGATTAGGAATCTTCCCTCGCCACAGTCCCAGCATATGGGGTAGGCACAGAGGTGAGGATGCCATGCCTGAGCAGGGAGTGTCGAGAGAAGAGCTGGAAATGGTTTGACAAGTTGAAATGGAGGAACCACGTTAGACTCACTCTTACTAGTTGTGTAAATGTCTGGTGCTGTTGTTGCTTTCACTGTCTGTGATGCTGAAGAGAATTCAGGGAGACAGGGCATCAGGGATCCCAGGATCAGAATGAAGCAGAGTGCCAGCACCTAGAAAGGAGATCAGCACAGAGTCAGTGCCACTAGCCATGAAGAAACACTCCCCTCACAGCACACCAACATGAGGCTGTGTAAGAAGATCTGGTCAGGATGACAGCTGGGTACCTGTGGTCCCCCAGTGAGGGAAGGGGCTTGCTGTGCTAATCTCTGTTGCACATTCAAGAAGGGAAGTCAGAAACTTCCTCTTGTTGCTTTATTTGGAGTATTTCCGGTTCAATTGTGAGAACTTGCTCATCCTATTGAGGAGAGATAGTGGAAGGCATAGCTGAGAAACAAGCTGGAAAAAAAGGGAGACTCAACAGAAGGGACAAACTCTGCCTTGACCAAAGGGAACCTGACCATTGGCTTAGCAGGAGCTGTTGTGGGCTGTAAAGAAAACAAACCCACTGGGAGAAATCTGTGAGGTACCACACACAGCAAAGTGACTATGCATGGAAGGGCAGAAATGACAGCAGAACTGCAGTTGCCCAATATCTGATAGTAAAGATGCAGGATTCTAGGAAAGGGTTAAATTTATGCTTGACATGTAGATATGCAGGACCATGTGTCAATGCCTTCTGCTATCAGGAAGACTAGTCAGAGCTACTAGGCAGTGATAACCGGAGAGAGGTACGTGAAATCTCCCCTGAAATCCCTCTCAGGTAGGCCTGGACCTCTCTGGAAATTCTGCCATACCAGTAAAGGTTCAGAGTGAAATGCCAGTGCTCATCGTAAGGGACTCTATAGAGCTTAGGGAACTGCCAGTACAGAGCAAGAAAGGACACATGGGAAATGGAACAGAGCCAGAGTATTGAACACTGCTGCACCATGCACTGTCTGTAACTACCTGCTGCCAGCTCGGTGCTCAGACTGAGCAGCCAAAGAGGCAATGTGTCTGTTGGTGATTTCTACTACCTGTGTATAAACTAACAAATTTGACCTGGGTGGACACCTGTGGGGACAGCCAGCAATTGCTTGACTGCTTTTCAGAAGTTCGGAATACCTGTGCCTAAGTAATGCACAGAAGCTGGTACATCAAGGTAATTTTAACCACCAGTGGATTCCAGGAGACGTGGAAGATCGAATAATAACACAGGGATACTATGTTATGTAAAGAGGGATTTTAATTGTCCAGACTTTTCATGGCTGGTTTTAAAGTAAGGACATTAAATGAAGACAGCATAGATGCTGTCTAAGCACATCATATCAGGCACATGAGGCATTTATAATCCTTATTCCACAAAAACAGAGGAAAAAAAAAATTCTGAATAGGTGTTGCTTGGAATTGTCACAGCCAAACACACAACTTGGAGAAAAGGGAGCCAGCCCTGTAAAGTCTGTTCTTTCCTTCTAAAACAAAACAGGCTTTTTGGGCTGAGAAAGAGCAGTATACTTAACATCTTGCTTTAACATGGCTTTCAACTGGGGCTTTGCAAAACAGCACTGTTTTTACTCTGTTTTGTTTCAGGTTAACTCTGATGCTCTGATTCACTTCCAGTTCACACTCTACAACACTTCATAACAATAATTCTTGGCTTGATTCTGAGTAACATTCAAGTCACAGCTTTTGACCATCTCATTATTTGACCTCTTAAAATTGAGGGAAATTAAGCTAGAGAAAACTACTGCAAAACCATTTGGAAAGGTGGAGGCAAAATTAATAAAAAGAAAAGACATACTGAGAGTGTATTTATCAAATGGTTCACTGTCAAACTGTGAGGAAGTAGCAGATGGAGTAGCAGAGAGATCTGTTATGGATCTGGCAAGATTCAGCATTTTTAAGCTTGACTTAAATGATGGACTGTATCGAATCTGCAGATGGGAGAGACTACTAGCAGATTGGCTTTTGGTCAGTATTCAAATTCAGAATGATCTTGACCATGGGAAGAAGTGGTCCAAGAGAACAATGGGAAGATCTATACAGACCAATGTGGAGACCTGCTGAGACCTCTGAGGTGGACAGGGGAAATACATCAGTGGCTACGTGTTTCTGCTGTTCTACAGAAGAGGTTCTGGGGGTTAAACTGATGCATAAGGTGGGTCTAAGTCAGTGTCACTTTGCAAAGGGCATATCTCAGTCCAAGCATTATGAACAGGCTTTCTGGGTGGATTTGTGCTGGCCTTCAGGTGGAACACTATGCCCAGCTTTGGGCCCTATACTTCCAAGAAGATGCAGGGCCATTGGAGAAAGTCTGGTAGAGAGCTCTGGGAACAAGCAGTGATTCAGTAACTCAGCCTGCAAGGGAAGACTGAAGAAATTATAATGATTTAGCAGAGCAGACTGAAGGGAGTTGCTTGAAAACAAGAGTTTTCAAATATGTAAAATGCAGCTGCACAAAGGGAGAATAAACAGATCTTGCTTACAATGGGCAGAAGTTCTAAGAGGCTTAAGCTGTTGCAAGGAAGCTTGAAATGGGATAGCAAGAAAGCTTTATCTGGGAAAGATAACAGACCACTGGAATGGTTTGCCTGAGGAGGCTGAGGACTGCTCACCACTGGAGGCCTTCAAGAACTGGCAGTAAAAATATCCAGCAGCAATGACACAGAGCTAAAGAAGGGTAGCCTGCTCCACTCCCATGCTGCAAGACACGATTATTCTACATATCTGTCATGATAAGGAATGCTGTATTTGAAAATGGAAAATGAGAACTCAGAGGCTTATGAAAGGAACTGGTCAAAGATAGAAAAGCAAATTACAAATTCTTGAAATGCTTCAAAGCTAGGAAGTCTGAGAGGGTGGGTGTGCGGGCTGGGATGCCTGCAACAAAGGGAGCAGCAAGGAGACATAAGACATTGTTGCGAAGCTGAATTAGATATTTTATCAGCCTGTAGCACAGGGGATGTCTGGAAGGCATCTCTTCTAGACTTGTTTATTCCAGGTAGTAGCACTGAAAAATTGCTGGAGCCAGGGGTGCTCTGATGAGCTGCTGCATTAAAGAGCAATGAGTCACTGGGCTCAGCTGGGTCACACCCAAAAATGTGGAAAGAACTTGGGAATGAAGACAGAGAGCAGAGAAAAAAATAGTCAGTCATTAAAATCTGGTCTGCAGATTTTAGCCATGGGGGCAGCAAAGAGTAGCAAAAGTTTGAGCAGATTTTGAAAGGAGGAAGTGCTTGAAATTACAGAGCAGGGGCTCTGGAACCAAGGAAACTCATTGAACCAGGACCAGAAAACAATGCCTGAGGACACAGGGTGCTGAGAAAGTGGGGCAAGTACCTCACCATCTGTTTGCATTTTGTGACTGCTAACAGTACAGAAGTGATAACCAGATAGATAACTAACTCTGACAAATTTGTCATGAGCAGCTACTAAGGCAATTCTGAAAAGACATCACAGGGGTGAAGATTATATTTTTACCATGGATCAGAAACTTTCCTCCTTGGCAAAAAAAAAGAGATGAAGAATAAGCAATTGACTCTACTTATGGCTACACCTGGCATGCCCTAAAATACCTCAATGAAGCCAATATTTATTAAGCATGATCCTCCACTATGAGGCAAACAGGGATTACCAAAACAAGAGACAACCCCACATTATTATGGTTAGTCAAAAGGACAAACAAAGAGAATTCCAGCTGGATTTAACAAAGCCTAATGTGCAGGCATAGCAAGAACAGATGCCATTTCTTGCTGATAAACACAAGGTAATGCCGACTGGGATGAATACTTGGACTGTTCGTCTGCCCTGCTGAGTTAAACATTAAGCATTACCAGCTCAGCAAAAGAAAACTCTGCCCATTACAATGGAAGCTCATTGAAGATTTTTGCTGAATGGCTAAGAGCTAATGAAAAGCAAACAAAGTGCTGTTTTGCCCAAAGAACAAGGCAGTGAAAATGCAGGAATTATTCTAATGTTGTTGCATAAACAACTGACATATGTATGTATGACACAGGACCCAGCTCTGGTGACTATAACACAACAAAAGGAAAGAGCAGATGTAACTGACAACAGAGCTGGGCAGCAGGGAAAAGGGCAGAGACAGGCAATCAACAAAGCTGTCTGGAGAAGCATGGCCAATAAGGAAGACGGAAATGAAGCTTATACCATTAGACAGGTCCCAGTCTGCGTGGAAGCCATTTTATAAGGTCTGGAGACTTTCCCAGCTACCAGAGCCTGAAGCTTCTGTAACTGCTGGAGCAGAGTCCTGTGATAGGAAATAACGCATATCAAAACTTAATAAGGAAGCAGAAGCCAGTAAGTGAGCCAAGAATACCACTACCCACTTCATATTTTACCCTGATTTTCCCTTCTTATGAAAACAAGTGTCTCCCCTTTGCTGTATATTGCTTAAGTTCTCTGACCAAACAGGCTTGGGAAACAAGAAACAAAAAAGGGTCTTATCAGTGGGTCCACCACCACCTTCACTGCACCTACCCACTATTATGAATGACCCATTAATTTAGGACTCCTGGGTGCCTCAAAGCCCAGCCAGTCAATTCCCAGAGCAGCGGAGAGCCAGGATACCATGAAAACCAAGCTCTGGCATGGAGGCTGAACTTTGTAGACAGGTCAGACCTTTAGCACAGGCTTGCCTGCTCGCAGTTCACTGAGAGACACACACTCTGAAGCTCAACCTGTGCCCCAAACTGTGGTGGAGAGAGAAATAAGAAACAGTTCTGATCCCCTTGAGCTTCTTCAGTCTTGGCAAATTCTGCAGAGGGATGTAGGCAAAGCCAAATCTTGAGTTCCGCAATTAATTCATTCTCTGACTGCCCTGGATGGAACACTTGCTAAGGTCTCTCTGCCCCATTTAACTGTTCATGGGCATCTGCACACATAACACAAAACAGTGGTAGGTGTTACCAAGAGCTACTGAACCCTTCACTGAGCTGGTGAAGGAATCTGGGATGAGGGAGACTACAGAGTGCACAGTTCCCAAGAGTTGCATATTACTGAAATGGAGACTATTGCTGACTTTCCCTCTGGGAGCACTGACTGCTTTACACAAGTGTATTTGAGCTTTCATAAAATGCCAGGTCCTGGAACCAGGAGATTGCAGGAGAATCCCGGCTTTATCCCTTTCCAAATCCTGTTTTGCTCCCTGACATGTGGAGAGAAGCACAGAGTGTCCCACTGGCAGTGCTCAAAAACCAAACCAAATTAGAAAGAACACAATGTGTATTTTGGGAAAAAAATTAAAATCTCTTGGCATTTAGGCCAATCTCCTGATTTTTCAGGGTGGGGCTCACACTTTTTCAGCAGCAGGGCTGCCCACACTCCCAGAGAGGCCGGGGGGCAAGCTGTGCCCCATGCATGAGAGCAGCTGTGCAGCTGTATCTCTGACAGGAGACCTCTGGCTCTTGCACACCTCAGCCAGACCATGCCTGGCAGCTCCCAGTCCCAGCACCAGTGGCAGGCCTGGAAGACAAGGCCACTGCACTCGTGTCATGGATGGGAGGAAGGTGTGCAGTAGAGCCTCTAGGAGCACTCCATGAGCTGTCATGGCAGCAGAGGAGTGGGTGAGGAACTGGCTCTCTGGCTGTGGTTCTCCCCTTCAATTCGAGCTGATATAAATGGGGCTACAGACACAAGCATCCCCTGCAGTTTACCCTGCCCTTGCTCACACCTGTTGTGCCCAGTAAGAGGGGGCAGAGCTGGGCCCTTCCCCAGCTCCAGCTGCTCATCCCCACTGCAGGGATGGGAGTCTTCATTATTTGCTTCCAAGGAAGCAAATTCCCCATGTGATTGGTTGGCCAGCTCTGCACATTAGAAGCACAAGTGCTCACCAGAGCCTTGGATGAGAGAACTTCGGGGCTGTGGGAGCAGCTTGCTCCTTTCAGGTGAGCAGTAGCAGCAGATGAGATGGAGATTTTCTGGACTTGCTTTGCCCAAAAGAGGCTCGTAAAGGGCTGGGACACCACATGCACAAGGAATTGCCCTGGATTTGGTGGGAGTTGGGATCTGTACTTTTATTAGAAGAATGGGATTTCCCTGTATTCACCAAGTCTGTTGAGCTTTCTCAAGAGAAACCTGAAATAGCCACAATATGCCCAGGACCTTGTATTTCCCCGAAGAGCCCAAAAGCAGAAACAGTGGGTCTGAGAGGCTGTTGTGAGGGGCCTCCCTTAATGCATCTGCCCTGGAGACAGACAGAGCCCTGGAGGGGAATGGAGAAGGCAGCATGAGCCTAAAGGATTGCAGGGAGAAGGACGAAGAGATATGGGAAACATGCCTTCGCTCCCTCCCCTCGCTGCTGAGCGTCCTGGCGTCCCAACACAAACATTCCAGGCTTGCTAACCAAACCCAGCTGCCTCATTGCTGTCACAGGCTGAAAAGCAGCACCTCGCCAAGCAGCACCCGTCCAGGACTGGGGGAGCCTGCTTTTCTCTTCTTGTCCCCCTGCTCCAGTGCTCCCGACTTCCCTTCCTACCCACCCTGCCCTACCCACAGAGGGTCAAGTCTAGCTCCTCTTACCTGTTTGCATTTTCTAAGGTCTCCACTTTTTTCCAGAGTTCATTGTTTTCTGTTGTGTATGTCTCGACCCTATGGGAATAAAAGCCATAGCCAGTTAGTCACAAAGGCCAGATAGATTAAGACAATGCAGTCCTTGCTTTTCATAGGGTATGGAGGCTCAGTGGCTTCATTTGTCACCTGTAGATATGGTCCTGGAGTCAAATGTTACTTGGCCCACCTGATTGCAGCCAGCCCCACTGGAGCAGGGATGAGACTGCAGGTGGACAGTTACAATGTGACAGTTCCCAGTTCAGGGTCTCCCGAGGGTTGGGAGAGACAGTAGCACCTGCTTACAGGCAGGTCAAGTCAGGACAGACCCAAAGTTATGCAGACATTTCCATCACTTCCAAACCCCTCTAAGAAGCATGAAAAAGGAGGAGGGGGACAAAGTCAAACCTCTCCCACTCATACTGAGAACCTGCCCTGGGCTCTGCACCCCCGCTGTGAAATTCAGACGGTTCTGTGCAAACGCTGGGCCAGCTCCGACTGCAGGCACTTGAGGGCAGCAGAGAACCTGCAGGCTCCTTCCCACGGCTTCCGACGGGAAAGTGGTTAGGCTGCAGCTGGGACAAGGGAAGGAGAGTGCCTCCAGGTCGGGAGAAAGGCAGGCCAGAGACGCAGCCTGATCCTGCTGGAGGTTTGCAGCACAGCCTTTGAACCAGGCGTTCCGTGCAAAAACTGGGCTTGCAGCAGAAGTGTCAAACTGAATGGTGAAGGCCCAAGAACAGGTTTTGACAAACCAGCTTTTAGTAAGCCAAGCTGACCAAAGGCATGTTCTATAAAAAAAAAATCACTGAATGCTGCTTTTGGTTCACATTTAAACCTGGCATTGTTTGAAAGCCATCTGTCATAGCAATGCTCTAGCGTAACAAACTGCTGAGTACACACAGGCACCATGGCCACATCTGGGGAGGAGGCCCCAGCACCAAACACCCTGGACCTGCCCCTTGAGCAAGGTCAGCCAACTCCCCAGCCCTGGCTTGAAGGTCCCCATATGGGACACTAGCTGGAGGTGATGTGCTCTGATGCCTGGACATAGCCATGCACACTGAGGTGCTGCATGAGAACCTGAAGGTGCCTCGAATCATCTGCTTTAATTGAGCATTTCTGTGGAACTAGAGAAGATAAACAAACAGCATCAGGGAGAAGAGTCAATTAAAGTTGGGTTTGGAGGTTGTTTTTTTCCATTTGCTGATCTCAGATGGTGTTAGTAACTGGGAAGAAGACGGCAATTATACAGAAACATGAATTTGTGCCTGGATTCCAGCATTCTTCTTTGCCTGGGAATGCGCATTAGGGGTTGCTAGTACAGGAGTTATTTTCTACCCTGTCAGTAGGTAGGTCAGTCATGTGACGTCACCTTAGGCTTATGCCTGCCATGCATGCAGGACCTCAGGACTGCAAGGAGAAAAACAAAGCCAATGCAGAGAGCGGAAGTGGGGGAGAGTGTGGGGAATAACAGTAATGCAAGGTTTTTCTTGCTGTCAAGTGCTTGTGTGTTCACCTTCATGGGGAGAGAGGGCGAAAAAGCCATGGTCAGTGCCCTCACACAGCCTGCCACTTATGGGACAGATAAAATAAAAGCAACTTCTAGAGGGGAAACATGACTCTTACCCAAAATCCCACCTTGTTGGCAGCCAAAATGGCCTGTGTTTTGCAGAGGACCAGCCAAATGAAGCAGTTGGAAACATAAAATTTCTTGACCAATCTTTATTCCGCAAGAGGATTTCTAGGAGGGAGGAGAGTAGGGACAGGATCCCAAACCAAACTCCTGTGCAGCCAGCCTTGCAAGGAATTGTATTTTTTGAGCAATTCAGAGACAAAACACTAGAAAGGGGGGGCTGTGCATGGACAGGATTTCTTTTTTCAAAGTAAGACTGAGAAGAAAAAACTTACTTTTTCTCTAGACATTCTACATACTCTTTCTTCTTCCTGCGGCTCTCCTGAGCAGAGATCTGTGAGGGGGACAAGCCATCAGAGGAGAGTCAGTATCATGAGCCTCTGGACATTTCTTTGTGGCTCATGCATCTTGTCTGTTCCCTGCACACACAGCATCCTAAAGGTAAATGGGGATTTGCCTTCCAGTCTGCCATTCCTGCTGGTCTCCAGGCCAAAACTGGGAGGGATGGATGCTGTAGGTACGCAGCCTTCCCTGGCTTGTAGCCTGCAACCATTCATTGCATTATGCCCCTCGCTGCTGAGAGCATCTTTCCACTCCTCTGACTCACATGGGTATGTGCTGTGGCCATGTGGGCTCATTCTGCCCCAGACCACTTCTGAGTCACTGGGTGATTAGTTCAGTCTCACCATTTCTCCCACAGGATGCTTTCTCATCCCAGTCTAAAGTCTCACAGCCTCTGCCTGGCTAGTGAACACTGTGCATGGCCCATCCTGCACCATGCAATGGCTTTGGTTTACCTGCCCTTGCAACAAGGCCTGACCAGACCAATTTGTCTGATCTGTGATACCTCAGCTTGTGGACCCTGTCCCAGGCCACACACTCCCAGGAGCTGGGCTGGAAGCCACACTTCCCAGATATGGCTGTATGCGGAACATCCAAGCAGAGATGCCCCTTGGCACCATTCTGTGGCTTGGGAGGCTTGTGCTAGTGTACCAAAGGCAGCATCCCACCTTTTCTGAGCTGTAGTGCAGCTGAGGAGGTGAGGGTAACTATAGCACTGGTGAGCTGAGGATGCTCTGGAATCATGGGAACTGCATGATTACATTTTTTGCAGTCACCTTGTTCTTGATTTTCCTCCTGACCCTCTTCAGTGCTTTCTCCTCTGCTTTGGTGAGGGGCAGCTTGGTAGGAATGGGGTAACCCTCTGCAATCAAGGTGCGCTTCTCCTCTTCAGTCAAGAGCAGTGGGCCAGAGGTTCCTTGTAACTTCTGAAACACACAGAGAGCATCCATCAGTGTCAGCAAGGAGTCCTACCCCAGTGATCCTCCTTAAAGGTTTGCAAAGCAACCAGAGGCTGTACACATCAGAATAGAATACACTGCTGCCCACTGACACCAAATAGGTGCAGGGCAGTGCTCTTTCCTACTCGTAACCTGATCCTGGGGGCACAGCTCAGCAACTCCTTTCCCCTTTTACTTGGGAGGGCATCTGCTCCTTCAAAGTGAGACTGGCTACACACTTGCACTGCAGGACCCTACCAACAAACTTTTGGGTGACTGTTAAAATGGTCTAGTTATGGGAATTCTCATAATTCCTCTCTCCCATTAGCCTCCTCAGAAAGTCCTCTAGTGCATAGGCCACTTCCCAAAGTATGGATGAAAGACAGCACCTGCTAAAACAAGGTAGCTGCTGGTAGATATCATGTAAGATTCATTGTGCCTCTCCTCACTCCTGTGAGCACTTCTTGTCCCCACATCCTTGTGCTGAGGCATCACAATGCCATGACAGAGCACTTCAGCTTGGAGACCTTAGCAAGGGCAGGAACCTCCACGTGAGCCTTGGAAAGCCTCCAAACCCCTCTGAGCAGCAAGGAGCCCCGTGTCCCAGTGATGCCCTGCAGCCTCCTTACGTGTGGTGCTGTGAGGAGAGGTGAGGAGGAGATGGCAGTAGAAGAGCGAGCAGCAGGCCGGGCTGGGCTGGAGGGAGGCAGGGACCGAGGGCTCTGAGATCCGTCGCTGTCACTGCCGTGGCTGCTGGGTGGAGTTGGAGGCATCTGCACCAGGTCGTCTACTGAGAAATAAGGAGATGAAGTCAATGGCTCTCATGTCAGCCTGTTGGTACAGGCATAGGGCCCTGCCATAACACAAGGCTGGAAGGAGAGGGTGATGAGTTTCACAAGATGGGGTGAGTCTGAGAAAAATGCTGGACTGAGCACTGCCCAAGACAGAGGTTAGACTGACCTCAAATGTGCTAAACTAGGAACTGCAGAGGAGCTGGCAGGGGCTTTGCCAAGGCACTGAAGGTATTTACAAAGCAATAAGGTACTCCAGTGTCAACCAAAATGAAGTAAAAAGCCCATGATGTTTTGCTCCATAGCCTGTTAACGAGTACAGGAAGCTCTGTGAGAGAAAAGCTCTTCCAAAAGTACTGCAGGGCTCACACACTTGCCAGCACACTTGATCCAACGGGGCTCCGGTCAGTCACTTGGTTTCCAAGCACTTGAAAACTGTCCCCACTTTGTACTGGAGAGCCCTAGGGGCCTTAATGGAGGTGGGAATATGCCTAAGGAATGTCTCTCTGCAGCAGTGGGAGTTCCCATAGTGCTTTCATTTGTGCATCGGCAGATTTTCAGATGCTTGGGTTTCTTTCAAATTAAACTGGATCCTGAATTTCCTGACTTTCAGATGGTTATTTTTGGATAGCTCTACAGTCTCTCTGAGGATTTTAAAGGCACTCTTGCATATTTCCAACTCTGAAGTAGCCTGTTTTGCCTGGGAGTCCCTGTCTGAACAATTTTGTGTGTGACTGCTGATGCAGACGCTGATCTGAGTTGGAAAAGTGCAGTGCCCACTCCTCTACAGCTCTGTGCCCCAGTGCTACCTTATATGCACAGCTCTGCTCTCCGGTGTTGTCTTTCCTCCCTGTGTAATAACAATCTATATCTGAGTAGTGTAGTTGGCCAGGAAATTCTCTCTTCTTACCTGTAGGTACATTTAGAAACTGGTTCACCTCTTTGGGTTCAGCTTTGATCACAGATGCTGGAGTCATTTCTATAGGAATCTGTAGAAGAGAAGCAGAAAGAGCTCTTGGCCACTGCCACCTCCCCTGCCCAGAAGGATCCCACCAGTTCTGTTCACAGCCACTGCTCCCCTGCTGCCTGTTCTGCCCCATCTCACAGCTCTGCCCCAAAGGAGCCTCTCACCACACATAAAGGAAACCAAGAGTTCAAACATAAAGCCCCTGAAGTCTCAGTTGCTGGGCACACAGAGTGCAAACACATTTGCAGAGGAAGTGGCAGTGGCAGATGGATGTGCTGCCAAGCAATGCACTGAGCTGGGTACCTCCAAAAGGGAGATGACTTTTATTCTTGGCAATTCTTCCTCTGATAGACCCAGACAGTGTAATTTAAACCAACCCCTGCATTACCATGGGAAGTCCCTCTTTGATCTGCCTTCATTATAAAGGGGAGTATAGAGGTTGTACAGAAACAGAACAACCCCCCCGTCCTGTTCACATGGTTTTCACCAGGACCACTGGGCAACTGTTTCCAATCAGAGGGTACTGAGAGCTGAATAAAGAGTAGATTTACTCCCATCTGCGTTATGCTGCCCCTCAGCCTCCTGGTTTGCCAGCCCCCAGCCCACCATTGGGGTGGAGTTTTTACACTAAACAGACACATTGCAAACTCCTCCAGACTGTAGACACAGCTGAGAGAGCACCATGGTATGGCTGTTGAGCACACACAGCAGAGATTTGAGGGCACAGCAAGTTCAAGCTGTGTAAATAATAGTGGAAGTTTGTGCACAGTTTTGGCTGGAAGAACCCATTTGTTTTGGATGGTTGTTTGAATGGGAAGATGCTCAGCGTGAGTGAAAAAAGGAAGTGAACCCCAGAGATACTCTACTGTTATCTACTGAGCTGCTACAAGATAGGCAGGGTCTGTGTGAGACTGGTCAGACCTTCTCATCCAACACAGCTGGACTCAAGGCCAGCTGAACTGAGCCCTCAACTTACACCCACATACCAGTGGCATAAGTGAACCTCCTTCAGACAGACTTCTTAAGAACCTAGATATAACCAAAAGAGTTGGCCCCTTGTTACATAGAAATAATAAATCCTGCTGCTTCATAGGAAAAAGCAAGCAGGACCTGGAGTGGGACCAACATTTCCAGTGAGCAGCTATGGAGAGTGAGAGACCATGTGACAAGTCCAAACCCATGGAAAAGACGGTGTCATAGCAGGGGTCTATATGCAGGAATAGTGGGGTCACTGGCATCACATTCATTGACACTGTTCTCTGAAAAATGAAAATAAGCCAAGAGTGGCTACAGAAATACTGGCATATTGGAGGGGACAGATCTCCAGTAGGTGCAAGCATAAAGCTTTTGGCTTTTGTGCCAAGGAAACATGCTTATATTTAACCGAGATTGTAAAGCCTCCTGCGCTGCCATTTCAAGAGGAGAATGACAAATAATGCAGTATCTGGGCTTTGTATCACCCTCTCCTGTTTGTCCAGCAGCTAAATCACCCTGCAGTCACATGGCTGGGTTTGCCTCACCAGGGGTGCTGCTGTGTGAGAGCCCAGGTTCCCGATGGATCTTAGATGGGCTCACCTCCTCGGGGACTGGCAGTCTCTGCAGAGGGTTGAGATTCAGCACTGGTATGGAGCTGGCAGCTAGCTGGGACTCGGGCAGGTCTAGAGCCAGGTTCTGTTCCTGTTTCACCATGATGGAGCAGAGCTTGGGCCCCAGTGACCACACTCCATTCTCCAGCTCTGAAACATGCACAACATGAGAGTCAAACTCTAGCAAGAACAGGGCAAGAAAAAAAAGCCATGCAGACAGCTTCCCCCGACTGAGGAGGCTGCCTTTCCAAGTTTAGCACTGTCACCACACAAGCATGTGCAGGCCCACAACACAGAGTACAAAAGGGAATGAACCCCCAGTGTGTGGGGAGCAGACAGGACAGAGCTAGAGTGCTCTGACTGTGCAGCCCAAGCTCTGGAGGACAGCTGCAGGGTTTCTTCCCCCAGTAATGTCTAGGTCTCATCCTCTGGAGCCTATTTATATTTCGGGCTCAGTTAGAGGAGGATGCTGGGCTGTTGCTCCTTAGGCAGCAATGGCCAGCATCACAGAGCTGCCAGGTGTGTTTCCAAGAATAGCACCATCTCTGTGCTGGAGAGCTGGTGAGAAAGCAAGCATGATGACAGTGAAAGGCTGACAGTGCTGCTTTGGCCTCCTGATGATGTTGTGCCAAGCACCAGGGCTTTGCTGCATGACAGAAGAGGAGGAAGGTCCATTTCTGTGGAAGGAAGCCCACTGCAGCATCTGCTTGTGAGGCTGCTTCCACAACTGCTCCCCTCAGTCTCACCTCTGAAACCCTTGGGCTGCTAAGGGCACTGCTGTCCACAGTCATGCCCTGCTGTCATTGCTGGCAGGGACAAGAAGCAGCAGTGAGGGAAAGGGAGTGTCTGAAGAGAACTGAATGGAGCTGTGGGAGCGTGCTCCCCTTGCCTCTGGCCTGCTCTGTCCCATGCACATCTGCGGTGTGAGCCTGGCTTGCCACTGGAAGTAGAGATCCAGACAGGAAAAAAGACTGCTAGGCAGGAGAGCTGCCTGGGCTCTGCTCTAAAGTTTCGGTCTTTGCTCTTCTAATACTTCAGCCTGCCAAAAGGCTACTCCTAGCTGGCCTGCAGCCTGCACCCTCCTTCCTAATCCTCATCCCTTCCCTTTCCCTTTTTATCTGACAAGCAAAAATACATTTGGCTTGACATAGGACAGATTATTGCTAAGCGTGTCACCAGAGAGAGCTCCAGTTGCCTCCACAAGGCCACAGTCTGACTCACTCTGATCCCTCTGCACTGCTTTCTGCATGCAGCACTCTGTCATGTCCAGGGATGTTGCCTAGCTGTCTGCTGCCCAGAGCAGTTCTGCAGTGCAGGCCTCAGTCCAGAAGATGTCCTGGCAAGAGGAGAGAGGGAGAAAGGTCTTTCTCTGCTCCAGAAAAGCCTGCACAAAGAAGAGTACAAACAAGCAGCTGCTCATGTGGGAGCTGCCATCTGAACTAACTTAAAGGTACGTTGACATTGTCTTTGCCCTACTCAGCCTCTGTTGCCTTCAGGAGAGGCCAGGGCAGAATCCTGCCTCTGGCCTTTGCTTGGACAGAGTGGTGTTAAAGCCCAGACAAGAATTATATATGATAATACAGTGTTGCCCTTGCCAGTGGAATATGTTGTCTTCCTGTCTTTGGTCTAGCACCTCTTATTTTCTGCCTAGACAGGCCTCTCTAGCAGATTTTCATTCCTTCCAGCTGCCCCTGTGACTGGACATCTTCAAGCACAGACACAGCTCCTGTGGCTGCTGTGTGTGTCTCAGCTGCGTGTGCTGCTCTCAGTACTGCTGGATTGCTTCCTAGAGATTCCCACAATGCAGCAGGGCCAATGTCATCAGGCAGTGTCTCAGGCAGGGGTGCACTGCACAGCTGAGACAATGCAGAGGCTGCTGAGCAGACACAGACGGGGTTGTTTTCTCTGTCCTGCTAAGGACACCGAACCCGCAGCTGCTAGTGAAGCCCTAGTTACCCCCGGTATGCAGACAAACCCCTTCTGATGGAAGGAGGCGAGGTATCACACAGCCACAAGTGTTTGTGTCCAGAAAATTTGGACTGACTTCTCCCTTTCACAGAAATGAGGGACCATGACAGATCTTTCAGTCTATCCCACTGCTCTAGGCAAGTTCAAATAAACCGGTGTCAGTCCTGATGGATGATTCACTTGAACCTACCCCTTTGAAAAGTGATGAAGAGTTCACAGCTTCTCCCATTTAAACTCTTCTATGGTTTTGCTATGCCCATCATGGGAACATTTTGCCTACTGACTACTCTGAAGTTCCTTATTGTGATTTGAAGCCTTTTCCTCCTCATCTTTTTTGTTGCAAAGATCTGCATTTCTCTTTTTCTCAGATGTGTGGGGTATCCTCTGTCTGTGAGGGCTGCTGCTGAAGCAAGTTACCAGACAAGGGAGAGCAGACCACCAAGGGCTCTCCCCGATCAGACTTGACTCAGTGAGAGAGCAGCCCCCCGTGCTGTTGGTCCAGACAGGCCAAGGAGCAGACACCCAAATAAGTATGTGCAGTCCTCCCATTTCCTGTCTACATTCTGACCCTGCTCTCTTTCCCACCCTCGGAGATTTATCTGGGGAGTGATTTGGTTACAGAATCAGAAACAAAGAAGCCATCAGAGGGTCAATGAGGGACTGAGGAGTAGGCATCTTGTGTGGACACGTCTAGGTTCTGCTGCCTGATAGGATGTTTCAGAGGCAACACTGTAACATGCAGATTT
Organism: Aleadryas rufinucha; assembly: GCA_013397815.1. Classification (NCBI taxonomy): domain Eukaryota; kingdom Metazoa; phylum Chordata; class Aves; order Passeriformes; genus Aleadryas; species Aleadryas rufinucha. The sequence goes on from VZTH01009621.1 coordinate 67,049, forward strand.
CACTGTATGTTGGTGGGTGAGGCATGCCAAGATGCTCATCCTCTGCTCTAGATACTCTGTACCTATTGGGAAGAAAAACGGCTGAGAGATATCTGTAGCTGCCCAGGGTTGAGGAGGTGAGGCAAAAAGAGCAGTGAGAAATCAGGACCTGTACAGGAGGGCAGGCACTAACCCGAGGCCAGTACAGTGCCCGTTGTTCTGCACAACCCTGGCTCCCCCTGCTCCTGGCATCAAATCACACCCTGCAAAACTGAGGGCTGGTACTGAGAAGTGAAGTGGCCAGTCTGTATGCACAAGCCATCTGGAAAGCAGACTCCACTGATAAGCAGGGTCACAATGCACCCAGTGGCTTGCCCGAGCTGACCTGTGTTAGTGGGAACCATGTGGGAAGGGGCAGGATTTGGAAGTTTTGGAGATCTGCAGAAAAGCTGGGAGAAAGCTGATAAAAAGCAAGCCTCAGCCAGCTCCAAGCCTAGACAGAGCAGGGGCATTCCTGAGGAGCTCTGCAGACTGAGCAGAGCTTGCTTAATGTTAAAGAAAAACCATTTCTGGGTAATTAATTTGAACTGAATGTCTAAAAGGACAGAGACTGGATGGAACTGTGCCAAAAGGACTGCACAGTGTTGCAAATACTGGACCTGACTCAGGGTTTCACTGAAATATGACTCACATGCAATTATGAGCCAAGAAAGCCCTGGAAAGATGAGCTGAATTATCTAGCTCCAGGACTGGGTGCATGGATATTCCTATACCTGCCATCTTAATGCTAGGCCTTACTCCCTTATGAAACTGATCTGCACTCTCAGAGAGCAAGTGCCAGGCCCATCTCAAACTCTCCTGGGTTATGCACTGTACACCCGGTGCTGGCCTCTGCCCAAGGATCAGCGTCACACTCCATTCAAGAGAGTCTTGGTCTTGCCTTTGAGACATGACAGCTGAAGGAAGGGCATGTGCAGCCACAGTGGAGAGAATGAGAAGTGGTGCTAAGTGTCTCAGAGAGGAGTCCTTGAGATAGCTTCATGCAGGCACTCTTCATTTCACTGCTTTCTACAAATGCATCCTTTTTGCTTCTCTCATTCTCAAGTCTTATCTCCTCCTATTCATCTTCAGGGACAAAACAAAGTTGTGTTTATTTGTTCATGCTGGCTTGGGTTTTTTTGTAAGTTGCCCCCTTCCAAGACTGTACTGGGGTTAAAACTAAGGAAAAAGAAATGCAAATTGAAAGCTTTTTTCGTACTAAGACAGAGCTGCTTGGCCTGCCATAAGCCTCTCTCCCAGCACCTCTCTGAGATGCCCCTAAGGAACGTGGCAGATGGCCGTGCCTTTTCAAGGACCAAAGAGGCAGCAGAGGCCAGCCTTCTCTCCTTCTGCCTTGGCGTTTGTACCAGAAAGCTGGGATCATTTCTAGTCATGAGAGGGAAGCCTCTGTCCCAGGTCTCACTGTTGCTCAAAGGAATAGCTTTCTTCTGTGTATACTGAGCCTGTGCCACTGCTTTTTCAGGCAGCCTGGTGTCCATCAGCTGTTGGGACACCCACACAATCCCACAAATTACAGGACTCTCTGCAAGGACAGCTCTAAAAATATCCAGCCATCATAAATTATCCTGAAATGAATTGTTTTAAAAATAAATTTTGAAATGACTGTTCCTCTCTGTCTCCTGCTAAAAGATCTGCTGGTAAAGAAGCCACTTAGCTTTCCACATGTACCAGCACTGGTTGCAGCCAGAGACTCATGCTTCCTATGTGCAAGCCAAAACCCTGCTGCCTGATGCCAAAATGGAGCTGGATTTAGGGCATCCACACCCAAGTTTGCAGGGTCCTAAAAAGACATTGCCAGAAGCTGGCAGCACACTGAGCCACAGCCAATTATCATCCTCGTAAATAACAGTAAGCCCAGCAAAGGAGTAATGTGACTATCGGAGCACAAACGGAAGGGAAAAATGTGGGCTGTATTTGACAACGGCAAATCAAATTCTTCCCTGGATTAGCCATGCGCAAGTCCAAGGAATAGCCAGTTTGTCCTTACATATGAAAGCCAGCCAGAGCCTCTGCTAACAGATGTGCCCAAAGCTGTGCACTGTGCACATCTCATGCTCACCATTAGCATTATCTTCAGTCTTGACAGGCACGAGGGGGCTCTGGGGAGCAGAGTCTCCACTGAGGGAATAGCTGTGCTCTGCCTGGATGCCTGGAGTGGGTGGATCCAGGTCCATGTCCAGCAGAGGATTCTTCTCAGCCAGTACTGGGTCATCGAAGAAACTGCTGAAGAGGTCGTTGGAGAAATCCTCCATGTTGTCAGAGAAGTGATCCAGGTTCTCTGAGAAATGCTGAGGAAAGACAAACAGAGAAAGAGCATTAGTGTCAACTCCAGGAGGGATCTGAGAGCCTTTCTCTGCACTGAGAGTCAAACCTCAGCATCAGCCCTTTTTGCACTGGAAAAAGCAGTTCCTGTTCCTTTTCTGCATCAGTATGACAATAACACCTTGAATTAAGATAGAAAGGGATGTGGTGCTGTACATCACTGCATGTTTATCTATGCCACAAACGCTCATGAAACTTTTCTACATTATCTTATCTCCCCCTTCCTTTGTGAGTATCTCTCTGTGTCTTCCAAACATCATCTCACTGTGACAACAAAATGAACAGAGTACAAGGAAAGAAATGCCTGTGATGATAAAATGTAAGTGTGGCAGAAAGTCATGGTCTTCAGCACCTGTCCTTGGTGACAGACACTTTTTCATGTTCTCTGCCAGCAGCAGTAGGCACATTGATGCCCCAGAGAACATCAACCCAGCTGCTGATTTCTATCAGAGAAAAAAAATCAGTTGGATCAACATAACAGGAAGGCCCCCTGTTGTATTTAATTTCCTCTGGGATTTAACAGCCCCTCTGTGGACCATATGAGGCAGTACTTCAGCCAGATAATGCCTGTGAAATTCAGCTGCCCGATGAAGTTTAAACACTACAGATGGGCTGTTAACAACAAACAATCATTCCACTAATCATTCCAGTAACAGTCAGTAAATCTGGCCAGTGCTGCTGCAGAGCTGAGCTCCTGATGCTACAGGGAACCTGCTCCCTTTGAGGCATATCCTCCTATTCAGAAGTAAAATCACTAACTTTTCCATTTGCTACAACAAAGCATTGGTTGGGCAGGGAGAAAAATGATGGCTGCCAGACACCAGCTGAAAAATTATCCCATTTGTTGGCAGATTGAGGCTTCTGGCTCAGGGAGAGGAAAGAAAAGACAGATAGATTTAAGTGACTATATTACACAGACAGAACTGTGTAACTTAAATGAACTGGAGAGAGCTCAGCAGAGTCAGACTGGGTCCGTCCCCCCACCCCCTGCCTGGAAAAGCATCTTGGTGGGCAGAAAGGCATTGAAAGCAGTATACTGAAATACCAAGAGCAACAGGGTATGAATGAGAGTGGGAGAGAGCACGTAGGTCCTAGAGTGGAAACATGAATGCCAATGAATTCCAGTGTGAGAGCTCAGCTCAGTAGAGAACCTGGCTTCTAGAGAAGCATGGGGTGTGTGCAGTCTTTTCTCTCCCCAGGGCTAGGACTGAGGCAGGAGGTGGCCAGAGGACCCCGGATGCCGGAGCCTGTAGGTTCCTGCTCCTACTGGAAGGTATATTTGTTTTACCTGAGTGCAGTACCACTGTCAACATTCCACTGGCTGTCAGAGCTTTGGGGTGAGGCTGGGGAGTGAAGTAGGCTCTAGATAAACAGATCCACATTTCCCACCAAGTAGGGGAGGGAGATGGTGAGCAGCAGCAATCTCCAACATGTCAGTGCCTTTCACCCTCCAACACCATCCTTCAGCTGCTCAATTTAAAACCTCAGATGCTCACAGAGTATGCTGGAAGTTGGGGGTGGAGTCCCTGTCACCTGCATTCTGCCTGACACAAGGTTTCTCTCCATTCACTTCCTCCCCACTTGTCCTCTGACTGCCTGGAGTGACAGCCCAACACACGACCATCCAAGGCTTCCCAAGAGACCAGACGATGCATGTGCAAGTAGGGTGGAGAAGGCACACTCATGCTAAATCCTAGTGTTGAGGCTCTCCCTGCGATGTCTGGGCTAATGTTTTCTCCACTTGTTCCCACAGCAGAAGCAGAGTTGGTGGGGTAGCTTGGTAAAATCTACCCAGCCATTTCCAAGTTGCCTAGGATCATTTTTGCACTTGAATCAAGTAACAGAAAACACCTACCATCTGTGGGGAGTGTAACTTCAGAGGGAGCTGAGTCAGCAGATGGAACTGGGTTAGATAGTTATCTAAAAAGCACTGGAAAACCAGGTTTTGTCCTATCCTACAGCACAGAAGGATAAAGAGTTTGGAGTCCTGAGCATTAACCCCAGAGAGTGCCTGCTCATGTAACAGCTGTTCTTTGTCTTGTGCTCTCTAAACAACACAAGCAAACACAGGATGTGAACACGATAGCCTTATGGTAAGGGCGAGAACCACAGAAAAGTGAAGGGATTCAGAGTGCTGGCTGCCAATGCACCATGACACAGCAGAGCTGGCCTCAAATCATATTTAGTGTTGTGACCATCAAAACTGGAACCACTGTGTAGCCATGGAAGAGAAGCAGAGCTAGATGGACAGCTGTGGGGAGAGCTGTCTGTGATGCCGCCATGTGCTTCCAATTTCTTTCACAACTGTGCATTAACAAAGGCAGAGGTGAGATTGAAGGGAGTCAAGAAAATGGATTCATGCAGTAGTTACACAGATTATCTTTTAGCAGCATCCCACCCACATTTAGAACAATCCCTTGGTCAGTCAACAATCTCTCCATTGTTGGACAAACCCACCTAGAGGGAAGAGGCGGAGATGTGCCTCTGGCTTTACTCCGAAACTAAAAAAATCATCCCAGCAGCTGCTGAAGGGTGAGAGATGAGTAACGAGTGCAAGGGACTGAGTATCAGAGCCTTAATGCAGGCACCAACATTGGCAGGAGTAATTTCAGGTTTCTGGTTCTTTTAGACACCGCACAGCAGACTTGCTGTTGGAAGACCTTGCTGTTTGGAAATGAGGATGAAGGCAACACTGCTCTCCCAGCGGTGCAGGAGTTCAGGTCCCCAAGAGACCATTCTCTCCCAAGAGACAGAGACCTACTGCACGGTACAGGAAAAACATGGGTGATGAGCGGAGAATGAGACTTGCACCCCTCCCTGGGAATGCAGAAATTCTGGTGCATCTAGCCCTCTCTGGGCTTCTAGGTCCTATCCTCCAGGAAAACTAAATACTGGTAAAGACTTCTCATCAAAGCAGTCCGTTTCAGCTCTCACCACTCACACATATACCAGTCCAACATCTTCAAACACAGACGGTGGAGAGAAGGGAACTGGCCTATAAGATTGGCAATAACTATGGTTGTTATCAAAGGGGCCACCAAGGATCCAACACTCTCAAGGAGGGAGAGCACCTAGAGCTGACACAAAGCTGGAGATTGTTATTTTACTCAAAGAAGGTGGCAAGAGGCAGAGGAAAGCAGCAGAAGGAAGGGTAAAGCAAACAAAAATAATAACATGGCTTTGTAGCTGGCTATACCCACAATGGAAACTATGGGACCAGCAGGAAGCTGTCACCATATCCCAGGAAGACTACTGGGTCTCTTGGGATGGCTCTGTTCTTTCCTGAAGCCAACAGGTATTGTTAATTTTAGATTTCTAATTAGTATAAGGCAGCTGTGCATGCAACCACATGGTAAGAAAGAGTGTCCTCTTGTCAAGATCCGACTGTGATGGACACAGTGAGGAGCAACCAGGAGTTTATTTTGGCTAGACGCCATCAAAACCACTACTAATTAGTTTAGATTGAGCCTGTTAACCCAGAATATGCAAATTTTGTCCCACCCAGCCTAATTTTGGGAGCTGTACTTATCTGGCAAAACTCAGAGAAAGCTTCAGCCATACTCTGCATTGTGTGAGAGAGGCTTCAGGGAACTGCATATCCTAGGATATGGTGACTCAGGGCTGTGTAGATCACAGCAGTGCATGGCAGGGTCAGTGCTCCAAGTTTCTGAGCAATAAAGAGAAGCAGTTTTATCACCTGACTAAATGGACAGTAGCTTCATCCTTACTGAAATGTAATGTGCCAAAAAAGGTGCTGGGTGGTCACTAGCCCTCCATTCCCATCCAGGCTGGGGCCAGCACAGCTAAAGGTCTTCATGTGCTGCCACGAAATGACACGACTGTGCTGGGCTTTGGGGAGACTTTTGCCAACACAATGGCAACAAAGATCTCAGCAGACCAGGGAAGGTCCAATAAAGAGTCCATGGAACTTGGATGTGGATGAAGGTGGGATGGACAGAGATACACAAGCACAGCAGCCTCATCCTCTCACAGCCTCTTCAAGACCAAAACTCCTTGAGAGTGCCTTCCAACCAGGCTGAGATCAGCCAGCTCCTGCTCCTCAGGGGATTGGTCAAGAGTTTCTAATTGTGACAGTGAAGGACTCTGCAACTCTGTTGAGATTCTCCTTTAAGATATTTCAAGTAGCTTTCACGCAGATGGGCCTGGCTTTAGCAAGGGGGACCAGTCAACTGGGAAACTTGACCCTTACCATCCTGGCCTAGAGGGAGTGGGTGTGCAGTGTACTGAGGGAAAACAGTTTCCAGATGGAATACAAAGCTCACAGCACAGTCTCATTTTGCATTATTCGCTCCTGTTATCTTCCCCTCCCTTTCACACCCTCCTTCCTTCTCCTTCTAACTATGCTCCAAAGCCAAGAAATAGCACGAGATGTGTTTCCAAAGCTGTATTACCAGTGAACGGTCAGGGAGGGGGCAGCCAAGGGACAGAAACGCAATGGCGAGGATGTGCTGGATTTCCTGATCCAAGGCTGATTTCTGGCTGCCTGTCCCCCTCAAATTCTAGGACGGCGAGGCAGCGCCCAAAGAGGATGAGCCAGTGTGCACACATATGGGGAGGCAACAACCATTGCATCTCTAGGCCCTACAGAGAGCCTTAACCTGCTCTGGTGCCACAGTAGAATTTGCTCAGGCTGAGGCCACCTCAGCCATGGGGAGAGAGTGAGAATCTGTCAGCTCCTGGCTTCTGCTCCCTCCCACTCCTGGTGATCGACATAGGCACTGACTCTTCCAAACATATTTTCACCACATGTTTTCATCCTGACCTCATGCTTAGGGTTGTCTAAATAGCACACTGCATGTGCGTGCGTGCACTTCTCATTCAAACACCCTTTCCTGTTGTACAACAGTTATCTTGGGAGCTAATGTAAGGCATCCAGATATCCAAATGCAAGCTCTACATATACCCCCACCCAGAGCTAGTGTTAGAACTGTGGAGGCCCCAAGCAGAGACTGAGGCACTAAGCCTTCTCCCCTGCCTGGTTGTACATGGGATGCCTTAAGGTAGCACTCTTGTAGCCCAGTGGCACCATGCATGGCTGAGGTGATGACTTCCTCCCCCTGGATCCACTTCTCTATACTCGTCCTGGTTGCATCTGTCCCTCCTTTTCCCTTTCACGCTTCCATTCTTTTTGACTGTGACTTTCCCCTTCCCACCTCCAGCTGAGTTGTTTGGACACAGTTTCCCTTCAGGATCAGCCTGGTTCTCACAGCCTCTCTCGTCCCACCACAATGGTCTCACTCCAAAGAGAAAGCAGTGAGGGGCTAATCCAGCTGGGCGGCAGCCCAGGCCCAGGAGACGAAAGGCCTTTGCAGGTTGGAGGTTCTGCTCGTGCTGGCACGCAGTGAAGATGGGGAGGGGATTCTTCTGAGTCTTCTCTTTTCTTTTTGAAAATTTTTTCCTCTTTGCTTGCCAAGATAAATCTCCTGTCCCAGCTGTGACATCTGCATTTCCCTTCTCTGCTTTCACTAAGGAATGAAGCCCCCTGCACTCCAGCTGCACAGCCGAGGTTTTCTTTACATTCCAGGAAAGAAGAGCCCATACACTCCAGACAGTCCTTCTGCTCTCTTTAAAATGCAGAGAATTTTAGACCTTATGAAAGTGAAGTTCTCAACAGTGTTAACAAGATTCAGGCAGGATGGGCAGATGCTGTGCACACTTCTCCACACAGCCAGCCAGTGCATGTGCACCCCAAGGGGCACAAGCGATCATCCAACCACCCCTTGGCTGCCACCCCTCTGGTGCTCCTCCATCCTGAACCCGTATTGCTCTTGTACCTCACGTATCACAGGTTCCTGCTGCTCTGTGCCTGGTGTGCCCAGGCCCCCGGTGTGCCTGGACAGCTTGGCACTGACCTGCTACCCCCTTGATGTTGCTGCTTCTCTTCATGGCATGGCCAAAGCACCAAAGCACCAAAAGCCAAACCACTTGTGAATGCCACTGTCATTCCCCTCCAGCAGCAGGACAGCGTCCTGAGCAGCAGCACCCATCTTTCCCAGGCACTGCATCAATGCCCAAGTCACCTGTGATTACTCTCAGCATCACAGCCTTGGGGGTATGGTGGACCAAACACTCCAGACACCCCAGGGTGGCAGGGTTTGACTGAACCTAATCTGGAGCTAGGCCCAGAATTTGCTGTTGTCTGTAGAATCGTAGAATCACAGAATCACTTAGGTGGGAAAAGATCTCTGAGATCATCGAGTCTAAGCTATGACTGAACACCATGTCAACTGGAACACAGCACTAAATGCCACAGCCAGTTTCCTTAAACACCTCCAGGGATGGTGACTCCACCACCTCTCTGGGCAGTCCGTTCCAATGTCTAATCACCCTTTTTCTGAATAAATTACTGCTAATGTTCAACCTAAACCTGCAGTTTAAGACTACATCCTCTCATCCCATCTCTAGTTGCCTTGGAGAAGAGGCTGACGCCACCTGGCTACAACCTCCTTTCAGGTACTTGTAGAGAGTGATAAGCTCTCCCTGAGCCTACTCTTGTCCCTGCAAGGCTCAGGCACAACTCGCTGTGGAAACCTCCTTCCACCGCGCATCCGTGCCAAGGGCCTGGATTTACAGTTTCCAGCGCTAGGCGCCACAGGACCTAGGAGGGACCGTCGGCGGCTCAAGGCACAGCCGGGGAAGGGCGATGGCGGGCGCGGGGCCCAGGCCGGGCGCAGCAGCGGCGCG
>VZTH01009624.1:0-48987 GCA_013397815.1 Aleadryas rufinucha
GCAGGTACTGCTCTCTTTAATCCCTTGACCAGTGACAGCACCCAAGGAAATGGCCTGAAGTTGTGTCAGGGTAGGTTTAGGCTGGATATCAGGAAAAGATTCTTTACTCAGAGGGTGGTTGGGCACTGGAAGGATCTCTGCAGGGCGGTGGTCACAGCACCAAATCTGACAGAATTCAGGAGGTGCTTGGACAGTGCTCTCAGGCACATAGTGGAATTTTGTGGCTGTCCCATGCAAAGCAAGGAGTTGGACTTTGATGATCCTTGTGGTCCCTTCCATCTCAGGATATTTTATGTTTTTATGGTTCTAATAAGGTAGGAGCTGTAATTGTGCTTTTCCCACAGCTGTGGCAGGGTCTCTGATTCATAGTAAGAGGAAAGCCAATGTTGTAGGATTTCTTGTGCTAGAAACTAAGACAGACCCACTGCAGGGCACAGTCGAGCCCCTCAGCCAACAGCAGCACCTCAGGAAAAGTCTGAGTAAGGAAAGGCAAAACCTGCCTGGCAGTGAAGAGTGAGGGGAACAGTGTGAGAGACAGGAGTCTGAGCAGGGGTCCCCTCAAACCCCTGGAAAGACCACGGTGGAGCAGAATAAATGAGTGAGAAGGAGCAGGACTGGCCACGACTCCATTCCTGCAGTGAAGGGACTGGTGCAACCCATGGTGATAAGGTGAGGAGACACCTGCCTTGGGTGAGGCTCTCCCGGGTGGTTTTCATCTTATTCCCCTCCCTGGTCTGTTGAGGTGTGGGAGAGAGTGCCTGGGTGGGTTTCTGGCAGGCAGCCAAGGTTAACCCATTACAAGATGAAACACCATTCTCACGTTATCCAGGATGAAACCAGTGCTTCACAGAGGTGAGTATAACCTTTCTAGTTAGGACCCCATGTGTGGGGTCTGTAACTGTTGTTGTTATTATTAATTTCTGTAATAGAAATCTGTATTATATTTTTTCATCTGAAAGTTTGCATTGTTGTATCAGGTTGTAAAAGAAAACAGTGTATCTGGTTTTTGTTTTAAAATTGAAAAAGTAAACCAGAACAAAGGTAATCTCTCCCCAAAACAAAACCTCAATAGATACATATAAAAACACATCCATACATAGGCTAAAATAAAAAGATCTGAAATTACATCAAAATATTGTCGAAATAGGGACCAAAAAGTACAGATGGAATATGTTCTGTGTTTTTCTTCAAGGAACATCACATGAAGGTAAGAATCACCTGCAGATTCTTGGGACAACCTAGTGCCATCAGAAAAGAAATTATTTGATTCTCTAATCATATTATTACATATTTATGTTACATTAAGGAATACAATTCTGTGCACAGTACTTTTTGTTGTGATTGCACGGTAACTTACATCATGCTCAAAAACTTTCCTAATGTACAAGAATACCTTTGATAATCCATGTTGCAGGGCACTTGCTAGAAATTTCTGTAAGGTTCTGAATGGTATGCTGAAAGATTTCTTTTCCATAATAATGCTCAAGCACATATTGTTTAATGAAATAGTAACCATAACATTTCTTATTTTTTGTCTGGTGGTGGAAGCATTGCTGCAGGTTTAAAGGTGGGAGAATTTTCATATCCTGGAAACAGGAATTCTGGGTTTTCGGAGGGATATTTTTGGTCAGTTACTGCCATTTTTATATAAACAAAGTAATTAACAGCCTTAACTGTAAGCATCCAGAAATAAAATTAAATCACACTCATATCTATCAAAATGGTTCCAAGAGGTTTCTTTCTATTTCATTCCACTGAGAAACTGTCTCTTTGTTTATATAGCATCATAATTGGGGCCCAATATTTGAAGATAATGCTTTCATTACACGCTCTTTTCATGATATATGTATCTTCATATCTATACCCAGATGCCCAAAGGTTTTGCTTGGATTCAGTTTTCTCTGTCTTGACACAGCATTATCTGGTATTGCTTTTTGAAGTTGTTATGTAATAGGTTGTAGTACTTCATACTCTTGAATAGCTATGTTTTGAAGAATCATGTTCTTATGATGAAAATGTAATCCCTTTATTTATGCTTTCCTTTTCACTTCTACTGCCTTCACAGGATTGCTAGGATTATGTATATGGGAAGCAGTTTTGACCTCTAAGAGTTTAATAAATTGAGATTTTAATGTGTTAAAAAATACAGACAAAGGCAGAACTAAGTAGCATAAGATTCCTCAAGTATGAATAAGGCTTTAAAGTCTCTTAAAGATTCAGAAAAAAATAAAATAAATAAATCTACATTTGTAGTACAGCTGTACTGAGAGACTTAAGGTGACACATGTACTTTTGGATGGTTAACTGAGGGCTGTTTCAGAATTAGTGACTGTCGGTTTGCTTTGAGGCTGTCACAGCTGATCATAGCCTCAGTCACATCTTCCTTCTCTTTCTTCTTTAAGGAAGAGTGTAAAAGAATGCAGATGGAACAGTTGCACTTGGTTTTCTTACAGAAACTTAAACTGTTTGCAGACCAGGATACTCTTTGTATGTAAAGAAGACTGTGTGACACGCAAACTGAGCAGTGAGACAATGGTTTGAAAGCATCATTTCCCCCATCTTATTTTCTTTTTAAATCTGTTACAGGAGAAAGTTTGCAGGGATGTGAAAAGAAGCGTCTGTAAGTGGAAAGAGACTGTTGAAAGGAGGTAGAAAATAACAACTAGAGGGAAGACACAAACAGCTCAGCAGCTTGTTTACTTGTCTATTAACAGTGACATCGAAAACTCAGGACTAAAAACCCTTCCTGAATGGCAACACCTCCCACTTCCCACAGTTGTGTAGCAGGTTCCTGCCTCTGCAGAGTTCCTGGAATATGCACTGTATTGCTTGTCCCAGGACCCTATAACACATGTAAATTCCTTAGTCAAGGATGTGATCTATAGCTATACAAACCAAAGGAAAGCATCAGCAGTCCAAAGCAGTATCCAATGTGCCAGATGCCTGCTGAGTCAGGAAATCTATTGGGCAGTGATAATAATCCCAGGAAGCAGGACATCAACTATGCTATAAAGAAATGCACAGGGAGAGGGGGAACCATCAATAAACCCCAGAAGTCTTTTCCAAACTAAAGCGAAGACACATCCTATCTTGATCTTTAATGACCAGCTAAAATAGTAAAGGGGCAGCTTGAAAGAGGCCATATTTCCATTCTGTGTAATTGATGTTAGAGAGGGGAAAGCTCCCTCTTCCTAAGGCTTTTGCTGAGGAGAGAAGCTTCTACTGATATAGCTGAGTGGACAGGTGTTATGGTTCTGGTTTTTTTGTTTTTTTTTTATACACCAATTCTTAGCTGTAGTGGAATTAGCTTTTATGTAGGGCCTCTGAAACACAGAAACGAAGGGCAAAAAACAATCCTCCTCTCTATTGGTCTGCTTGCAGATATTTGCCATATTTCAGTGATGCTGGAGCCCAGTTCTGCACAGAGATTTAACTTCTCCCTTCATTCATTTACCTGACGAACTTCCACAGCTGAGAGTGAAAGGCAGATGAGAAATCTTGTCCATCGCTTCAATACTGTTTTAATTCCAAAATAGAGGCAAGCCATTCCTCACACCTGAACTCTGCCCCAGGGCTCTGCTGATTCTTCGGTGAGGGCATTACCAGTCTAAACAGGAGATTAATTAGCCTGGACTGTGTGCTCATTTGGAATATATGCTTTGCTATTGCAGAACCCAGTGTAAACATCAGTCGAGCATCTCGGTACTCACCATCTGTCTGTCAGTGCTGTACTGGTTGACATTGTTCCCATTCAGGAACACACCTGAAGTTCACAGTCAGGTAAATATGTGTTTAATGTATGCTGGGGAAAGTCACTGCAATGAGGATTCTCAAAGGTACTGCAATAGCATTGGGTACAGTAGGAACTTGTGGATGTACAATCCCTTTGCAGTTTCATTAGCATAATTGGAGCTGGAACTTACTTTAGTGCTACTCAAATTTGGATTGATTGTATAATTGGATGATAATAGTAATGCTTAGCACTTTAACAGTACTTTACATGGTCAGAAAGCTGTGCAAACATTAACTAAATAATCTTCACGGTGCCCCTGTGAGGTAGTAATTAGAGATGGAAACGGCCCATTACTAGATCATAAAATCCCATTCTCTTGCCAGGGCAGCATACATTCACCCAGCAGAGGACATAGAAGATGCTAAACTACTGCTATGTTCCATCTCTGCTCCCCTTGTGACATTGTTTCAATCTGGGACTTCCCTGAGACTGTAAAGGAACTTTACAAAGTTTTTAAATAGTGTAGGAACTGCAGTGCTCCTTTTTGATGAGGGTAAAACAGGTTTTTACTGTCCTTCTCCTTGCCTACTTTTCAGTGTCAGCAAAGAGAAGTGTATTCTATTCTCCTCGAAAGGAATAGAGAAAAGGATGAAACTATTTAAAGATGGGTTCACAATTTCTTGCTTAGAATAAAAAGAGACAGGAAAGACTCCTGCCTTTCCAAAATAAACATCCCTAATACTAGCTATCTGCTAACAGTTCAACACTGATGGTATAAAAGTGAGACATTTCATCAGCAACTATANAGTGAAAGGCAGATGAGAAATCTTGTCCATCGCTTCAATACTGTTTTAATTCCAAAATAGAGGCAAGCCATTCCTCACACCTGAACTCTGCCCCAGGGCTCTGCTGATTCTTCGGTGAGGGCATTACCAGTCTAAACAGGAGATTAATTAGCCTGGACTGTGTGCTCATTTGGAATATATGCTTTGCTATTGCAGAACCCAGTGTAAACATCAGTCGAGCATCTCGGTACTCACCATCTGTCTGTCAGTGCTGTACTGGTTGACATTGTTCCCATTCAGGAACACACCTGAAGTTCACAGTCAGGTAAATATGTGTTTAATGTATGCTGGGGAAAGTCACTGCAATGAGGATTCTCAAAGGTACTGCAATAGCATTGGGTACAGTAGGAACTTGTGGATGTACAATCCCTTTGCAGTTTCATTAGCATAATTGGAGCTGGAACTTACTTTAGTGCTACTCAAATTTGGATTGATTGTATAATTGGATGATAATAGTAATGCTTAGCACTTTAACAGTACTTTACATGGTCAGAAAGCTGTGCAAACATTAACTAAATAATCTTCACGGTGCCCCTGTGAGGTAGTAATTAGAGATGGAAACGGCCCATTACTAGATCATAAAATCCCATTCTCTTGCCAGGGCAGCATACATTCACCCAGCAGAGGACATAGAAGATGCTAAACTACTGCTATGTTCCATCTCTGCTCCCCTTGTGACATTGTTTCAATCTGGGACTTCCCTGAGACTGTAAAGGAACTTTACAAAGTTTTTAAATAGTGTAGGAACTGCAGTGCTCCTTTTTGATGAGGGTAAAACAGGTTTTTACTGTCCTTCTCCTTGCCTACTTTTCAGTGTCAGCAAAGAGAAGTGTATTCTATTCTCCTCGAAAGGAATAGAGAAAAGGATGAAACTATTTAAAGATGGGTTCACAATTTCTTGCTTAGAATAAAAAGAGACAGGAAAGACTCCTGCCTTTCCAAAATAAACATCCCTAATACTAGCTATCTGCTAACAGTTCAACACTGATGGTATAAAAGTGAGACATTTCATCAGCAACTATATAAAATCTCTTTCCATTACCAGTTACCTTGATAGAAGCACCACTCAATGTTTATATCCTGCATTTCATCAGGTTTCCAAGGTTGCAAAGCCCTTTGAATGTAAAATACCTGCTTAAAATACAGAAATCAATGCAACAATAACCTTCACCACTATCAATCTTTGTCTTTTTAATGTTATTTTGACCAGCTGTTTCCCTTGACAGTTCCTATACTTTGACTATAATCATGACAAAACAATTACATCTTCTGAATAAGCTCTAAAATTGTAGCCATGAAATAACTTTCAGAGTGTTCAAGGCCGTTTTATTTCATTTGCACGAATATCCATGCATGTATGTCCATGGAAAGTGAAAGTCTCAAGAGCACACATGATCTAGTTCTGATGCTTGTGGCATTAGCAACCAGCCTGCTCAGGGAGGTGAGCCAGGGAAAATAGAAGCAGGGGCTGTTCCTAGTCTGGGGCAGACCAGTTCCCTGACCAGCGTTTGTTTCCTTCACACCTGAGCAGAAGATAGACTTCATACAAGTTTTGGCAATTTTTCTTAAATGAATGGTAATTTCTTAATAATTTCTTAATTTCTTTTTAACATGAAGAGGTTTGGATGATTTAAATTCATGTGTGTCCAACAGGGATTTCTTGAATTCTTTTTTTTTTGCTTTTTACTCCTATTTATAAAGGTGGTTTTAAGTCTAAATAGGATAGGTAGTACACAGTAGATAAAATTCTCCTTGAGTCTGCTACTTTAAGAGTATTAGTTTTGAGCAATATTAGCAACTCTGAAACTCCAGGCGGCCAGATGTAGAACTTGGATAACTAAGGCTCTTGGTTCATAATTTTCCACAAAGATCAGACTGGAAAGTGAGTCAAGTAGAAGCCAGAAAATTGCAGGCACTTACCTGAGATATTATTGTGCTGGTAAACATAAAAGCCTTAAGTACTTCTTAGTTTCTTTGGCTTGTAATTTTCAAGTAATATTCATTACAGAACCAACAGAAATCATTATCTGTGAGTGCAATAGAACTCTTGTAAACAAAAGGTTTGGGTTTTTTTCAATTATCAAAGTTTTACTGTGGTTTTGTTATTAATCTGAAGCGTTACTTCCAATCTACTTTGCTGTAACAATGGAAACACCTGAACTATTAATAATCACAGGGAAAAAAACCTACTTGAGTCACACTTACTGTAGCATTCGCTTCTCTGTCAGCATGAGGTTCTTTTTCCCAAACACATTTGAGACCAAGAGTTTATTTCTATCTATCAAATTTTATTGAACTAATAATAACTGCAGCTATCCATTTTCAATGTTAACAGCTGTCTTGGTGCCCTAATTATTGCTAAGTAGCTTTGAATAGGATCCAGTCACATCCATGGCATAATGGTGGTTATTTTTCATTTTTAGTATTAATTAATGATTTTAGAGAGAATATATTGTTAAAAAAAAAAAAAGGGAAATATAAGTGACTTGGTTGGTGAACTGAGGGCCTGCTTATGAACATTTCCATGCTTGTATAAACATTGTAAGGATAGTGAAAAAACATCTATTTCCTTTGAAGTCGATCAATGGCAATAAAATACGGTTTTTATTTCTCTTAATACATCTATCTTTCATTCAGCTACAGATAAACCTAATTTGAGGTTGTGTTAGATTGAAAAGACCATTTATATATTATTGTTGTATTTTTGCCCTGATTTTAGGCAGCACATTTTTCAAGTACTAAACAAAATGTCTCGAAGCCTTGACTAAAGTTAGAATGCCACTGTGAAAAATGCTAGTCAAATAGAGCAAGATAAGTGGCGTGGTTTGAAGAGCTTAAAATTTCAGTATCTTTAAATTTGAATGCTTAAAATACACTAGCAAAATAAAAGGATCATGAACAAATTATGAAACATTTAAATTAATTTGACGATATTTTATTATCTGGTCTTGCTTATTTTAGAAAGCAGAATTTGGAACTCTTTTTACACCTCAATAAGAATCTGTAAAATAACAAAACTGGAATTTGAGTCATGAGAACTTTAGATCAGAATCACGTCAACAGTGTGTGAGAGCTGGCAACTAAGTGAAGCAGCAAAATGAGGTGATGTCTTAATTCCCCAAGTACTTCACTGATAAACCCTTGAGTTCAAGTCAGGCCACCAAGCTGTCACTCTGGTGCCACGTGCATCAGACTGCCTTGGCTGAGGGTAAAATTTTAGGGTGGATCTTTGCCAAAATAGATGCCTCTTCAGTTTATCAGAGGCACATGAGGACAGAAATCTCCTGAAAATTTTCCGGTAGAGGTTAAAAGTAGAGATAAGATGGGAAGGGCCGTGACAATATTTTTATTGGAGAAGGAAATTGCATTTGTGTTGTTGAGAGTTTCGAGATAGCTAACTTGATAATAGTATGCAGGACAAACTTGGCACTGCACTGTCAAGGGCAAAGTCTTCCTGTGGGAATGAATTTATACATCAGTGGTGCAAGAAATTAAAAACTTGAATAATTTTTTTATAGACTAGAATAAACATTGTTGGAATTGGACCTTGATACAGTATCTGATAAGGGCTATTATGTTTTATAAAAGCACAAAATGGTGATGCATGGTCGTATCTTCTTGTTCTGAGCTTAAGTTATCCTGTGAACTAGACTGGTCTTATTCAAAACATTTTTTTAAATAATTATTTACATTTGTTTGGATATTTTCGGTATATATAATAAATTTATCATACCTGGTGAATGTATTTAACTGAAGTTAAATTCTGTGCCACCTTTTATCAAATTATATTTGATGTGAGGTACATCTGTGTAATCTGCAATAAGAGAAAGACTAAGGACCCTCGTTTCTGATTTCTGAAAAATTCAAATCCTGAAAAATTTTCCATTTATTTCCCCTTTTGATGACTTTCATATTTCAGAGGGTTTCATTCCTTGGATTTTTCTGATTTGTTAATTGAATGGGAATGGATACAAATTTGAATCAGTCTGTGCAGGTATTTTAGGCAAGTGTCACAATTACAAGACACAATTTAAAGGATGTTTAGTTTCAAAGGATCCATAGAATCTGCTCTAGTGGCAAATCTTTTTCTAGGTAGAAGAAAAACATGAAATCTGAGCATACCACATCTGATAGACTAATTACTGTAAATGCTTTTATTTTCACCTGTACTCAAGGACATGCACTGGGAGGCAAAATTTCTGAATTTTGAGCCCATTGTCACAGTTGTAGTGTTGATCTCAGAGGGCTGTACAGTAACTGAATATCCTACGAAGGATAAAGCTACTTCTGTGTGTAAGCCTTGACTGGTAAATCATGATAGCTGTGCATGACACCAGAAATCTGACAATCAAAACTGTTGCCTTCTCCCCTGAACATGAGTCTTTTGGTCCATTGTCTTAAACTTTCCTCCTCTCTGTACCACACAGCCTTGTGTTGCAGTGCTGATGAAAATCAAACCAAATTTGGGTCCACTAGTACAAAGGGCTTCAGTTCTCTGAGAGAAGAAGCATCTTCAAAGAAAAACTGGTCTGGATAAGGCTTGAGAAAGCGCAGCTTATTCTTGGAAGATTCAATTCTCTCCTGTAGGAGTTAATTAATGAGGATCTGGCTTCAGTCTAATTAAAATTTCTCTCTGGATTGTGATCAGGACTTGAGAAGTAAATGTGGGAAATCAAGGAGTGATTGAAGACATAGTGACTTTCCAGCTCCTTTATTGCAGCTAAGGAAAAGGTTTTATTGGTTGATCTGGACAACTGCCCTGTCTGCTGTTTGATCTTTTTTGAGTTATCTGAAAGATGTCTTTTCTTCCAAAGACCAATTCTGTAAGTGATATCCTCTAATGAAGTTTCTCTGCTTGCACAGAGTACAGGATTAAACCTGGTGTGAGGTAGCCTGTGATGTGGTTTAACAGATAAAAAAAAAGTCCATAAAAAATTTAAAATAAAAAAAAGGTTAATACCTTTAAATTTTATATCAGTTAAATTGCAATGAGAAGGGCGATGTTTGTTTCCCTGCTGTAACCTCTGGTTTCTAAATCTTTAATCCTTCTCAGCTGAGTTCACAGCAGAAAATGCTGGTTTTAATTGAAAGTTCCCATTCCCTCAGTCTCCTGGGTTATGCCAAAAGCATGAGAGCTGATAATGCTCCTGCATGGCAAATACACAATAGCTGCATCTATGATTTGGTCACGGCATGCAGGATGTGGTGCTGCAGATAAAGTAGTTCAGTATAATGTTTTCTTCACTGTGTCTCAGAAGTTACACTTGAAATCACATCTGATAAATGATTATACTTTTCTAAAGTAAACAGTAAAAAAAGCATGTAGAATAGGATGTGACCTGAACTGAAATTGCATTGCAAAGATGTCAGAATGCTGTAGCAGCTCAGTGATAAGTTATTTCCTGACAGTATTTATGCATTCATTTTTTTACTTCTTAATAGAACTTCTAAAAGCTTTTTACTCTCTGACCTCCAGCTGTCAGTAGCAACCAGCAACAGTATTTCATTTTATCATTATTTTTTTTATTAGAGCAATAATTGTGCAAACATATGTAGATTAAATGAGGGATTGGACATACTAAACAGCTTTTCTAAATTCCATTTTGGACACCGCTTAAGAAAAATTCCCAGAAAGCTCCACAGGGGTTTGAGCCTTTCCTGTGGCTTGCCAAATATATTTTCTGTTCACTCCTGACAACTAAATGCTTCAGCAAAATTCACACTTGGTTCTGTGGGGGTGGAGAAAATATTTTTACATGAGTTTATGCAAGGGTGATTGGAACTAGCAGCAAAGTCGCTGCTGATATCACACATGCACAGATGTTTTAAGAAAAAAAATACCTTGAAGCAAGCACACAATTTTAGCAATTGATGTGGTGGCAAACACTGAATGCAAGATAATATTTTAAAGTGTAGTTTTATAAAACATTGCATTGACACATAATAAATCTGTGGTGGTGTGATTGTAAACAAGATTATTGCCCACACAATACACAAACATGCCTTTATGTATTTCCCAGCAGTTGTCTGTTACTTGTTAGATTATTATCTTTTTTTTTAACCCTAATGATCCCCCAACGATTATAGTCTCTGAGTAGCCTAAATCGTAGGCAACAAATGAGCTCTGGGAGTAATAGCCTGTTCCCCAGGCCCCTCTTGGTGCATTTGTGCAGCTCTGACCCTAACCCATGGATTTGAACGGCTGAGTCTTTGGCACAGAATCCTGACTTTTCCCTTTTCAAGCTGGAAAGCACTTGCAAAAAGTGGCCATCTGGCTTTGGCATAACAGATTGAGACATTCCCTGCTCAACTAAAAGATGGTTGCCAGGTCTGACTCAGCTGTGCCACGTAATAAAAGGTCTCAGGAGTGAGCAAAAACTATATTAGAAAATTTCAAAGCCGAGATTTGGCTTCTGTTGACTTAAATTCCTACCACAGGATGGTTTGGTTATGCTTGTGCTGTAAGAGATGCAAAATGAGCTTAAATAAAATAAAGACACCACCACTGATGAAACATCTAAGCCAAAAAATAAAATTACCATCTAATGAATGTTTCTAAATCTTCTCTTGGGTCTCTGGGGCTTTGTCATATGCATATCATGGATTTAATGGGAAGGTCAATATGGGAAAATTGGTCCTTGACTCTTTTTTTGGACAGAAGATTATTAATGATTTTGCTTTCCACTAATGCTGCAATCAGCTGGCACAACAAACTTTTGAATTCAACCTACTTTTAAGTCTTCAGCTTGAAGGATAGGATGAGGAAAATATTTCCAAATATTACGGAAAAATTTTTACTAACTGAATTCAAATTAAACTGAAGAAAGGTTGCAGATGGAACTTCCCCTGCCAATCTCTTCCTTATGTTCCCTATGAGAATGCTCTGATGGGACTGGGGCTGATATAATGCTCCCTTTTGGCTCCTCTTTTTGCAGTGGAACGAAAAGGCATCCTGTACTTTAAATATGTGATAAATGCCTGGAAATACAAAACTGATTGAGACTCAAAAGCTTTCCTTATTTTTTTTCAAGCTAAATTCCAACCTCTCAAGTCAACAAAGGGGATTAACCTAATACTGACTACTCTTATTGTGGTCTTGATAGACCTAATTTACCGCTGACAGTACTAAAAGGATTCCCTGGTTAGCTTCTTCTCCCATTCTCCTGATAACTAATTAGTGAGCCCTGGCTTTGCTTAATGCCTGCAAAGCAAAGAGTAAACTGGTTTGCATAAATCATTGCTACCTTCAAGGGACAAAATATTTTGGCATGCTCTGAGTTTATCTTTCCTTGATTTTCTGTTCAATGTATTTAGAGACCAATTTTACAGTTTCCCCACAGGCAGGTCCTGTGTCTAGTTTGGTGTAGCAAACACTGAATTTATGTGAAAGGGAGACCATACCACTAAGCAGAAGTGTTTAAATATAGCATGTCATGAAATAGAATTGCACCCATGGGATTCAACAGTGACTGGAGCAGCCTGCTCACTGATGAATGTAATAAACAGTAATGATGGTAGCATCTCCAAATGGGATATCTTGCATTTCCTTCCGGATATTATCAGCTACTTAGAAAATGTCTACATTCCCTACTTCAATGCATAGCTCTTTCTAATTTATAAAGTTAAATAAATTTTGAATAATAGAGGTTGATGCTGTAGCCTATTATGAAAGAGGATGCATACAAGGCCCAATTAAAATTCTGGGGAATTCTTGAAAAATATAATTAATCAAAAGAAAAATAAATTTCAAAATATCTCACCATCCCTGAGCAGACAAGTTAGCTCAGGCTGAATCTGCAGACATATTTTGGTGCATCTTAAGTTCTTTACATTAAGTACTTCTTTTTAATGAGACAAAATTTGGCTTTTTTTTTCATTAATTTCCTTTTTTTGTAAAATTTCACTAAGTGAAGTTGAAACCAAAGTGAGTTTCTCTCCTTTCTTCTCTAATTTTGCTTACTCTGCCTCATGTTTTTATTTTGTTATCGCCCTTCCAAAAAGGTGGTGTCTCCTTTCCTCTTCTTCCTGCTCATCTTTTTTTTTTTTTAGCAATGCTAGTCATTCTTTCGGTGTATTTGGAGTAAGTTCTGCCTTTTAATAGTCCTTTATGCTTAACTTGTCACCTTTCTGACAACTTTTTTTTTTTATTTTTAGTTTAGATGTTTCTGGCATGTAGCTATGCCCGTCTGTGGTGTGCCTTAAGTAGTTGCTCACACACTTAGGTAAAATGTTAACACAAAATTTATACACTAATAACTCTCATGCCATTTTAGTATGCTTAGGTTTTAATTCAGTGCAAGGCAATATAAATTGCAAACCTGTTTATAGTTTATAGGTGTCACAGGCTTCCAATTTCTCTATATCACCCAAATTACTTTCTGACAGAAAAATGCACATGGAAGGACTTTGTGTGGTGATATGGGATTTCCAGCTATATGATAGTGGCTGTGCAGTTCATCTTAACATCCCTCTAAGGTTTTCGGTTTTGTCTGCAATGTGCAGGCACAGATACAGTCCTGAACGTTTGGAGCGTGCCTGGAACCAATGGATTTATTATAAATGATCTCCACAAAGTGTGCTTGCATTTTTCTGTCGGAAATTTAAGGAAAACATAACAGCATCTGTCAGTTAAATAGATTCTTTTCTGTCCTGTTGATGTAGGGGGTTTTTTTAATTCTGAGTTCATGTATCTCAACTCATCTCCAGTCTATGATTCTCTGATATTCCTGGTGAGGATCATATGGTGTAGAGATGCTGTGAGATCATAGAATGGTTTAGGTTGGAAGGCACCTTAAAGATCATCAAGTTCTGACTCCCTGCCATGGGCACCAGGTACTTCCAGTAGACCAGGTGGCTCAGAGCTCCATCCAGCCTGGCCTTGAACACTTCCAGGGATGGGGCTTCCACAATTTCTCTGGGCAACCTGTTCCAGAGCCTCACCACTCTCACAGGAAAAGAATTCCTTCCTGACATCTGATCTAACCCCACTCTGTAAATTTGCACCCATTCCTCCTTGTTCTATCACTACATTTTCTGATGAAAAGTCTCTAGCATCCCTGTAGGCCTCCATGAGAGAGTAGATTGCCTAGCAAAGTCTGGATCAGTGAAAAGCCTCATTCAGATATTTGCAATAATTTTGTTTAAATAATATCAGCACTTCATAAAAGCTCAAGAACTGAGGAAACAAAGCTTGAAAGAGAAGAGCCTTGAGTGATGTGTTATAAAAACTTGAGTATAAATACCTCCTGTGATCAAGTATACTGAGGTGCAGCACTACAATGACAGCACTACTGCTGTAAATGAAAGTAGTAAAGCAGTCATAGGATCTTGTGGGGAATAGAAATGAAAGTGGACTATGCTTTCAGCAGGAAAACCCTTAGTCAGGAACAGAACCTAGAGAAATGCCACAGGTCAGTAAGTTATATGTCCTCCCAAGAAATATGACAGTTTGTCCGCAAGGGCTGGTAAATTCCTCCACTTTCAGCTTCAGAGTCTGAGTCAAATGCTGCAGATCTGGGGAGCTGTGCAGCCTTTGTCTTGCTGCTACTAATGTTAGTTTTGTTCTTGGGTATTTTATCTCAAGGCTGAAGGGGATGGAAATACATTAGCAGCTTGTGCTCTGAAAGGTGAGTGGAGTTATTTCTATGAAAATAAATAACAGAAAAAATCTAAGTAACTCCAAGGCCAATAAAAATAAAGAATGAGCTATGCTGCCCCATTAGATGCCTTTTTTTTTGCTAGCTAAATATCAGGTTTATGCTTTACTGTTTCTAGTTGGTTTTGCTTCCCTCCCAATCCATCAAGAAATCTGCTGATAAAAGGGAAGACATTTTTCTTTCTTCCCCACACCTATGGTATAAGCCTTAAAGGGAGCATAAAGAAACTTCCAAATAATTTCTTAACAATACCTTGTACAATGTTAAAAACAGTAACACCTTAATTTCCCTTATGACTAATGTGAAGCCTTTGCCTGTCTCCTACCCCAAAAATTACCAGCTTGTGAGAAAGAGAATTCAAGATTTATGGCTCAAATTCCTCTTACTTCTTTCCCCTGAGCATCAGCCTGCACGAGGAAAGATATATTGATCACTGCTGTGATTTACTTCTCTTTTTGAATAGACAGCAACTTGAACATCAAGCAGACTAAGTCCTTTCAGCCATCAAGAATGAAACTTTTTAAATTGAAACTCAGCTTTGTAAAAGACTGTAAGTAGCCTGAATATCTGAAATGTGGAATATAAAGGAAAGCCCCTGCTTGGTAAGAGAAGTTAGGGAAGTGAAAGGGAAAACTGGATTATCTCCAAATGGAACCAAAACCACTCATCTTTTCTTTCCTTTGTTTTGTTTGAGCCACACAACATATATTCAAAATGTCCAGAACTGAGCATATTCACAGAGATCTGACTGCAAGAAGAAATCAGTGAGTGCTCTTGGCACACACTGCACACTGTGTGTAAAGGACCTCACCCTGCAATGACTGAGCATGGATGAAAGACTTTCAGGCTTTAGACCATGACGATGTACCAGCTCAACTACTCAGAGGCTGAAACCATAAGAAGACCTTGGTGTCCACTAGAGCACATTAGGTAAGAAATGTTTAATTTTTTAAGATTTCTGTAATCATGTATTTTTATAGGCAACTTCTTACAGAACGGATTATTCTTGTTTCAGAAAAAAAAAAACAATCTTTGCCTGTCATGTTTTTGTTGAGACCAATCAGAAGAAGAAAGGCTGAGATATGTAGGATTGTTCAGCCTGGAAAAGAGAAATCTCTGGGGTGACCTAATTATGTCCTTCCAGTACTTGAAGGGAGCCCACAAAAAAGATGGAGAGAGACTATTTACAAAGACCTGGAGTGGCAGGACAAAGTGGAATGGCTTCAGAATGAAAGACAGTAGGTTTAGATCAGATATTGGGAAGAAATTCTTCCCTGTGAAGATGGTGAGGCACTGGAACAAGTTTCCTTGAGAAGTTGTGGATGCCACATCCCTGGAAGTGGTTCAGGCCAGACTGGATGGGGCTCTGAGCAACCTGGTCCCTGCTCATAGTAGCAGGGTTGAAATGAGAGAATTTTTAAGGTTCCTCCCAGCCCAGGCCATTCTATGATTCTAGGAAACCTCCTCTAGCTGATCTTACCCACTGCAGAACAGCTACTCCATGAAGTTGTAGGGAAGAGCTGCTCCAGAAAGGGGAGAGTGATTAATAGGAGAAAGAGGCTTCTGCTGTTGGAGAAATTGTTAGATGATGGGGAGGATCTTTCCAGTATTCCAAGCTTTATGAGATATTTTGGAAGTGCAGAAGAGACTTGAATGAGCTTGTTTAAACTTCCCCTCAGCTTTTGTTCACACACAGCTATTTTACACCATGCAGAACATCACAGGAATTCTTAAAATCCATGACACAAAGTTCTCACAGGTAAATGGACACAAACACATGGCATCTGTTTACCTTACAGGCTAGAATAGCTTTGGATTAAAGAATTTCTACTGAGAAAATTTAAAAACTTTTATATTAACTTTTGTTCTGTTATATAAAAATCAGACTATGCTCTAGCGATATCTTAATATATATATATATACGTATAAAAATTACTTCTCTCAAATGCAATAAAAGCTGTGCTGTCCCACTCTAACTGTTTCCCATATGCCAAACAAAATGTAATGTACTTTTTTCAGACATTTCCCTTAATCAGCAAAAAGCTGTAATAAAAGCTCTGTCTGATTATTAACCTTAAATCTTAATCTCCTTAACTTGTCAGGTCCCTGCCATTACTTTTGAATGTTTAAATATGGATTAATAGAGAGAAGACATGTCTAGCCACTGCAATCATGTAGCTATTAGAAGAGCAAATATCTTAAGAGCTCAAACAGAAGTGAACCCCAGGAGAAACGAGGTTTGAATTCAGAAGAATGCAGTTTTCAATTTAGGTGAAAACAAGGTGGATTATGGATTGTTTGTCACTATCACCGCAGTGTTTATTTTGCTGAAGATTTGTAGCGGTAATTAAATGATGACTTCCAAGTAGTGTTGAGTATCCATGGAAATAAATAGAGCCTGTCTTTATAGACACAGAGATGAAATGAAGGTATTTGTAGAGTGAGAATTCGTGTTTATTTATTAATTTAGCTTGTAGTACTGTGGGAATATCTGTCTTAATTTAAAATATTTGTTTATTTACAAGTCCTGTGTTTTCATTTTTGTTTCTGTAGTGGGAATAAATCAGACTTTCAGGTTTTTAAAAGACCCCAAAAAACTTCAATGGATCTTTTTCATTGCACAGTGTCTTCATGAGATACTTTGGGCAGACTTTGGTCCTGAGGTAGTTTTAGACTGAAATTACCAAGGTATTTGTAAATTACAGGCTGAGCTCTGCAAAATTATCTGTGACTCTGAAGTCCACAAGTTTTCAGTACATTATTCTCTTGCAATTGAAGAATAGCAACTTTTTCCTCTGTTGTTCAATTCTTTTCTACCCTCCATTTCTCTTCCCCCTGCTTTAACCATGTAGTGATAGGCACAGTCCTTGGATAGTTGCATGCTCAGTACAATGGTATAAAACAGAAATTTTCCTTTGACAGAATTATTGACACTTACATTGATTTTTCATTAAAATATTGTTCCAATCTTAACGGAATAAAGTTGGGTTTGCTCAGAAAAGAGGGCAAATTTCCACTTTCTCCTAAAACCAAAACAAATAGAATTACAACAACAAAAGCCAAAAAGCCTGGAAGGATTGATAGCTTATGTTCAGACCCAAATTCCATGCCTACTTTGTGTCAGTGCTAGTGCCTCCAATTGAGTATAGAGTACTCCTGAGAGAAAATCCATTCTCTTCCTCAAGTTAGAAAAGGAAGAAAAAATAAGCAGCTGGTTTATTTTTCTGGCTCCCATCTGAATGTAAAGCTTCCAGGGCTTGTTTAATACCATTTAGATAAGATCGTTGTTCTGCCCTCTTTCCATTTCTTATAATGAATATACATCAAGGAGTGTTTCCAGATTACAGGATAATCTCCTGGTTTGGTAACTGATTTCTTTCTATCTTGTTGTAAGGCTGCATTGACAGTGTTTTTCAAAGCATTTCCAGATGAATTTTCTCCTTACAGCACTGTTGAGATTTAAAATAACAAAGAACAAGAGTAGAAAATATTATGGTTTGTTTATTGTTGTTTTGGTTTTTGGGGTTTTTTTGTGAAAGGAGGTTTCCCTGTTATCTCGTGTTCCTTCAATGAGTAGAAAAGCATAAAAGGACTTGAAGTAAACTAAGTCCAAGAGGTAGATAAAGGAGAGTCTGACAAACTGTGGTTTGTTTGGAAACTGGTGCCAGCACTGCCTATCTTATCTGTATGGATAATACAAACAATAGAATGAACTATTTTTATGGTCTGACCCTTAAATCTTTTCCTATGGCCATAAATGACTTTGAACTACTAACAGTCATTGTTGGCAGTTATTTTCTAGGTTTAAATGCTTTAGATGAGACTCTGGACTCTTTTTCTGTTTCACACTGTATTATAGAGCAGTGGCTGTTGCTGGGCGTGCAAGGTCATGGCTGAAATGCCATTGCTTTAGGTGTCCACACTCAGTAATTTTCATTTGCTGATGAGGATTTGAGACTAGTCAAGCAATTAAGCTAAATGTAAAAACAGTTTTGATGGCTCAGTGGTTTCCTCCTGAGAGTGTTATCCTACTTGGCCAAACAGCTGAACAGACATTGTGCTGCTTATATTCAGTCTGTGCAATGGGCATTTCTGAGTGTTCCTAGAAATTCAGGAGACCAAAGCATCGACAGAAGCTTCTCACCGTGGTTCCAAAGCAGCACAGTTGTGGAGTTCCTTGGTACAAATAAATGACCCTTCTGAGACTGGGTTTGGTTATTGACAAGTTTTCACACAATAAAAAAAAGGCCAAGATTTTTTGAGTGAGAGTGAAGGTTACACAATTTCAAAATTATTTTTGCTAGTTAAAAAAAGATGTCTAAAGGTATTTCAATAAAATAGGTGTTACAGTAAGTTCATAATCTTTCAGATGGCAATGAACTAATGGCAATGAAATTAGTTTGAATGCTCTGGGTGTGTGTTTTGCTTTTTTTTGTCTTTACATATATAACTGCATGACATTCACTGCCATGAGGGAACTCCAGGTCTCCAGCAAGTTTAAGAGCAGTCAGAGCAGTAGATCTTCCACATTTAAAGTGGGAGCTTTAATTTATATTTCTCTTCTACCATCAACCAGTAATGCAGTTGTGGGAATATCTCCCTCATGTCTGTGTGTGTTACAATGACCCAGGAAATGACACTCATGATGGCAACAGAGGCACAAACAGGAGAGGTCATTAGAATGATATTGATGCCTGAGGTGGCCATCTAAAGACAGAGACCAGACAAGAATAAGGGAATAAAGGTAGGTATTTATTTGAAAGGCCTTCAAAGGTATACCCTGGGCAGGCCAAAGGCGACAACCAGGATGGACGCCGGCTCACAGGTTCTTCACACTTTTATAAGTTTGGTCCATTTGCATATCAGGATTAATTCTCTAATTACAACCTCAGTTAATGATGTAACTACCCTAGGTTTGGCCTCCTCTTCAGAGGCCTTAGTTTACATATTTTGGGGCCTGGGACAATCAAGGTGTCCTTGGAGAGCAAACCCAGAGAGGTTTGTTATGTCTAACCAGCATGAGAGAACACTAGTTAACAGGCCACACAAAACTTCAGAGTTACACACTAGGCAGTTTAGGACTTGAAAGATATAAAAGTTAAAACCTAAGGCATCGATATGAACAGTAAAGATAGAGTTGTTATGATATGCTCATGGATGAACTTAAAATTTCACGTGTTTCAGGCACAAATATGTCTTCAGACTACAGTCTTTCTTTATTAAAATCACAAATGCAGAGCGAAGCAGTGTTAACTCCTGATGAGAGGAAACAGCATTAGACTTGCACAGCAACTGATTTAAACCTGTCCTAATTCAAGCAGAGCAAGAACAACATAGTAAAGGATGAAATGTCAATTTTTTTCTCCATGTGGAAGGCCAAAGATCACAGAAAAATGCAAAACTGCATTGTGAATGAGGGAAATGTTTCTTGGTTTTGGAGTTACAGATCAAAATATCAGTAATACTCATGCTGGCTCCTGAAACCTGGACTGTGCTACTTAGAAAAGCAGAAATGATCATTAACCAAGTAAGAAAAAAACCTGAAGATATACTTCTGCCTTCATTTCTGTGCAACAAAGAAGAATTTTCTAGAAAGGTCTAGATTCATCCCCTTTAAAAAAAAAAAAAAAAAAAAAAAAATATTTTAAATGGCTCTAAAATCACTGAACAGTGCAGTGGAAAAAGTTTACTTTCAGTTTGCCTTCATTTTTGGGTGCCTAGTTCATGTTCTCCATAGGCTGTCATCGGGATATTTTGATCTTGTTTTCTGCCTTTTTCCAAGATACCTTATGCTCTGCTAATAGCTATTTTTCCCCCAAAGATGATAGTTGCTCACAGCTGCTATCCCTATCCTTTTTGGATGCTTGGCAGCCCCTCTTCTGTCATGCTGAGAACAAACACCTGGTCCTATAACTAAGAGGCTACTGGGCCCTTTGGAAGGATGACAACTAAGCACCAGCTGTTCTCACTAAAAGAGTTCATCCATTCCTCTCCTTATCATCTCCTGAAATGTTTAAAGGAAAAAAAGGTGACCAGGAGTAGGCTGAAAAAATTGTTGCCCAGAACAGGAGCACTTCAGATCCTAAAGACTTTGTACTCCATATGATAGCAAGACTGTGTGCAACTGCTGTCTTTTGTTCTAGTTCTTATGTAGTTCCTGTGCCTACAGTGCTGGAAAATATTTGCTGCAGCTTAAACTTTCCCTAAAATATATCATGTTTTTTAACTCCCATCCCAATCACTCACTCAGTAGTAAGCATGCCTGTCCTGTCAGGACTGATATGCAGGAAAAGGGACAAGGGTGCTGGGCTAAGTCATAGTTAATGGCAGCTCAAGCCTCATCTTGAAACTTCAGGAAAATTTAATAACACTTTTTGGGTCACTGAACTGATTTTCTCTGCTTGCTAATATCAATTAGTTGATGTTATTTTATCAAACATAGGAAAACAAAAGAACACCCCAAAGCAGAGAGATAAGATAATATAACTATCTCATACTCTGTAGCCGTAACTATTTCACAGTTCACTTCCCCAATGAGATAATGAGGCAGCTGCTACATCAGCTGGTTGCTTTCTTTCTATCACGGAGCATTCAACTCCTTCATGGTTTGATCTTCTCGAGGTGCTACCAGGTACCAAGCCCTTATCTAAGCAGCAACTTATCATATATTTGAGCTGTTTCTCCTCTGACACCTATTCCTTACTTCCTGCACTTCTGTCACGTTTGATTAGCTATTCCCTAATCCAACAGTTGGTCCTTGCTCTCCCTTCCCTAATTGCTGCTTACGCAGTGGCTTGTTCTGTCTAAAGCAGTTTTACTAATAATTTCTGTTAATTCATCTCTTTCAATACAAACACTGATGGGGGCTGACACAGCCTATACAATGTCACTATTCTAACTTCCACTGCTTTCCTGGAAACTCTGAAGTAAAATATCCCACTTTTCCTTTTTTTCCACAGCACATAATTTGCATCCACAGCACTACAGAACTTCTGTTTAATGTGAGCATTTACCTCAGAATCAGACCTGTGAGCTGACCTGTATTTTCCTATATCCTTACAGCTCCAGACTTTTCTCTGGTTAGCTGTGGATCTCCTTTTCAGTAACTACCAAACATAATAAAATAAGATATGTTAAAAAGGTCATGTTTCATCAGTTGCTTTCATTTATCTTCCTTTCCCTCCATCACAAATCTACAGAGCTGTCCATGGTCTCTGAAAATCTCATGTGATTTTTTTTTTTAGGATCCAGCCATCAGGCTTAATTGAGAATGCAGAATTTCTGCTCTGCAAGTGTAGGACTATAGTAGTGTATGGAATAGGATGAACCCCATTCTCTAATCCCAAGATTAATTTTAAGTGTGGAATTCTTCCTTTCTCTTAGAATTATTTGTACCATTTAAAATTCAGAAGACATCTGACACAAAAGTAGGTTTGCATCCAGTAGTAGCTAGAAAAGCAGCATCAGAATAAAGTACAAAGCCACCAGATCCAATCCACACTCTCTGACTTTGTCATTAATCTGCATTTTAATTAATAAGGAGAATACCTACATTCAGAATAGAAGTAGAAATTGTTGCTCAAAATATAGAGAAGTGAGCAAGGAAAGAAATCCATTTCAAATGGCTGAAACAACCAAGAAAGAAAAATCTTGATTTTAGGAAGGTTTAGCATGGTAATTCACAGCTGCATCTGACTCATATAGCAAGCTGTGGACAACCAGCAAAGGTAGTCAGTTTAAGAGAAATGGAGTTAACAGCATTTAACCACCACTTTCCTTTAACAGCTCAGTGTCCTAAGGCAGCATCAGGAAAATTTGCCCCAGCCATGTGATATCACAAAGTGCTGCTTTGCCATCCCACTGACGGTCAGTACAGCTTGATCTGATAAGAAGTGGTGACATTGTTCACTGAGGAGGCACATTCATTTTTGGAAGTCATTAGATTTCTCCGAATTTGTGTGGCCTGGGATGTTCTGGGGAAATTGTCTTTGCCTTCCTGGAAAAAAAGTACTTACTTCTCATAAAATTCCATAAGGGTCTCAGTGTCTCCATTTACTGCTGTGATGTATCACAGACCTATTTGGTGCTCCCTCTCAAAGAGTCTCAAACCTTTAATGGATTAAGATATTTACAGTTTATCACACAAAAATAAATTCCCTCTCTCTCTTCAAACTCACATCTTACTGTTGGTTATCACACACCTGGCTGTTTTCAAATGCCACCTTCCTTGTGCTGTTAGCAGCATGCCCTATTTCATTCCTTTTTTCTCACTAAGAGATAATCTCCAGTTTCTGTGGATCTATTTTCGTTGTATGGACTCTGGACTGCACATGTGGTGAAGAACACACCTTCGAAGTGAGAGCAGGGTTTTTCTGAGCAAAGGTTGGCAAATATGAGCTCCGTATTCACAGTAATGGTCAGTGATGTTTTCTACCTCAAACAGTCCTCCTTTCCTGAGAAATCTCCTTATCATGCACATGCATTATATAAAGGCATTATCTGGATTCACCTTTTTCTTGGCATCAGTTGTCTGTAATAGCCATGGGCTATGAACAATAACCCTGACAAGAGCAGCTGCTTCTGTCTGTCTTGAGAAAGCACAAAAGCCCTGGACTGCCCCCACTCCAGCCCTGACTGAGGGAGCACCTCAGGGCATGAGCTCAGTGTGGAGGAAGACCTTTTAGATTAAAAAAAAATACATTGTGTGGACTGCTGTGTGCTGTTTCTGTGCTAGTGACAAGAGAGTTTCATTACCTCTGAGGGTGCTGATGTTTAACAATGGATAGACCTGATCAAGAAAAAGATTCACAATGCTTTATACCATCTTTCTAGCTGCTTTATTATGCTGAAGCAGCTGAGTCTTGCTCAGAATGTGGAATCTTGCTAGCAGTGTATTGAAATGCACTTGAATACAGTATTTATAGAGCAGATACTGTTGAACAGAACATTCATAAATGTATGCAGCTACCCTTTTTCCAGGGGTGCCTTGCAGCTTCTGCAGAGTGACAACCACATTCACTGAAGATCCGCCCCAGAACAAATTATTTAAGCTGGTTTCTTGCTGGCCCTTGCACTAGTGAGTGCTATGCTCAGAATGAGTCTGACATTCAAGATATTTGGTATCATTTGTTCAAAGGACAAGGATTGAATCTTGTGGTCTGAAATGAGTGATGGTAGGCTGAGGCATTGAAGTGAATAGGGGTTTGGTAAACATTCCTTGGAGGGAAATAATTTTTCTGGTATACTCATGTGAGTGCCTTGAACGCTTTAGTAAAGATCTGTTTGAAGCAGCCAGTAATAGGGAAGGAAGCATGCTGAAAATTTCTCAGAGGTATTGAGAGAAACTGTCTCTTATGATGTCATTAATGGCTTGTGAAATGGAGTTTGGTGTTTAAGTAAAGCAATTCTGGTTGACCTATATATATTTAAATTGGTTGCTAACTTAGCTGTGAAGAAAAAATATCTTCTTGAAGATGTTTTCCATTCTTCACAAAAATCTTGCCTTTTGAGATTTTTTCTTCAGCACACTTGACTTAATTGAATTTCTAAGAGTAATAAATGCATTTTGTTGAAGATGTGAGACTCAATACCCATTTGAAGCTAAGTTATATTTCAAGTATGAACATGCAGGATGGCACAAGTATTTTAACTTAGCTGCATCTCCTAATTTGCAGGAAATACTGTTATACCTACAATGAGTCTGGTCATTCTTATAAACTGATACTTATCTAAAGCAAATAATCACTGGTATGTACATTTGGCTAGTACTAACCATGAATCTGAACATGGATTTCCCTGGAGTAATACCTAAGATGCACACCACTTTAAGCTTGATGTCTTCTAAAAAGAACTTTGTTTGATTTGGTCAGAAAGGAAGCTTAACACACACACTCATGGTGTTCTCACAAAAATGTAAATCTTGATCAACTCTTGCCAGCATGACCTTGAATTCTTAATTATTGATTTGTTTTACACTATTCCTTGCAAAGATGACACTTATCTCATTAATTTATCTGCATTCCCTCTTCACAAGACGTTTCTCACTAAAGAACGAACAATTTTATTTGGCTACTTATTATCTTGATTTACAGGTTGCTTATATAGATCACAGACTGTCTCTGTTTAGGGCATTAAAATTTATCACTTAGGTGCAGCAAATAGCTACAAGTGTGTGGCTGTTTACTGTCCTGTAAATGATCCCATTTTTCACAGCAGTTACACTGAGCCAGGGGGATGTAACCCCTGGATGCCACCTGCTTTCTATGGGAAAACCTGTTAGCAGAACACAACTGCCTGCCTTTGCCTGCCCTGAATGGGTGTAGCAACAGCAGTAATAACAGCAGCTGCTTAGTATGATGTAGTTTGTGTTAGAAAAAAAGGGAAAAGGAAGAGGAATTTTGGGTAGAAGCAAAAAAAAAAAAAAATCTTCAAATGGCTTTCTTTCAACTCTAGCTGTGTTTTGCAAGTTTACAAGTACAGGAGTCTTGACAAGCACATTTTCATGAAGTACATGTTGAATTTTGCTTGGTCGCCAGCGTTTCCTGCACTCCTTACTCTGAGAGTGACCCTGGGAATTATAGGCAGGGATGAAGTCCCTACTGCTCATCTTGTGGTCAAAATCAACCAGTTCTGTTCACTGGTTTTCTCTCTGTAACCTTTATAATTACTCTTTCACAAATTCATTGTTTATTTTCATTTGTGGAAATGTCTCTTCTTTTCACCTTGCTTGGCCTCAAGTGCTAGTTTTTCAGCAACGAGAGGCTGGGGAGCCTGGCCAGCCCCAGGGAAGAGAGAATTTTATTCTAGGCTGGACAAAAGAGCAACTACAGTGCCACTCACATGTATTCTGTCTTGTATTCCTCGTGTCTTCCTTCTTCATCATAAAAGATGCATCACTTCACATTAACCCCAAAGCTTGTTTTCATCATCATCCTTCCCACGTGAGAGACTGTTTCAGGATGTCCAGGAAGAGAAAGCAAAATGCATTCTATCAAACTATCACCCTCTAAAAGGACAATTCAATTGCTTTTTTCTTCTGGACCTGGATCTGGCTCCAGGACTCTTGCTTTAATCATGTCCAACATAAACCATTCCAGGATTGCAATAATATCTTGCTGCTGCTTACCCAGCAGATTTAGTTTCTCATTCATTTGATGAAATACTGTATTTTTTGAACTTACCTGTGACTGTTTGACTGGGTGCTGAGGCTATAAAAACTGCTTACCTGCACTTAATAAATAGCATTTGCAGTCATTTTACAAGTATCTTGGCCATTTAAGTCTTGCCTTCTGAATACTGTGGATATGGAACAAACAGATATGAATTTCCCTTTAAAATTTCATCAAAGGTATAGTTCTCAAAAGTCACTAGTTTTTTGACAGTCCAGGAGTGCCATCCACAGGATGAAATTCACATTTTATGCCGGTATGTCTTTGGTACTTTAGTGGGAAAAAAAATAGTTTTAACAAAAGAAGAAAAATCAGCAATTTGCTTTTGATACCACTTAAAATGTACACTGTAACCAAATAGGAAAACCTTTTTCTCTTTCTGTTGGAATTGACTGACAGAAAAGTATATGATTTAGATCTTTAGATGGTTGATAATTGACTTCTAACAGTTTATTAAAAATTAATGATACAAATATAATTTAGCTATGGCTTGGTGGTTTTTTAAGACTGTCCTGTGATGTTGACACAGAACATATTTCTTCTGTGTTCTTTGAAATCACTAGGGAAAATATCCTTTTGACCAAAAAAGAGCTCATTGGATAATAAAACCTGGAAGTTTTGCAGGTCTGGATTTTCTAGCTAAGATGATAGCATATAAAGCCAATTTCCCAAACTAAGTTGATATTCTCAGAAATAACTTCTTAAATAGAAAAAAATTTCCTCATGTATATTCTGCTATTAAGCCTAAGACTACCTTGAGAAACTGTAATAAGAATAAAGAAATTATGGGAATTTTGTAATATGTAGGAGGAAAAAATTCCACTCTCAAATAGAGGGGAATCTGCAACTAGAAAGGAGTATGCTTATTAAAAGGTAACTGAACAGAAATTATAAAATTGTAAATCCTCTGTCACATCTTTCAAAATACTTGTGAGTTAGTATTTCCTTGGATACTTTCATACTATGAGTCCACATACAGAAATTACTTAAAACTGCAATATCTTCAACATGAGAAACCATTGAAATGCAGCTTCATGATATCTTTGACCAGTGCCAGTAGCCACAGAGACAAAATCAGGCTTTGGTAGGGAGTCACAAATTTTTCTTAGAGGTCCTCTGCCATCTGTGGTATTGGTACCAGAGTCCTGGAATGTCTGGCCTGAAAGTTTTGTGAGCCTTCTGCCATTAGTTGCAATGAAACAAAAGATAGACAGCTGCTCAAGGTATCCTTATTGTCAGGAAAAGTTTTCCTTGTCTTTTCCTTTCCCTGTTCTCTATTCCCCAGTACTGTTTTCTATGCCTGTTATGATTTGCCAACTCACTCCAACACACTTTCTTTCCTCCCCTCTGTGCCATTTGTCTGTTTTACTGCCTTTCCTGTCCCAGCTAAACACAAGGCTGTGCTGCTCTGAAGTATGTATGAAAAACTGATGTATGACCTCAAGCCAAAACCCACTGAATCTGTTAATTTCTTTGACCTTGAATGTACTTTGTCTTGGTACAATTGTTAACGCAATAAGTGTAATTATCTCCCCACTGTCCAAATTTTTCCCATACTCTATGCTTTTTATGTAGCTAGGTCAAGCACATTTTCTTTCCAGTCCACAAAATACATTCCAAAAGGTTCCAAAGCAAAAGTTATTATGATCCAGCTATCATTTTGCTTTAAGAAAATATTGAGTTTGATTTGATATTTTTGGGAAAGCTGTGATGGGGAAGCTAAAGACCAATAAGCAGTTCAGATGCCCAGTATAGCCTTGAAAAATTAACCTTCCATGATTAATTAACCTTCTGTGCTCTCAGCTGAAAGTAACACTGAGTTAGATGGGATTACTTAAGTGCAACTCTACATACAGACAGAAATAGAGTTATTAGGACTGATACAGTAATATACAGTTCAGACAGTCGGATTCCCAGCTGAAACTGCAGGAATGATATTTTCATATTGGTTTATTAGGCAAGAATGGAGAAGAAGTCCCTGCTGGACTCTTAATCTTATTGTACAGACTAGTATTTCAGAATATCCTCCCTGAAAAGTGTGACCCAGAAATTTATGCTATTTTTATTTGTCATTTATGCTATTTGTTTGCTGGTTACTATTTCACAGGTCAGTGTTTGAATAATACATCACTTAAGGGTTATTCTCCTTTCTTCATTTCTACATGTTCTTGTATCATGGGAGTTCTTTGTTTATGCTATTAATTTCTATAGAATTCATAGCTGAAAATGGAGAATAATCCTGAAGTGTGGAGAAAAAGATATCTCAACAGTTTCAAGTATTTTTTCTGGGTTTCAGATATTTTTCAGGTTTTAGTTTTCCTTGAAAGAATCTCTATAATGTTTACTCACTAGACTAGTGACTCCTCACATCTGATTGTTTCTATTTACACCCTCTGCAACCTTATTCTTCCAACTCTGCAAGAAATTCAGTTTGTTTAGAAGTATCAAGATCTATGTCTTGCCACCAACATATATTAAGCAAACCAAAATGTCCTATTTTCTCTAAATTTTGATATCTTTGTCATTATTGACAGTTTCATACTTGGCCTGAAGTTTTTTATAGATGTGAAGCCCTTTCTATATTACCACAGCATTCCCACAATGGGATTTTGGCCAATCATTAAAGATGCAAAATACCCCAGTAATTTAGGTCATGGTTAACACAGATAAAACAACCATTCCCAGAAATAGGTACCTCTTCTAGGATCATAGTGGGAGGCTCGAAAAAGAAAAATATAACTGTTCATAGATGCAAGACTTAAAGCAAAGGTGCTGTGAGATACCCAGAGAAGCTGAGGCTGCTCCATCCCTAGCATTGTTCAGGGCCAGAACACTGATCTAGTGGAAAGGGGGTTGGAACTGGATGATCTATAAAGTCAATTCCAACCCAGGTCACCCTGTGAAGTTGGTACAGGGGCTAAGAGAACGATATAGCTTCTACTGTGTCACCAGTACACATTAAAATGGTTTGCTATAATTTTAACATGCAGAGCATAAACACCAAGAATTCTGCCACCTCTGAGTTTCTAAGCAAGTCACATTTATTGTCTGATCAAATATTGATATGATGAGAGGTCATGCTCCTTTCTGAAATCCCATTAGTAACCTGTGTACTGGGGAAGAGTTCCAACATTATTTTTAAATTTGGCAGCTTTAGAAATTCTTGCCTAAGATATCTATAAATAATACATATCTCAGGCCTGGCCTAAAAACATCAAATTCACTCTGAGCTGCTGGTCTTCACTGGAAACAGATCACAAAGGTGGAGGAAGTATGATTTACTCAGACCTCTTTTCCAGGACAGCTCACAGCATTACAGAACAGAACTGCTGATCACTTTTGGAAGGACTCATTTGAGAGTTAATCTTCAAAAGTGACCTTCCCAAACCTGACATGGGAGATGAGCCCACTGAATTTTCCGAAGTAAGGGCAGGGACTGCTGGGGCACGGTCTAAGGCTGCAAGGGATTGCCATCTTTGCTCACAGGCTTTAAAGCTGAGTAAATGAGCAGGAAAAGTAAAAAAAGAAATTC
Organism: Aleadryas rufinucha; assembly: GCA_013397815.1. NCBI lineage: Eukaryota > Metazoa > Chordata > Aves > Passeriformes > Aleadryas > Aleadryas rufinucha. The sequence continues at coordinate 28,935 of VZTH01009624.1, forward strand.
CCACTAGGCCAAGGACAGATTTATTTACTCTACAGGCAGTACAGAGCATGGTGCACTATAAGCATGTTTAACAGGTTGCTTGGGAACCATCTCAGACTTTTATAACATGATATGACAACCTTTGCTCAAATGTGTGCAATACCAGCCTGGATGCCGCTGTTTCAAGGGCTTTTTATCTTGCTTTTCCACCTGGTCTATGAATGCAGCAATCATTAGCAACTTTACTGACCCCATGGCTAGCAATGATAACTAATAATTAAGTTAATATGAACATTCATAATGTTATTATTTGTCCTAATCACAATGCCATGTGTGCACTGGAGGAATGTGAGGTCCTCTCTCAGTGAACATTATTGTCACAGTCCATTTGAATATCTCAAATTTAGAGAACAATGGTCTCTGTAAATTAAGCTTTATTTTATGAACTCATCAGCAAAAATAAAACCAAACAAAACAAATATTGCCTCAATTCTCTTTGTACAGACTCACATGTTTATGAGCAAAATGGTTCCCTAGACCATGGTGAGAGCACTCATTCTTCATCTTCCTCCCCTGCATCACTCTGGGAAGCACAAAAGCCTGGGCAGTCCAGCTGCTGCTGGATCTGCTTCAAAAGCTTTTTTCAAAGAATCACGCAATCATTATGGTTGAAAGAGACTTCGACATCATCGAGTCCAACCTTTGACTGATCACCACCTTGGCAACCAGACCATGGTACCAAGTGCCATGTTCAGTCATTTCTTGAACACCTTCAGGGAATTGTAACTCCACTACCCTGAGCAGCTCATTCCCACGTTTAACAACTCTTTCAGTGAAGAAATCCTTCCTTATGTCCAACCTGAATCTCCTCTGGTACAGCCTAAGGCTAAGCTTGAGGTAAGCCAATGTATTTACACATTCCATCTTGGAAATTTGGTCTGTACCACATCCATTACTTACTGGATTCCGAAGAAACGTCCAGACAATTGCTATGCAAGAGTGCCGAAGGTCAATCTTCAGGAGAGGGTGAGCTGAGGGTGACAATGGCTGCAGAGTGGCCTCTACTCCTTCCTGTGCATTGCATCCCAACAACATGTTGTTCTGGCTTTGACCAGAGCATCCGTTGGGTCTTAGCATGAGGAGTGTGTCAGGCCAAAACTGGAGCAGGACTTGAGCCAACAGTCAGAGTTAGGCAGCCATGGATTTAAATTAGGTTAGCCAAAGGGATTGTTGGGTATTACAACGTTATCTTTATTCACAGGAGAATTCAGAAGGACATTCTGTTCTTCTCTAGACCACGTCGGAGGGCCCACATGGTATGTATTAACCTCAACTGCTTTGGAAGTGTCTAAAGGAATGCAACACAATTACCAACCTCTTCAAAGTCAAAGACATTCAAATACACTCTTCTGTAACTGAGGTATCATGATTGGCCCAGGAAATTCTGACCCAGGAAAGCTGGAATGCCAGCTGGTGGATGACTGCTCAGAACTTCTGTGAGGGGAGCTGCAAGGCATCTGCTGTCATGGGTAATGCCAGCATGCATTTTCTTCACAGACTGACTACTTATCTTTATAAGAAAAGTCCATCTTCCATATTCCTTGACTTTGTTTGGAAGACTCTCTCAGAAAGTAATATTTATTACAGACAGTTTGTCCCTTTTTCCATTTATATGGATGAAAGATTGTTATTTTTTCTTGCAACCAGCACAGGCTGATCAAAGTAAATATTCTTTGCATAGCCAATTGTAGCCCAGTAAGTGATCTTCCTATCAGTGTAGGATTCCTTCCTGGATTACTTGGGTTTCTTTATGAGATGATTTTGATGAGAGAAAAAAAGGAAGAGAAAAGGGAGAAAACATTTTCCCAAGTTAAAAAAGGGAAATGGAAATTAATTTCCTTTTTTTCTAGTCTGAGCTAGTTTATTTTTCTAGATTCATTATTGACTCTATGCACTAAATCTTCTCTCCCACAGACTTTCTTCAAAAAGATAATATAACATCATTTTCCATATGTACATCTTATGGATCCACTTAGTCAGGAGCAGGCTGATTGTAGAAGCTGTTTCTGTTGCTTTGCAAAATTAGTATGGTTAAAGGATATGAATTTTTTTTTCATTCTAATATTAGCTATTAACTTTAGCAGAAATCAGCTTTCCAATATAAATTCAGGGGTCTCTGGTGTTTCTTCCATTTTTCTTCTGGTTTTTAAAAAACATCAGAGTGAGCTGGTATTCTAATCATTACCCCAGTAACTAAAATAGACATCGTTTATACATGGAACAGACTGTTTTCTTACTGAGGCCGAGAAAAGTTCTTCGGGCATCCTCAGGTAACCTGCTTAGAACTATCAGTAATATGTTTTTCTTCTGGGTGTTATTTGCACTGCTCTGTCCACGGAGTGCCCTCGGCCTGAGAGGGGCTGAGCTGAGTTCCCACTGCCCAGCCTGTCTGAGCTCCAGCTGTGGAAGGGATGCAGGGAACAGGGATGCAGCCCCAGGCAGCTCCTGGGCGATACTCGGAGGCTGTAGGGCGGCTTTCACCCTTTCTCTGGGAGCAGGGGAAAGGCAGCAGGTGAGACAAAAGAAAATCCACCATCAGCATCCTTCTCCTGAGAAGTCTTTGGGATGTTGATGCCACTCTAAATCTCTCTGCTTAAGAAAATTGTCCCAGTTGACTGCAGCATTCATAGAAAAGGTGAGCATAACAAGTTAGAGGCACAGATAACTTGTATGCCTTCCTGTACAGCTCTTAATTTTTTATAGTCAGTGAGTTTTTTTATTTACCAGTTTTAACTATGTGTTAGTGTTTTGTAGCTGTAATAACTACTGCTTCATTTGCATTTATGTTAAGATTTTTATTAGGCTAACAAGAAATTCTTGGCTCCACATTTAATGTGCTCTTGGCTCCACCCATCACCTTATTTTTAATGGTGTTCAGTGTTATTCATACTGAAGCTCTGTGTAAGGCAGTAAACAAAAATTATTTACAGATCTATTTTTAAGTTGCAGCAAACTCTGAGGGAAAATCACAGCCTAGCACAAAAAACCACAATAAGTGATAGGAAGATGAGTGCATATGAAACTGTAGAAGAGTTTACATGTGGAACCTACAGCTGTAACAGCAGATTCCACCAGCCTCCATTGCAAGAAAAATTAAACTCTAATTTAAATGAAGAGTTAGAAAAAGGTGCAAGGGGATACATTAGTTATAGAGATGCTCTTTATAAGCTGACAGCTATTTTTCCTTTTATTTTTCTTCAAATGCCCTCGCTGACCGTGTCAACAGCATCTGAGATATCAAGGTTATTTTGTAGATGATTTGTGGCTATTTAGCTCTCTATGCTTCTTGTTCAAAGGTTAAGAGAAGTGAGCTGAGTTTCTTTATTTACTGATTATTTGTAGTCTGTGAGCTTAAAACCCTTTAGCAGTAAGAAAATGAAATAGAATAATTCTTTATGAACTATCTTTCTCCTCATAGCTTCTGACTATGGTCCAGCGTTATGGAAACATCCAAATGTAATTTGTTGTGGAACTAAAAATCAGTGCATTTGAAGACACAGTGATCTTATTAGAAGTGAGCTGAGGATGTGGAGAGGAAGTTGGAAGGTTGCAATATAAAACTTCTGGGACATGCACCAAGTTGAATTTTGAGCCTAGTCATTACCATGCAAAACTTGTCTTAATTTAATATCAGATCAGATCTGCCTCTGAAGTTGTGAGAAGTGGAAGTGGTGCCAATACACACTCAATAAATCTAGAGGAATCTTTTCTGTTATCCAACAGGGAAGTTACAGTTTCAGTATCCAAATCCTTTAAAAAATGGTGATATGAGCAAGAGTGAGTGGAAAACAAGAAACAGGCAGATGTAATCAGAGTAAAACTGGATTCCCTGATCTTTATTTGAGAAAATACTCCCTAGAAACAATTTTTCAAGAAGCAGTCTAATTTGGCAATTAAACTGAAGAAACTAAATAAATATCATTTCACAAACAGGACATACTCATTCTTGTAATTAATATCTTTTTGAAACCCATGCAACTGGATGAGAATTTCAGGACCATAATTCTTTCCCCAGGACAGCTATCGTTCTCTTCTGCCTAGAAAAAATGATCCACACATAAATCTCCTTTGACATATTCAATCTTGTTTCCCATCTACAGCTGTTGTTGAGCTTGGATGGACTTTGTTAAAAATCCTGTAGAAAAGACTACGCTAAATTGTGCATAAAATCACCACCATGCTGGAGATTTACCACCTTAGAAATCCTTGTGGGATATTTCCCACAAGGGAAATTATGGGTTTTGTAAACAAGGTTTCCATAAAGAAAAATTGTTGAAGCTTTGTTTTTCAGTGCTGAAATCCTGAGTGATTATAATCCATTGTACCCCCTTCACACAATTGAAGTTGGTTAAATAGCAATATTTACATATGTAAAGCTGGACCTTAGGAATGCTTGTCTCATCTTAATGAGTGCAGTACTGAGGGTGAGAACAAATGATAATAAAAAGCATTTCTATTTTTCTGAATAAAAAACCACAACAGCTCGTACTCCTTTTTTATCTTTCTTAAAGTTTTCAACAAAAATAATCTGAATTAATTTTCGTTGGTATGCTACTTTGTTTTCAAGGATTTAAATTAAAAATTACTCTTGCAGATCCATAAACCCTGTGTGTTACTGAAAGATCCATGCCTAAGGAGCCATCTGGAATGCATTGCTTTTCCTGATCTTTTTAGGAAGAGGCAAACCTTTTATAAAGAATCAGAATTGTTCTAGAGTAGTCTGTATGATCATCAGTTTCCAAGTGAATGAAAGAAAGAAATTACTTTGGTAATTACTCAGAGACCAAACTGTAATGCTTGAAGAATAAGTAGAAAATTTTCTGGTAACTGCAGTTTTTCTCAGAAACAATGCTTATTTGCAGAGGTTTTCTAAAATTTCATAGCTGTAACCATAGTAAAAAATCAGCAAAACCATCTCTCTGGAGCAGGAAATCAAGGCTGTCATTTTCAGAAATAGAGTTTATTGTTAAATTATTTCTTTTTTATGTAATTCAAACTGAGATCTATTATTTCTATCGAAGTTGCATAAGGCTGAGTGTTGTCAAATCGGTGAAACTGTAAATTGTGGAAGCATCAACACAAAGCTTTTGTGTGTACCCGGTTACACTGGTTAGTTAACTCCATTGAGAACATAACTTTGGGAACGTTTCTGTGTGTTTTCCCTATCCTGAGCTGTCAGTGCAAGAGCAGCAGTACAGCTGCACTTTGCAGAGATGCACCCTGAAACCCAGGCTTCTAAAGCTTGTCCTTTTTTTCCCTTACAAATAAAGGGGGGAAAATACAGGATTTGGAAAGAGCAGCACTGCCCTCCGGTGGGCAGATTGATCCTTCACAGAGGCAAGCCTTGTTTTTCCTTCAGCTCTGGGAATATTTAAAAAGCAGTGCCTAGAACTGTACTCCCAGCAAAACATATGGGATTGAAACTTTCAAAGTAAGGTTCGAATATGAATAATATTTTTGGAGGGTTGCAGGGTGGGTGCTGTGTTTTGGTTTTTGTTGTTTTGGTTTTTGCTTTCTTTTTTTTGAGAAATCTGTAAAATACTTCTATGCAAGATGAGAAATCACAGCAAAATAGAAAGGTAGTACATTTGTCTGTTGTAACATAAAAACACTGCATTGTCAGTAAGGATGGATTCAATTCCTTCCTGTCTCATTCACTGTCTCACAGGTTTTCAACCCCAAATGATCACTTGACATTATTCTGATTAGAATAAAATATTCTGTTTTTCGAGATCTAAATCTTCTTCTTATTGGACAAAGCACAATAAAGACTAAATAGCAAAAATGTTTCTTTTTGAAGCTAATCAGAAGCAGCAAAGGAATAAAATGTGTATGCTTTAAATTTGCATATGTACAACTATGTTTACATAAAAATAATGTTAAGCAGTTGTTTCTGCTTAAATACAATTTTTATTAAACCCTTTCACAGGCTTCCTTCCAGGTACCAAACCACTGATGGCAGCTTTCTGAGAACAGGTTCTCAAAAGGTTTGCACTCACCTCGCAAAAATTCATTATGATAAATTTGCATATTAAACAGAATCAGAAGTCTAGTTAAGTCAAAACATCTCACTGAGACAATATAAAACCTTTTCTATTATAGAATTCTGGAATGGTTTGGGTTGGAAAGGACCTTAAAGATCATTTATTCCAACCCCCTGCCATGGGCAGGGACACTTTTCACTAGCCCAGGTTGCTCAGAGCCCCTTCCAACCTGGCCTTGAACACTTCCAGGGATGAGGCAGCCACAGCTTCTCTGTGAAACCTGTGCCAGTGCCTCACCATTCTCACAAGGAAGATTTCTTTTTTGTAGAATTTAGTCCAAACCTGCTCTCTTCCTCTCCTGGGGAAAAAAATTTGAATGGGATTGTTCTGAGTGAATTGTTTTTGAAATGTCCATGTTCTAACTTCTCTGTTTTTGTAACACCTCTGTGTCATTTGGGATGCTTACAATGAGTTGGAGTATTTTTTCTGTAGTTTTTCAAACATTTGGCCTGGGAATTGAACCTGAGCTGGTACTTTTCTGGGTTTTGGCCAGGTCTTCCTTCTTTTTTTTTTCTAAATGTGTTGCATGGTGAAAGTCCTTGTAAAGTCCTTTTACACTAGTATTTTAAGATTAATTTAAAGAGAGGTTTGGGGCCTTTTAAGTACCTTAAAAATTTTCCTCAGATCCAGTTAGCTGAAAACATGTGTTTAATACTAAGTGCTCTCTAACCAGGACTTTTTCACTTGTACTTTGATCTAAGGCCTTGACCCACTCTTGCAATATTCACTTCTCTAGCCATATGAACACAGCTGAAATTTCTAATAAAAACATAACATTTGCTCCTTTGCTGGTTTTACCGGCACATCTTCCCTTAAAAGTGTATTTTTCATGCTCTAACTCATGTTTTGCCTTTGGATAATCTCTCTGTCTCAACAGACCTTACTCAGAGGGAGGACTTTTTACTTCACTTTGAGGCTGACTTGACTTACCAGCTCCGTGTTGGCTTTAAGTATGTTTCCATGCTTTACTGAATCAAAGTTAAAATTATGAGTCAGGTTTAATTTTCTCTTGTTGATTTTCCAACTGCTGCAGCAATATGTTTCCCTCAACAATTAATTTGTTTAGTATTCAGGAACAGGCAAGTTATTTTAAAACCATTCTCAAGCTGATCACCATCTCATCTCACCTAAACATTTGTTAAAGTGTGGGGCTAAACTTCACTGGTTTTCAAGCACAGTTATGAGTTGAAATAATGTGGAGACTTTTAATGTGGCTTAGCTTCTTTTTATATGTTGAGAGGAGTTTAAAACTAAGCTGACACTTTTATAAATGCAGTAACTGAATGGTATGCATTACAGTTTGTTAGAAAATTACTTTTAAACATTGTTTCTTAATTAAATATATGTTTGAAAAGCTGTATTTGAATATAGATTTAAAATACTACTGAAATTTGAGATATTCACATTGAATTTCTATTTTACTTAACCACCATAAATATGTAGTGCAGTAAGATTACAATGCAAGTATGATTTTTTAAACATTTTTTAAAAATATAATCTCTATTCTGTGATGTCCTGGGGCTTGGTCTACAACCAGCGATGGCTGAAATGGTGATGTCACTGAGAGTCTCCCAGTTCAAGCGGGCTTTGGATCAGGCCTGTTAACAACAACTTCCAAATATGACCAGCTGGATTTATAGGAGTTAGTTGCCATAATTCCCAGAAAAATGGTGGGCTGTTTCTGGAGCAACATGCACTACATCCCTAAGCTTAGCTGATCCTTCCAAATATTAGAACAGGTAACTTAATGATCTGTATCTGTCCATTTTGGGTGATGAAAGGGACATATCTCCCTGCTATCTAAATGCCAATATACAGAAAAAAGACCTAATGAAGCTGAACTCACAGCTCCAGGAAAGAACATTTTAGTTCTATTATGCTCCAAAATTGCAAGAGGACTAATACAGCCTGGGGAAGACTGTAAAATGAATTATCCTTAGCTGCTCTTTTCCTTATGGCCTGATTCCAAAGCAAAGCACTTTCCTTTCACTCCCTATGAATATCTTCTGCTGTCATCTTCTGGTTTATTTTACTTTAGGGACATGATCAGCTTTTATCTGCCATTGAAGATCCATTTCTGACAGCAGGTAACGGCATTTGGAACCTTTTCCCTACACTATCACTTTAGATTCTTTGTGCCATGAAATTGGTCCTTTTTCTCTTTTTCCTTCCTAGTTTGCAGATAGTGAATGTTGATGCATCAGCCTCCTTGATGTTTCCCACTGGGCACTAGGAAATGACCAGGAATGACCAGGCAAAAGGCCAAGTCTGGATGATATCGACACAGAGGCAAAAAAACCCCCAACAAAACAAAACAAACCAACAAGGGTTTTTTTTTTTTCCTCAGCTTTTCATTTAGCTAGAATTTTGCCCTGACTCCAAAGCAGGAAAGACTGATTCTTTCCAAAATTCCCTTTTCTAAGAACTGAAAACTTCAGTTCTTAGCTTAAAAGCCCTCTTTAAAATTATAGACAAAATCTATAATCTGTTTAGTCACTTTGCCTACCCTGATGTCTAAGGTCAAGGAAGCTGCAAGTTACTCAGGGTGTTTGCAGGACTGCCAGACTCTGGTTCCACACATAGCCCACTGAATTGAGCCTGAATATAGGTCCTGAATTTGTCTCCCTTATCCATGCTACTTAACCTATATATCTCTTCATCAGCACCACAGCGCCCTGGATCACCTGCCTGGATTTACTTTGATGTGGTTAGGCAGCATGAGCAGGCCACATGCCATGTTCTGTGAGCCGTTCAGTGCCATGGAGTGAAGGGTTAATGCTCTCTGACCCCTCTTCAGTCATGTCTAGCTTAGGTGAGCCAGCTCAAGGAGCACAATTTTAATCTGATATCGACCAGTGGCAAAAAAAAGTCTCCTTTAGAGAACCCAGAAAGTGCTTGGAAAGCATAAAACGTTGTATTGCTCAGAGAAATCTGTTGGGGGTACAGATCATACAGGTTTTGCCTAAAAGTGCACTTTCCCAACAGAAGGATGTCATACAACTGAAAACAAGCTATTTCCCACTTACATTGACATAGTCTCATCTGTTACACATTATCACAGAATCAGAATGGCCTGGGTTGGAAGGGCCCTTACAGATCAGTTCCAACCCCCCTGCTGTGGGCAGCGACACCTTCCACTAATTCAGAAACTTTCAGAAGTTCTTGAAAAAGTTCCTTTAATGTACCAGGACCCCAAAATCTGTTTACTTTAACCACACCTTATGAAAGGGGGCTTTTAGAAAGAAACATCTTAAGGCGTCTGAAAATAGATTGCTGTCCAGCAGGTCCCAAAATCATCGCTGTTGGTACATTGTTCAGTGAGTCAAATGGATATGCTACAGTCAAATGTATGGTTAAAATTTGTAATATTGACTTCAATGCACAGGGGAACATCACTGTGAAAGTTAAACAGAAGAGATGGTCAGTATAAGCCCTGTAGCACAAAGCAGAAATCCCAGTGGTTTGTGCAGTAGTATAAAACCAGATCAGTGAAAGCCAAAAATCTTATTTTCTAACATGGAAAGAGAAAACTGTGTTTTATTTGTCTAAGTTAAAATAGAAACAATGTTCAGAGAAAAAGATTCAACAATAAGTACAGTGTCTTCCTCCTGATATTGAATATATTGTTTCCAAAAGGGTGGCAGATCAAGCCAGGAATGTGATTTTTAACAGTATTGGTCTGACTGTGAGATTTGTTAATGCAAGGATTCATATCTTCTTGAAACTTTTCAGCATTGAGCTGTTAGTTAAGAGTTACCTCTCCCAGAGGTTAAAATTCCCTATTACCTAAATAGTGGTAAGTATTGCAAAAATCACCTCTACCTTTTCTTTTTTCCTCTTTTTACTTTATCATTTAGTGTTGCCAGCTGTCACGCATGTGAAAGCTTCATATCATTGAAATAGATGAAGCGGTTATGATATCTACTTAATTACTATTTATTTACTCACTAAATTACATCATTAGATTAAGTAATATTCTTTTTATCTGTTGTACTGGGTCCAGTTGGGGTGGAGTTAATTTTCTTCATAACAGCCTGTATAACGTGAGTTTTGTATTTGTGTCTGAAACAACACTCCTAACTCTCTCATATTTTGGCTGTGGCTGAGCAGTGCCAAGGTTTTCTCTATGTCCCATTCTGACTCTCATAGTGAGCGGGGTGGGGCTTGGCAAGATATTAGGACAAAGCCAGGTTGGAGGGATATTCCATGCCCTATAACATCATGTGCAGCAATGAAAAACACTATAAACACTTGTAGCTAATCTTGTCAGGGAGATTTCATTAAACTTTTGGAATTCCTTGCTACGGTTTGGAAGTGGGGATGTCAACACAAGACTGATGGCACCTCTGTAGAGGTCATTGGGTGTCTGTTTGTCCCTATACAGCTGTGCTGCAGATACAGCTTTAATAGCAACAAAGTCACATCCAGAAAGGGAAATTTAGAGCACCCTTTCCCAGATCACTGCAACCAGGCTCCAGCATTGCAGGCAAACGCAGTGCTCTGACACGTTCAGTAGACAGATTTCTATTCAAAATTGTAGAGGTGAACGTGTTCCTCATTCTTCAGCAAGTCAGAATAGAATCATAGAATGTTAAAGGGCTGGAAAGGACCTTAAAAACTATCTTGTTCCAATCTTCTTCCATGGGAAGGGACACCTTCCACTAGGCCAGGATGCTCAGAGCCCCATCCAACCCGGCCTTGAACACTTCCAGAGATGGGACATCCCCAGCTTCTCTGGGCAACCTTTGCCAGGGCCTCACCACCCTCACAGCCAAGATTTCTTCCTAATATCTAACCTAAATTTCCCCTCTTTTAATTTGTATCCATTACTCTATCCTATCACTACAGTTCCTGATGAAAAGTCTCTTCTCAGCTTCCCAGTAAATACTCACTGTTTCAACAGCTTAAATAGTGTTTACCAAATAGTGCTTCACTGTTACATGCAAAATTTCACATTACTGTAGAGAAGAGTAAACAATGAGTTCTTCCAAGAAAGAAAAATTTTAATAATTGATGCCTGAATTACTCATACTTGACCGTATTTTTTTTTGCACATTATGTCATAGTTCAGTCTATGCATTGTGATGTTTTCAACATTCACTACTTTTTCTCTTTTTTTTCCTTTTTTTTAATTTTACCATTTCTAATATTTCTGGTGTATTTTTACCTGGATTTTATTTTTTTCTAGTTTTCTGACATAGCCTCCCAACCTGTTCCCTCTTTAACATTTGTATTAGCAAATCTAAACCTCACTATGGACAGAACGTCTCCTAATTCTCTGGTTTTTTTATTTTTTCACTGATGATTGAGGATTTTAGTTATGAGAAATCAGGTGAAAACTCAGCTTTTTTCCTTTATTTAACAAATGCCTTGTCTCCATTTCTGTGATTTTTAAATGAGCAAGTATATTTTTCTGGCTTTCCCCAGGGTGGTATAAATGATATTAACTATCTCATCTGTTTCAAAAGTGTCATGTTTTTCATGTATTTATAGAAGATGGTTTAAAAATATTTTTAAACAAAAAAAATCTCTAAATATTTTTAATTTGTTTCACATAATTCCTAGACAATAGAGTATACACCATATTATGCAAAACCAAGAAATTATATTTATAATTCCATTATTCTTTTACTTCTCAAATGTTTAGAATTTGTATAAATATTATGGTTTTTACAGTTGTACTATTGCACCATTTAATGGGCATTTTACTAGCCTGCTTCCCCCTGAAAGATTACTCTTTTTCTTTGTATGTGACTGTTCATGTGGCCACAGGTGACTGCAGTGAAAATCATTTCCGTAGGAGATTATGCTGTTTTCAGCTTCCACATACTCTTTGTTTTGCAAATGCTACAAAAATACGTGTGGTGACATAATTTGATTTTTTTATTTATGAATAATAAATAATTCTTCCTTTTTCTCTTGGATAAACTTGATCTCAAAGATAAAATCTCAAAGATAACCAGCAAGAATAAATACTGCTGGGGGGAGAAAAGGAAAATGCAGGATATTAATGCCCCCAAATAAAACTCTAAGCTCATGGAAGAAATTCAGGCATGTACTACAGTGTAGAAAAACATTTTACTTAAGAAATAAGAAAAAACCAAACAAATTTAAATAAACCAGCCTTACTTTTCATGCCAGTTCTTTTAGAAGCAGTTATCTATCATGATTATTCTTTCTTACTTCTGGAAAAGAAATAGAAGCTTAATATTTGTTATCAAATATATGGGACTCTAATAATTCAGCATTTAAAGATACTGCACGTTACATCTTTGTTTCTCTGTCAATTTAAATCTCTAAAAACTTGTTAGACTTAAGAATACTTATTCCTCCAGAGCACAGACTTGGAGGCCAGTATGTAGCAGACTGTGCTAAAAGTTTTTGTCCCCAAGAAAATAAGTCTAATAACTGTAAATATCTATTGATTTTTTTCACTTGGTAGTAACAGGAAAATCTTGCAATAAAGTTGCACACTAACAATGATTATTTAAATTATATTTTCAGCTCAATTTAATCCTATAATTTTAAATTCAGGTTTACTCTTTTGTGACTGAAACATTTTAATTTTCCATTTATAATTTGAAGAATTGACAGAGGTATGAGAGAAGGAACTTTATCCTTTTATAGCAATAGAATTTCCAGCTTGGTTCCACTTCTGTAATCTTTCATCACTTCTATGTGTAAATGAAAAAGAACAGAGGTCTCAAATCCATCTGCTGGGCTTGTACTTAGCAAGATGAATTTTTAAAGGTAAATTGATTTGAAATGTGTTGTTTCTGCAAAGTTAGGATAAAATCAGGGGATGTATGGGCAATATAATTATTTCAGGGTTTTGACTTTTCTATTGAAATAATTGATACATGTGTTGGCTGGAAATGCTAAAACTCTTGTATAATTGTATAATGATAGATTAATTCAAGCTAAAATGCAGATATATTTGTAAGCTTTAAAATACTTTTTGTAGAATTGCACTGAAGCATCCCCTTCTCATTGCCTGTCCCTTCCTTCCTACAAGGGGAAACAAATATATGAAATCTGAAATATTGGTCAGTTCTATAAGGGTTTTGTAAAGCCTGACTTTTGGCACCATTGCATTTGATCTGTTTCTAATAATTTTTATGCTTTTTCCATGTTCCAGACTGACTTTAAAAAGCAAGTTTTTCTCTCTTTGTTTTAGTTTGTTTATTTCTTTTCCTCCGAAGTATAAGAAATCTGTCAGAGTTGATTTACATCAGGATGTAAATCCTTCCATGCAGACTAGTCCTGTGTCTCAGTTGTGCAGTTCTCATTGGTTTTCAGTGGCAATTCCAGTTTCTAAATGAAGACAAACTGAGGCTGAAAGCTTGTAACAGAAAAAAAGCCATACAATTTCAAATATCATTGTTAGTATTTCATGTGTGCTGCTGTGTTTGATATCAGGTATTTTTTCCCAGTTTAGGCAGACATTCAAATAAAGAAGTCATCGATTGTTTTAACAACAGAGAGTTGTAAAACGTTTTACCATTCAGTATCTTGGGAACACTTAAAAAGTTCTGAAATAAGAAGTGTTCTCTTTGTAGCACCTACAATGGGTAATGAAGAACGATTTGAACACAATGACCAAAATTTGAACTCCTGTTCAAATAGATGAGCCCAGTTATTTGAATCTTTGAGAAAGTAATTACATGCTTAGTTGACCTCATTTTCAAAATCCAACAGCACTTTCCTCATCCTTCTGTGTTACCTGTCAGCTACTGCTAAAATAATTATCATGATAAAAATAAGAAACCAATTGTATATAATTTTGTTTAGTTATCATCTTGTCAAACACCCAATGTGAAAAGTTAATTTGGTGCAAGAAGATAAATGGATAATCATAAAGGTCTAACCTGAATATCTTTCCACATGTGTCTAACAGAATAGAAATTACCTTTTGTTCAGTAGTTATTGTGAGGTTCATGTACAGAGGACAACAAAATAAGAGTGACCAAATAATTTAGTGCTCTAAATTGAAATCTGTGTTACCTGGTTTGGGGAATCTTGAAAGATGGAGTACAATAGTTTACTTGTCATATCTTTCCTCCAAAACAAAATTGTTGTCTGGCTGTTATGTTAGGTGTAAAGTGGGATTTTCAAAGGGTTCTGCACTGATATAAATCTTTTTCAAGTCAGGCTCAGCTTCTACTGAAAGCTGCGCTACAAATTTCAAAAGGAAAGGAGAAAGGCTGAGGCCGAATATTTTTGGAAAGATATATTGATAATTTTTAACATCAAAAAAATGTCATGCTGTCAAAATGCTTTGGAATATGTGTACTTAGAGAGTGAGCTTATACTTACATTTGACACACTGAACACTAGGTAAATGCTTATCAGTTCTCTTTTACAGCTTCTCTGGCCTCAGCTTTCACCTCATTTTGTGTGCTATTTGGGAGTGAACTGCAAGGATTTCAGATTTATTTCTTCCTATCTTCTCCTTTTATTTGAGTAATCTGTTTCTGATCCACGTATCTGATTTTCCTTTGCTCTGCCTGATGTGGACAACAAAAAAGTTGCTACATGAGGTGGCAACAAAAGGTATAATAATGGAGAAATTTGAGGGTTTGTTTCTTATGGTCTGCCCTTCAGAATCTCAGACAGTTAAGAATGTTACATCCATAACACAGCTGCACAGAAGTAAAAATGTTTCATAAAACCAGATTGGATTTCCCATACAGATTTCCAAAATCATTCCAAAGGCTCATGGACAAGCTATCTTTGTATTACTGATTATATAAGTTAGCAATAGAGAAAATTATTGTTCCTTAGGCATTTCTTTCTACTCCTGTTATGGAGATACCTATGCTTAGAGTTTTTCAGAGTCATAAGAAAGGAGATCAGTTAAAATATGAGTTGGACTACAAGAGACAGATGTTTAGCAAGAGGACGTGGGAATTTTAAAGTACTTAAATCTCAGAGAAACACGTGCTATTCACGTTTTTAATAGTTAAAATATAATGACCTTTTAAGTACCTGTAGAACAGGGCATAGTAATGCTTATCAAGATCTACAGTCAAGAGTGTTTATTGAACAGTTGAAATATCACTCATGAAATAGAGATCTTAATGCTTTAATTAATATTTGAACATGAAATTTCCCATTTTTCATATTTTTGGGACAAAAACCTCTGAATATTCATCAAGAATAACAGTTTTCTAAGTAGCATGGACAAACTTGGGAAAGACTGCTGGAAACAGCACAAAAGATGAAGATGCATTTTAATGACAGCAAATTTTTCCCCAGTATTTTTCCCCATATTTTGCAGAGGTTATAGATATCCTGAAATGGTTTACATAGGGTAGAAAGAGGCTAAATTACCCCCTATCTAAGTATTTGTTTCAGACCTTTTCCCCTTCTGTGTTTTGTGGCCCTTTAACCTGCAAACAGATATGAAGATTTTATTTCAAAGCTTCTTTGGAAATAAATACATACTGACAAAGCCTTGTGATGTATAGCATAGAAAACTTAGTTTGCATTCATTCTATCATTCTGAATAAAAGGTGAGGATGAAAGAGGAGAATCATTCCCCTGTCACTTGAATTTTCTTTTCAATGCTTCCATATTAGCCTACAAGGCACAAACCTCTATACAGAGCAATGTTCCTGTAATTGGTTTTATTCATAAAACTATTACATTGTGACAAATTTACTGCTGGTTTCAGTGACTGCTCTGCACTGGCTTTTACATCAGCTAATCAGAGAATTCAGGGAAGAAATAATATTGCTACTTCCTCTTGACCTTTGTCTTTTACCTGCCTATTTCACCCTGCAGTGTTATTGGCTGAGTTGAGACTCTGATTCTTTCCCTTGTGTGCCGTATCTGTTCCTGACTCATCCCATTTACTTGTCACAGAGAACTTTGCATTGACATGCTCTTTTCATTGCTTAGATGGTTCATACTATTTTCTGTTTTCTTATTGATTGCTACCCATTTCACTTTGTTCCCATGATCCACACCTTTTTTACCCTAACAATAAGGGGAAATATAAGGAAGTACATGCATGTAGTGGTTTAAACTCAGATAATTAATTCAGTGTGGCCTAGTAATTTATTTTTTGAATGCAAGGCATCATGTTATTCTCAGTTTATTTAATTTTAATTTACTAAAACTTAGAAATTTATGATAAAATATTTATTTATTATATTTAGTCAATGTAGAAGGATTGATTGCCTCCTTGAAACAAATTCTTACCCTCACCGCTGGGTCTCTAAAGTTAGGTGAAAGTCTTCCTTTATTCTCAGTGCTTGCTTCTGGCTCTGTATTCACTTCTGTTGAAGTCAACTGGAGTCATCACAGATTTGCTTTCTGGATATTCTTAATTTGCCCCACTTTTTATTATAATATATTTAGAAACACATTTCTCTGATTCTGACTTAAAATAAGATTCTTTGATTCTGTGTTGGAAAGTGCTGGGAAAAGGAAGTGAATGTTGATCTGCAGCTAACCTGTCAGAGAAGATATGGATTGACCCAGAAAAGAACCTCAGTGCTGTCCTGTGAGATCTTCCTGGATGCGCTTAGGAGAGATTTTTGTTTTCTTTAAAAAGGCCTTCCTCCAAACTGAGGGAAAGGTGATATATTCCAGTTTTGCTTTCTGTGCAATTTTTTTTCTAAGACAGTCTGAAGAACTATTGCTAATGACAGCAGTGCCTTTTTAACTACTTTCCTGATATAGATTGGTTAACATGAAGACAAATTACTCCCCAGCAATTTATTTGGATCATTTCATTGAATAATACTGCTTAATCCACATTTCTGAACACTCTTCAAGGGATGTATAAAATCTGTAAGGGATTTATACTTTTTTCCTTCCTTTTTATGGTCTTACTGGAAGTCAGAATTTAAACTATGAATGCACAAAACAACATAGATATTTGCTCATGTGATAGGAATCTAAAACCCCTCTTAACCCTTCATCAGTTTCAATATGGTCTTCCACACAAAGTATATGTACCTGTTATTCAATCCATTGCTATATAATCCATTACTATATTATTTTGCACATTACACATCCCTTCTGTTTAGTGATCACCCCTAGGAAACTTGTCAGGTGTGCATGTGCAAGTTCTCGGGCAGTGTCTTAGAGCAAACACTTGGATGACTCCATGAGAAGGTCTTCCCACTACAGTAAATCTTCCAATGTGATGAGGCCACCAGACATCAACTCAGAGATTTCAATAAGTGCTAGCTCAATATGTACTTAGACCCAGGATCTGGGGAATGCTTAGGGACTGAAGGCAGATATCAGGTCCAATTTCCTTCTCTATCTTCCCACCTTTGACATACCACTGCCAATTGGAGACCTACATAACCTAGACCTTGGGGCAAGAATAGTTGATCCATAGCCTTGAAAGCAGGTTGGGGTTGTTTCAGTTTGGTTTTGGAGGGCCTGGGATGGTCAATTGTTTGTATTTTTAATTATCATAAACTGACTTCAGGAGGGAAATGGAGACACTGTTCCTTCATACCTTTCACCAGACTAAAATACAAGTATTCCCAAATTGTTCAACATTTTTGTGTTCTACAGCATAGTTTTCTCACCACCTCTAGTCCAACTTAAAGAGAATAATATTGCTCATTTCTGACAACTTTAATACTGCATGCACTTTTAAAATTTTGTGATCTTGTCTAAGAACTGTGGGATAAGAAATACCATTCCAGAAAACAAGATTCAGCAAGTCTTCCAAGTTGGGTTATTCTGGAAACAGGTGAAAGGAGGGTGAGTACAAAGTCTATGTACTCCTCTACTGCTATGACTCCTCTGCCAAGTTGTCTTGCTGGGTCAAATGTGCATGAGAAGACCTTTGAAGAGAGAATAGCACATTAGTGATGTATATTATGTGACTTTTAGTCAGGCAACATTTAATAATGAATTGCACAAAGAATTAAATATTTCTAACTACTAAAATTTCTGATAACTTGTTTAGTAAATGAGCTCCATGTTTTTCCTTTTATATGAAATTTCACAGTTGGATGACCATTACCACAGATCTTTTTCACCCTCGTTTTTTTTAAAATACGGCGTTACTGCAATCCAGCTCTGGGGTCCCAGCACAGGAAGAACATGGACCTGTTGGAGCACATCCAAAGGAGGGCCACCAAATTGATCAGAGGGATGGAGTAGCTCTGCTATGAGGAAACACTGAGAGAATTGGGATTGTTCAGCCTGGAAAAGAGAAAGCTTTGGGGTGACCCAAGTGCAGCTTTCCAATACCTGAAGGGAGCCTACAGGGAAGATGGAGAGAGACTATTTACAAGGGCCTGGAGTGACAGGACAAGGAAGAATGATTTCACACTGAAAGATGGTCGGTTTAGATTAGATATTAGGAAGAAATTCTTCCCTTTGCGGGTGGAGAGATGCTGACACAGGTTGGATGGGGCTCTGAGCAACCTCATCTAATGGAAGGTGTCCCTGCCCGTGGCAGGAAGGTTGGAATGAGATGATCTTTAAGTTCCCTTTCAACCTAGGCCATTCTATGATTCTATGATTACTGAGAAGTTGTCCTTCCATATGACCTCTCTTTTAAACTTCTTTTGAAGTAGTGGTGAAAATAGCTCATTGTCCATTTGTGCAATTTCACAGCATATCTTTTGCTTTGGTTTTCTATCTCCCTCTCTGGAAGTCGGCATAGGGAAAGGGACAAAGCACTGTAGACATCTGAAAAGACCTGCCATAAGAAAGCTGATTTTCATTTAATTTTGTTAGAGGAGGGCAAATCTGTGTGGGTGACAAAACGTTTTCCCACAGAGAGCTAGTTATTAATGCAACGTCAGGCTTTAAGTATGTTTGTGATAGTCTGGGTATTAGACGAATTATCTGAGCACAACATCCCCTCTCTTCCTATGTCAGCAGTCTTTTCACCCTGTGCTAGAGACTGATCAAACAAGCAAATGAAAGCAGCCCAATAATGCTACAAAACCTGTGGAGCTGCTGATGTGGATGCAGTATAAATGACCTAAATTGTGAATCTGTTTAATGTTCTACACTGTCAATGGCCTATTTAAAAATTACCTAACTTGATGTTTCACCAGTATGGCTACACCAATAACAACAAAAAAAAAAAAACAATTATCAATATTAAATAGTTTGTCATCTTTCTCTGGGTTTTATCACATTAATAGAGTATTTGCCTTTATATAATTTAAAGTATTTTAAAATCGTGTTATTTTATTTTATCAAAATAAATTATTTTATCATATAGTTCACAAGTAGTGTCATAAAACTAGAGCTTAGAACATAACATGTAATGGATTTTATTTGTTTTGATGCCTATCTTTGGTCTTAAAATCAAGAACCAAACATGGTTAGAAGGGNTATTAAATAGTTTGTCATCTTTCTCTGGGTTTTATCACATTAATAGAGTATTTGCCTTTATATAATTTAAAGTATTTTAAAATCGTGTTGTATTATTTTATCATATAGTTCACAAGTAGTGTCATAAAACTAGAGCTTAGAACATAACATGTAATGGATTTTATTTGTTTTGATGCCTATCTTTGGTCTTAAAATCAAGAACCAAACATGGTTAGAAGGGGAAAAGGGGTTTTACCTCAGTATTTATTTTAAAGATCCTTGGTGCACCCCGTCCAGGTGGAGCACACTGGAATGCACATCCAAATGCACACCGAAATGCACACCCACAATAGTTTGGGTATAACATTATAGGCCTTACTAATCAGCATATTTATCAAAGATTCCCCAGTGAGAGGCTGAGCAAACCCCCCTCCCTGAGGAACTTTCCCCCCCTGGACAGGCCTATCTTAGTTTACAAAATGTGTTNTATCTTAGTTTACAAAACGTGTTCGAGAGAAGACCTTGGTGTCTGAGGCTTCTAAGATGTTTGGTCTCTTTAGCTTAACAAAATATTAAGTCTAAGAATGTAGGCTAAAACCACTACGAATACAAGAGGCTATGAAAAAAGTATATAGAAGTGATATAAAAGAAAAGGCAGAAAT